>VZTE01001408.1:257937-340869 GCA_013397775.1 Eulacestoma nigropectus | reverse complement strand
TCACCGCCGGGCCCGCCGCAGCGAGCGCGACAGCGGCTCGGGGAAGCGGCCCTCGGAGACACGGGGCTGGGAGCCGGGCGGGGGCTGCAGCCCCTGGCCCTGCCACTGGCCCAGCCACGCGTTTGCAGCAATTTATGGGGTTTTTTCCGCCAGAGTGCAGCTCAGTCTCCACACATATGTTCAGTCATTTAGGCTTTCTCATTGAGGCAAGTCGATAAGCTACTACTGAACAAACTGGAGGGCTGGGCAATCACCAACCCTGTTAAGTTTAGCAAGGGCAACTGCTGGATTCTGCACCTAGGACGGGCAACCCTGGGTGTATGGACAGACTGGGGAACGAGAGGCTGGAAATCAGCGCCACGGAAGGGGACCTGGGGGTCCTGGTCCATGGCAAGGTGAATGTGAGTCAGCAGTGCCCTGGCAGCCAGGAGGGCCAACCCTGTCCTGGGGAGCATCAGGCACAGCATCGCCAGCCGGGCAAGGGAGGGGATTGTCCCGCTCTGCTCTGCTCTGCACTGGGGAGGCCTCAGCTCAAGTCTTGTGTGCAGTATGGGGTGCCACAATATAAAAAAAAACATTAAGCTTTTACAGAGCATCCCAAGGAGAGCTATGAGAATAGTGAAAGGCCTTGAGGGAAAGCTGCACGAGGAGCAGCTGAGGTGACTTGGTCTGTTCAGCTTGGAGGAGACTGACGGGAGACCTCACTGCAGTCACAATTTCCTTGTGAGGAGAAGGGGCAGACACTGATCTCTTCTCTGTGGTGACCACTGACAGAACCCAAGGGAATGGCCTGAAGTTGTGCCAGGGGAGGTTTAGGCTGGATATTAGAAGAAGGTTCTTCACCCAGAATGCGGCTGGGCAGAGGAACAGGCTCCCCAGGGAAGTGGTTGCAGCACCAAGCCTGACAAAGCTCAAGAAGCATTTGGACAATGCTGTCAGGCACATGGTGTGATGTCTTGGGGCTCACCTGTGCAGGGCCAGGGGTTGATGTTCCTTGTGGGACCTTTCCAGCTCAGACATTCCATGATTCTAGGCATTAACATAACTTCACACTGAATGAATCAAACTCCACATCAGTCTTACAGGTCTTATCATTCTTAAAATACACAACATTGCATTTTAGGGGATAGATTTTTTAAAAAAAAATTTTCTTTTAAGCTTCTGCTTTGCAGACTGTATGACCTGAAGCTGTCAAACTTTTAAATACACAGTTATCTAGAAAATAAAACTTACTTACACTCAAATTTTTAGATGTGTGCAAAGCAACAGGTGGCAAGGGCACAAGGTAAGGGATAAGTGCCTGGCTCAGCCTTCAGGAGGGACAACTCTGAGGCTCCAAAGCATGTTGCTAGGAATAGATCTATGTATAGTATTCCCACTGCTGAATGCAGCAAGACTGTGTGTGCATCCTGAACTGTGAGAGCTCTTGGGTCAAGGATCAAGATGCCAAGGGTGGAAATTAAGTTCAATCAATATTCATGACAAATTTCTACAAACCCAGGCAAGACCCCCATAGGTGTAATTATGCTCATAAAAGATTGGTGTTGTTTTTATGCATGGTGCAAATGTCAAAGTGGTTCAATTATTCTACTGAAGTCAAAAAGATTTAACTTGCTCCTGAGAATTTCTTGCTAAATTGCCTTATTCAGTCCATGCATTTCCATTGGTCAACACCTCTGTGATCTGAATGCTGGTGGAAAACAACTGTTCCATTATTTTTTGTACAAAGATCCTGTCAGGCAAAATAGCCTTCCCTTTCACAAAAATACTACGCTTCATAGTCAAATACTTTGTGTGAATAAACTGTCAGCTTAGACTCCAAAACGAGCCCTTCCCAAGGTTTTAAATGTAATTTTTATACCCATTTTTATTTAAAAATAATTCCTTGCACACAGCCTTTGTTATTTGCTGCCAATATTTAGGTAAAAGGCTGCAGGACTGGATTAGAGGCTTTCATTCTAGCCTTTTCTTTAAAATTCCATATTCAATCCAGGTCTTAAAAAAACAGCTCCTTTCTACTTACAAAGAGCCGCTCCTTTCTCTGAACCACAATGACCATGTACTTAACATCCCCTATCATTAATATTTACCACTACTGATTGGGAGTCATAAAATTTCACTGCACACTTTAGTAGCCTTCTCTCAAAACGTCACAATGAAGCTGTGGTCACTTTTGCTTGATTCAACAGGACATAGCATACACATTGAGGAAGGAAAAACAGCATTTCAGGATCTGAAGGGGACAAACAAATAGCTGACGTGGCTTCTACCAGTCTTCCCTGGGTTTATGTGCCCTGCCTCGGGCAGACATAGGCGCAGGGGTTGCCGTCAGCTTCCCCCCAAAAGGGAAGAGAGGTAAGAAACAGATAAGACCAAAGCAGGTTCAGAGGTTTAGCATTAGAAACTTCTTTTAAACAACTGCCAAGGCCAATGAAATAATAATAGTAACAACAACAACAACAACAACAACAACAACAATAACAATAATAATAAAGGACATGATCCGCTCCTCCCAGAAACTTTTGGAAGGGGAAAATCCAACAGTTAATTGTATTTCTAAAATTTCCAGGAAGTAAAGTGTTGCTGGGGGCAACGGATAAGTCCTTTATTTTAGCTCCTGAATGGCAAACCTACCAGCTTCCTTGTAACTCTGCCAAGCTGTAAGTGTCATTTAAGGAGAGCAATACAACAGTTTATTGTTGTTCTTCGGTGCTGCTTAGGATGTAGAAAGAAGACTGTTTATGATACATTAAAGGTCACAAATAAACAGCAATTTAATAGGAAAAATATCTACTCCACGTGCAAGAATATCTCAAAGGGATAGTTAATTACATAGCAGCCTGGGCATGTTCTCTTCCATTAAAATATTGTGAACGACCGTCCTGTTTCGTTTCAATGAGCTAATATGCCTCACCATCTCAGGAAAGCTCTGCTGAAAAAATAAGAAAATGGGTACTATAAAGTCATGGCATCTATTGCAGCAGTGCACAACACACAGGCAATTTTGCAGTATATTTAATAGAGAAATTTAACCTATCAATACAATTCAAAGGGATTTCACTCTCATTGCCAAAATCAATGATTGGTATTAAAATGGATTGCCACATATTCATGAAAGAGTTGTTCAATCATTTGACATTTGTGCAGATTGCTATCTTTATATAAAGGGATCCTATCTCATAAAACTGATTGATGAAAGTGGAGGAAAACTATTTCCATTTCAAACCCATATTCTCTTCCTATATATGGGTAGAATACCTACCTTTTCTGAATCACAGAAATTCCTAAACACTTAAAATTGATCAACTCCTTAAGTTCTCTGTTGGCATTTGACTCATTGAAGCAGTGCAAACTTTGAGTTTGAACAGAGAGAAACAGAAAGAAACCCTATAATGTATTCTTGATCTACTGAAATAAAAGGAAAACTGACTTTTAGTTGGAATGCTGAGAAAGGAGATTAGATGTATCATTTTTCTTTCATTCATGCAGCACGTGAACAGTTATCTCTGACCCACAATTCAGTGTTTTTATGCTAACATCCACACCTCACTTTAATCTACACAAATGCACATTCCCATTCTTTTAACGTTAGCTCATCAAGAATCATTTAAAACATCCCCAAACATCAAGAGTGTAGTGCCTAGGTGGATTCATTGTAATTTGAATGAAAAACATCAATACTGAAATCTGTTTTCAGAAAAGATAAATCTGTAAACATTTCAAAGATGTTCAAAGTTGTACTTTCAAACTTGTACTTTACAAACATTCAAAGTTGTACTAAGGCCAGAGTCAAGGGTTAGCTTGTGCTATCCTCAATGTGTGTAGTGAGCCAACCCATGGACCCATGCACAGGATAAACTGCTGTACCAACTAGAAATAAGATTATTTCATCTAAATGAAATAAAGTAAATAAAGATATTTACTGAAGCAGTTTCTGTACTCAGTTTTGGTAGGGTTTTTTTCCTCCTAAATCCTTTCTAGGGGACACTTTGCTGTTCTTCTGCTTTACAATCTATGCATATGCAGACAGAGATTACTCCAGAATCTTTCCTTTTTCTCTACTAACATTTTCTGGTCTGGGACACTCAGTTACCGTGAAATAGTCCTGCAAGTCCTGTAAAACTTCAGATGTTTTTCAGAAGCTCAGGCCTCTGTCACAATCTCTTAGTATATTTTACTCATGTTTCTCTCTTGATTTGATAACCCTGTGGGGATGACCACTCTAAGAATAAGTAAGGGGTTTGTGTGATACTGGGCATGGTGCCTCTGCAGATCCCTACAATTTTTCTTCCATGACATACTAAGCTCAGGCAAATTGAATAAACAGGGATTTTTTTTTTTGCATAATAAATGAAGAAAGCCTTTTTCAGGGTCTGAATAGACAGTAGTAGATAGCACTTATTTCCACCAACTTTTGCTCTTTATGTTCTGTAACACTAATGAATAGCAAAATTATTTTTAAATAATATTACAGGCCACAGAGTCTTTAAGACTTACTCTGTTTCCGTTTGGGGGAATAACCAATTCAGTAACAGCAAGCAAGAAGAGAACATGCCTCTTTTCTGACCAGCTTTGTTAAAAGAACAACTAAGACATTTCCTACTACTTTGTAGCAGCTTTGTAAGTATTGCTAAGTGTTTTTAACACTTAGCAAGAACTTTGCAGAATGTGAGCCACTTTTAAGTGACAGAGTAGAAAGCAAAACAACTTCAGAAGGCATGCTGAAGATAATCCCAGTTTCTTGGAGAGAACATGGATGTCTGGAAGATCACCTGGCCTATGCAGAGCCTTGTTACAGAGAGCTGCTCTGAGCACTGTATTAGAGAAGTGGGATGGGATAAAAAAAAATGCAAAAAAGAAGTAGGTTATTCCAGATAGTGCAATCTACATATTTTTTCTGTTGCTGATTTAATCACCATCAGAACCATGGGATCTGATAGATAACCTTAATCTCAAGAAACCCACACCACCCACGTCTCATAGGCAAAGTTCAATGGTCAGTGCCGTTCTGTACTACTTAGTACTCCTTACTATCGTAAAGATTTGATGCAAGCATAAACACAGGACACAGAAGCCATGATGTTGGGGAGTTTTTTCCCCTTGTTTTCAAATCTTGGTTGTTGACTTATACAGCGAAAATAGGAGAAATCGAAGAAATTCTCCCTCAAAAGAGCATTCTGTTTCTACAATCTGTGTGCATTTATGGCTATAGTGAAATGAGCACAAATGAGACTAGTTTGCAGCCTGTATTTTATTTAAAATATTTCATCTTGAACATCTATAGCTAAAACAGAAGAAAATTGGTGCACTGGTAGGCATTACTGCTAGTTAAGTCATCCAGAAGATCTTCACTGCCTTTTCACAACATGAGAAAAATCTACTAGATGCCCAGCAATGCAGAATACAGTGCATTAGGATAAGAAGAAAGAAACATAGAATTGTAGAGTAGTTTCGGTTGGAAGAGACCTTAAAGGTCATGTAGTTTCAACCCTCCCCTCCATGGGCAGGGACACCTTCCACTAGACCAGGTTGCACAGTGCCCTATCCACGCTGGACTTTGAACACTTCCAGAGATGGGGCATCCACAGTCTCTCTGGGCAACATGTTCCAATGCCTCACCACCCACATTGTAAAGAATTTCTTCCTAATATGTAACCTAAACCTGCCATCCTTCAGCTTAGGGCCATTACCCCTTGTCCTGTAACTACGTGCCCTTGTAACAAATCCCTCTCTTACTTTCCTGTAGGCCCCCTTTAGGTACTGCAAGGTGCTATAAGGTCTCCCTGGAGCCTTCTCTTCTGCAGGCTGAACAGCCCCAACTCTCTCAGCCTGTCTTCATAGGAGAGGTGCTCCAGCCCTCTGAGCATCTTGGTGGCCTCCTCTTGACTCAATCCAACAGGTCCACGTCTTTCTTTTATTTGGGACTCCACAGCTGGATGCAGCACTCCACGTGGGGTCTCACAAGAGCAGACCAGACAGGCAGAATCACCTCCATTGATCGGCTGGTCCTGCTTCCTTTGATGCATCTCAGGATACAGTTGGCCTTCTGGGCTGTAAGTGCATATTGTCAACTCATGTCAAGCTTCTTGTCCACCAGTACCCCCACGTCCTTCTCCACAGGGCTACTCTCAATCCATTCTCCACCCAGCCTATATTTATGCTTGGGATTGCCCTGACCCAGGTGCAGCACCTTGCACTTGGCCTTGGTGAACTTCATGAGGTTTGCAAAGATTCAACTCTCAAGTTTGTCCAGGTCCTGCTGGATGGTATCCCTTCCTTCTGTTGTGTTGATCACATCACTCAGCTTGGTGTCATCAGCAAACCTGCTAAGGGTGAACTCTGTCCCAGTGTCCATGTTGCCAACAAAGATGCTGAACATCACCAGTCGTGGAAACTGACAACTGCTCTGAAAGTTTCACAGAGCTCGACTTGGACGCAATCTCTTTGTAGCCTTGGGAATTCAGTTTGTACCCATGAGAATTTTAGCATCAACAGAAGCAAGAAAGCAAAACATCAGACGAAAGAATGCACATCTGCTCGAGGGAGCTGTTTGTTGCTTTAGATTGTTTTAGATGGGTGTTAGTTTCAAGCAACCAGTAGTTTTGTGGGGTGTTAATGTAGAAGCCAATAGAGACATAGCATAGATGCCAGGACACGGGATAAAAAGGGGCTTTGTAGAAATAAAGAGATCATTTGCATTTGCCATTGCCTGGAGTTGTTACTTTGTTTATACGTGTCCTGACCGCCTCAACAGCGACAACCAGTCCTGATACCAATCACCGAGGAACACCACATGTCACTGGTCTCCACTTGGACTACCAATTCACCACCCTCACATCAACAAGTTGTTAGTAAAGATTTCCTGATCAGAATTTGATCTTTCAAATTTGATGCAAGTTCAGAGTTCGAGTTCACATCCTTCTAGGACAACAGTAACAAATGTAGGGGAGGGGAGGTGCTGCTGTTAAATGTGCATTCTTATTACACTTCACCTCAACAATACAGAATCCTGGGAAACCAAATTAGTGAGAGGATGTGCTCAACTGTATAAAATCTTGGAGGATAATGTGTGATATTTTCACTTGAATGATAAAATCTTTCTTAGTTAAAAATTATTGCTTGAATAGAGGAATCCTCAGAAGTTCCTGCATTTAACTGCAAAGAAATTCTAAGGGTGCATTTGAAAAAGATTAAATCAATATTGGAACTAAAAAATTAAATGTGAAAATGTGTTATTACAGCCATGTACTCCATTGCTGGTGTGGTGATCAGTGGCAGAAATAATTCATCACCACAACACAAAACAATGTCTGTAACGCAGTTTCACTTGTTTCATGTTGTATGATGTATGCAAGCGTCAAGAAAAGTTCAACATCTGTGATGCTGAAGCTTTGTAATAGTCAAACATTATGATGGGTTTTCTATCAAACTAAAAAGAGTTCAAGACTCAATACTTTGAATGCACAAACAAGTGCACAGCAGCAGTGTGTGTCATATAGTCTTACACAGTGTCACTTCTTCAGCCTCCAAGTCACTTTGAACAAGTAGAAGGCTTTTAAAGTCTGACTTTGTGTCACAAGGCACAGAAGAAATATATCCTTTTATCTGGGAATTCATCTCTGACCAGAAATAAAGACTTGCTGCTCACAATAGGTTGTTTTTCTTCTCTTTCTGAATATAAAAATATGGTACGGGTCTAGTAGCATGAGGCTGCTTTCTGCTCTCAAAAAGATCTTGAAAATGGAACTACATGTTTGGAGAATGAAGATTTGAGTTTTCGAGCAAACCAGGTCTGGATATAAACAGGTCTGGAGCTAGTAGTCAAAGTAACAACACAACAGAAATCCATAAAGGGAGTGGAGAATATTGACAAACATGCTTTTCATTCGAAAAGGCTTCTTTGCATCAATTTTTGAATTAAGAAAATCAATCAGAAGTGAAGATATACTGACAGCAGCATCAGGAAGCAGCAGAAGTTCAAGAGAGAAGCAGTGCAAGCAGTTTGACCTTTTGTCAGACACTTTACCAACTCCACAGAAACTGGGTGTTAAGCAAATAACCATAAAATAGGTTGCATTATTTTGCAAGTGTGGGACTTCTAAATCAACCTAGGCCATGACCTACCTGTGTCAGCAAATCCAACCCCACTGGAAAACTGCGTCTCCCAGGATGCAGCCATGGTTTAATGGGAGAGTAAGAATAAGGAGCAGTTCTTCAGGACAGAAAAGCCAAAATCTGTGTTCAATTCAGTTAGCTAGCAGATGTAACTAAAATTTTAGAGGGAAAGACAAAAGTGTTGGTAAAGTAAAACCTATGGGAGAAAAAATTGGGGGAGGGTGTGAGTGAGTATAAATGATGTTTCAGGCTTCTCTACTGATAGTTACAAAACTCCATTTTTTTAAAATGACTGTATGGTGCTGACTTTTTTTCCATGTATATTTAAAATGGACATTATAAAATCATCATAATAATGTTAACAACTCCTCTTTTTTCATGCAAAATTTCTTTGACAGCTTGGAATATAGTTAATCACTTTTTTAGAACTGAATGCATCCCAATGCAGTGGACCTAATTTTTTAATCTGTCAGCCAGAATTTGTCATGAACAAACTTTACAAAACTGATTAAATCACTTTTTTTTCCTCAACTTGTGCCTTGGCAATGGGCTGAAGAAAATGTGTATTTCCAGCAAGATTAATGAGTAATTATTGGTTGAAATTAAACTGCTATATAGATTTAATGGATTTCTGTTTTGGCTGTAGAAGTACTCAGAACAAACTAATGAATGATTGCCACAAATGAAAACAAGTAAACCTGATCAGAAGGGAGTTGTGAAGGCTGAGGGATTAAAAGAGAACAGCTAAAAAGCTGGGAGTGAATCTGATGTTCAGAAAGGTGTATGAGACATTGATATTAACAGCAAAGAGAGAGAGGCACCTGTTAATGACTGCACCCAGCATTCCTTTTGAGGTCACAGGCACATTAACCTTCACTTGCTATAGCAGTCATATCAGGTACAAAACAAATCTGTTTCAGGGAATTCTTTTGGACAATCATGACTACTTGGCTACTGGGGTTTCAGTTTAGGTTTTTAGTCAGATAAGGATAGAGGTGTGGTTTTGGTTTGGTTTGGTTTAGGTGTTTGGGTTTTTTCCTCTTAAAAGCATACAGTACGTCTGTTTCATAAGTTTTATTAAGGATATAATGATTTTGTAGAACAGGAAGTTCTGAAGTACGGCCACATACTATCATAGCAAATACTAAAGGCCTCACATTCTACCTGTAGAATATTTGCTGCAAACATCAAGAAACAATGTTATGTGCACCCAAGAGAAATCAACTTGGACAATGATTAACAGACCAATTAAGTTATTTAAACTTCTGCTAACATTCTCCAGTCAATAATGCATTCACTCTAATAACTTAACAATGCTACATTTAAATAACGTTCTTTTCACACTTTGTCTTCACTCAGCAGCTCCGTCTTTTTCTTCCTCTCTTCTCAATCACTCCCTTATTCTTTCCTTTCACTTTGCTCACTTAGCTCTTACAGTAAATGCAGTTCCCTTAAGGAAAAACAAAAATCCCAGTAACACTCAAGCACACTGTTCTCTCTGTTGGCATGTTATCTCTCTGCCCGTGTCCTCAAACAAATGCAACAATATTTTGTGAAGAAATAAAACCTACTGCCCTTTCTGCACACACTATTGGAGACTATGTTGCTAGTTACTTATAGTGCAGTAAGCATGAACCACAGTAGCATATTTTTTTTAATTCCAGCTTGCTAATTGCCTCTTTCCACTTCAAAATATAGCATGAGGCAATTAGCACCCCAAAAACACCAGTGTCCCCAAAACACCCAACTATTTCAATTCAGCCTGGAAGCCAGACCTACCACTTCCTGTGCGACACCAACAGGCTGCAGTGCCAGACCTTCACTGCCCACCAAGGGCACACACCCCTGCCCATGGGTGCAGGGGCTGAATTCCAGCTCTGCTTTTAGCTTGTGCTGCTCGGGAGCGAGCAGCAGGACTGAGCTGTACTCGGAGCAGGGAGAAGCATGCCTCCAGCATGGGCAGGGCAGTGTCCTCCCCAAGCAGGGTGCTGTCCTACGGCACCTCTTTTATTCTTTAAGGGTGACAATACACACAACTGCCTACAATATCCTTCACCCACCTTTATGTGCCCAGTAAGCCACAAGTAACTTTGACCTAGTGGATCAGTACTTTTCTGTGCACAGAGTGCTCCACCACAATATTTTCTTCTCCCTCTTCAGAGATGCAAAGAGATTTTGGTCATTGCCTCTTCCCATGCTGTGATGCAAATTTATTGTCTCCTTTCTTGTTATGGCAACACATTGTGCAAGAGTTTCTCCTTGTGTCTTGGCCCATGCTGAGCTGTCTGTCAGCCTTTACACCTTGCCCACGAGTGTTAAATTCAAAATCTGTTTCTAAGCTTTTTGAGTAGCTGCCCTCATGTGATATAAAAGCAACTAGTAAACCAAGCTGATACACTGTGTAGAAAACATTAGTGGAAACTACCGGGATACTGTTTGGTCTAAGAACTTAAATTTATGAGACGACATTATCTCTGTAAACTGGAAGATGAAAAATTACATTGTGTTGACCCCCATAAGAGCTCAAACTCCCTACATTCAAAATATCTGCTAGGAGTGGGCACAGAAAGATAGCAACACATTTCCCAGGATGTCTTAGTAGAGTAAGGAATTTAACCCTCCTAATAAGAACCTTTTTGTGCTGTATACATTTACAAGAAGAATGGCTAAAGTCTTCCCTAACTCATGCCTCCTGAAACAACTTTGAAATAGCTCACAACACCATGTCTCAGGGAAGACTGTCTCCTCCAGAGGAAAAGGGTTGTCTTTTGGGTGTGTTCATAAACTGGTGGATAGGGCCTAATTACTGTAAATGAAGTTGCCTTTACGTTTTGCTAGTTACAGACAGAATGTCTCCCAGCTAGGACATTATGGAGATTACAACCAAGGGCATGACAGAGAACAGGGGTTTTCTGCATTAATACAAGCAATTGTATCTGCCTAAAAGAATCTTGAGACCTATTCTGCAGGCATTTGTGTAAATTACATTTGAAATTTCCTTCATGATGAGGAAGGTGATGCCTACTGCACATTTCTAAAAACACACTCAAAAATCCTAACTGCACAGGCACATGCTGAGTTTCTTCCACTTACAAACTGGGTTGTGCTCCCTGTGACCTAGGGAGAGCAGCTCTGCTCAGTCACATGCAGACATACCCCATACGTGTCAGCTGGAGCTGTTTTGGAGGACAAAAGAAGAACTGATTCTAATAGACCTGCATAGCTTAGACAGCATCCAATTTGGCCTTTACTTATTCTAACAATAAAAATAAATGCAAATAAATGCAGAATCATGGAAGGAAGTTACACTTGCTCATGTTGAAAGCTCTGAAACAGGTAAATGTTTATGCAACACCGGGATGCAGACATAGCTGCCATACACATCCCAGAAGTAAATATATGAGCAGAGAGTGTTGCACCCATTTAAATAAGCTTTTCCATATTTGAAATCTTTATGCAAAGGATACCGAGAGATTAATCTGCTTAGAACTTACAGAATATTATATTACTTATAGCTGTAGGTAGTACAGCCTTCTAGCAGGTAATAAGTGACAACCACCATGTTCTTAGAGACTGCGTTAATACAGTAAGATGTACCAAAATAAGAATCAAAAAGTTGTGGTTTTTTAATGAAAAGGTTTTTCTCATATTCAGTAAAACATACACACTTTTCAAGCATCTAGAATTTCAAGAAGATGTAAGTAAGTGATAATCATAATTGATAATCATGTCCACCTTTCTGCTCCTTCATCTTACTGAAGACAACGAGAAAATGAGGAATGGTTCAGTAAAAAAACAAGTCTTTTGCCAGCTGTTTAGCACTAAGTAGTGAAATAAAGTCAGTCTGGAGATTAATTCACACTACTTCATAAGCGTAAACCAAATTATTTAGCCTGTGGAAAGACAACTGAAAGCAGTGAGTAAGGAGAGCATAGAGCCCAGTGAGGCTATTTCCCCTGCTGAGGGGATATTTCCACAGCCTGGGGGAATGTCCACTGTTAACATTATGACAGGAAATCATGAACAAGTGCCTGTGGTGGTGTGCTCATGGGTAGTCTTTCACTGAACAGGACGATGGCTTGGAAGCACCATTTTAGAAGTCAGCTGTATTCCTTATACTGTTCACCAATTCACAAGCAACATTTTTTTGCGGGGGGTACATCATGGCTTTGAAACATTCTGGGACCTTGATAATAAAGACTGTGGAGCATCATGGAGAAAAACATGAGCGAGTAAATCTCAGTCATTCAGAAGGGCAAGACCTTTTCTGGGGTGTTTGTCTCTTGTTGACAGCTGGTACTGTTAATGAAGCCAAGAGGTGGTGAAGAAGCAGGAAGCATTTAGCACTGAACACAAGGCTTGATGCAGAAAGTGTTTGCTTGCTTGGTTTTTCTTGACTCTCTGCAGCCTAACATTTGGAAGCTATTATTCTTATTCTGCCTTTTCCAGTTTCTTTTCCCCATCTCTCACAGCTTTTGCTGGTTTTATTGGAGTGTCTCTCTAATTATTTTCCTCCATGCTGAAGTAAGGGCATCTATGCTTTTCTTTCACTTAAATTTAAAATTGTATGACGTCCACATGGAAAATAAGAGAGTTACCACACAGTATTTTTTCTTTTTAATTAAGATAACTACTTCACAAACCTACTAAATTCTATTTCACCTAAAAATGGCAGGTAATTTTTTTAATCAGGATTTGCATAAAACAGAGAAACTGCAAGCCTCCTACTGAGTGTTTAATTAAGGAAAAATTGATATGGCCTAGAAGACATGAAAAATTATCTGTGGCCCAGACATTTTGTCATCTGCTGCTCTATCACTGGAGATATAAGCATCAAATACCTTCATAATTTCTTCTGTAAGAAAGATGCTTTGATCTAGCTAAGTGAAATATCCAAGACAAAAAAGAAAAAAAAACAACAAAACATAGAAAGTACTGCGTGCCAAATGTGTCATATCTTTCTCAATGTGAAGATATTTTTAATTTTATAAACTTACCAAGATTAAACTCATAAAGTAGATGCGGGCCGTATCAAGCAATTAAAGGTCACTAAGGAACTGTTTAAATGTTGACATGACATGGCCTGATAATATGTATGACTTGTAGACGTAGAGAAAATGTTTGAGTATTATTTATCAGATCAAAATACAGTGACTCTTTTCTGGAAAAATATATTTTATAAATGGGAATATGTTCCTAAGTCCAGAGCATCCCTATACATTAAGAATTAATACTTTGTTATTGAAAACTGAAACAAATCAGATTCACACTTATGGGCTAAAGAGAATATTGGAATATAAAAATATAAAAT
Source organism: Eulacestoma nigropectus (assembly GCA_013397775.1). Lineage (NCBI taxonomy): Eukaryota > Metazoa > Chordata > Aves > Passeriformes > Eulacestoma > Eulacestoma nigropectus. The sequence goes on along the minus strand of VZTE01001408.1, from coordinate 327,443 downwards.
CATATGAAGATAAAGGTAACAAGAACTGTGTATCAGCTTGCAGCATAATAAAGAATACATGGAATTTACATAAGAAATTTTCAAGTACAAACAATAACACTTCTTTCCATTCCACCATAATTTTATATATTTATAACCAAATGTGTGAAAAATACACACACAGTATATAATACTTTATGTAAAACTGTATCAAAGAGAGAGAAGTTGGACTAAATGTCTATGTAGAAGATAAGGAAATTTCACTTTTTGCTTTGTTATCCAAAGTAATTTACTCTCCAAACACAAAATGCCCATGGTGGCTTGGTGTCACTATAGGCACTAGCAGGTACTAACATAATTTCATTATTTCCGTTGATATCACTAGTGGTACTCACACATATTTGTACAGTTCAAAAGTTAGATATCATGGCTAGGAAGTATTACAAATCCCTTTGCAGTTACACTAAAACAATTAAAACTTTAATTCTTTCAGTGAGAAGGAATTTGGAATGAAATTATAAAATGCCAATTAAGAAGAATAAAGGCAGTAATACCATTAAAATAGCACACCACGTTTTCAACTTTGTAAAACTATCAAAATAATTACAGCACAGTACATGTATTATTTTAAAAATGGCTGAGATACTCTGAGACATAGTACTATGAGAATATGACACATGCCATGTCAGGCTTTGTCTGTTAGGAAACAAAATGTTTAATTTTTAAAAGAAAGTTATGTGGCTTTAGCAGTGTAATAGCCTTATAGATTGCACGTTTTGCATCAGCACTCAACCAAAATGGCACTGCCATGCACTGCATTTGAAACCTATTTTGTGGAAGGTTTTTGAAACCAACAAACCAGAAAATCTGTTGTTTGATAAAGGAATAAAGCTTTACTAGAGTATTAAACCCTCCCAAACAGTAGGTATTTGAGACTTGCTCTTGGAAAGGATAGCAAAGAATCAAAACCCCCTTGTGTATATATCTCTTGCATAGAAAATTTTTTGCCTGAAGTCCAATGATATGAAATAAATAGTAAGAAAGGAAAATGCATTTGTATGATGGAAACAACATTCAAGGCAACATCAAAAGAAAAATGTAATCTGAGGCAATTATTTCCTGAAAAAAATGAATCTTTCCTTTCTTCCCTCCTTTTCCTCTCATGGACTTACCTCAATGCTGTGAACTCTCTCACTCTCTCCCAAACAAACATTACAATACAGTTTCTCCATATTTACAGGATCAATGTTGCTAGAAGAGATGAAGTGCTTGGAAAAACTACAGTAGATGAGCAATGTCAAGAATTTGTCCTCCATGAGATAAATTTAAATATTTGTACCTCAATCTCATCTCTTTGGGTTTTTTGGTTTTTTTTTTTTTTTTGGAGGCTCTTTGAACTTCTGGTGTGCAATCTATACACACAAATCTGTCTGAAAAGGTGAATTCCAGAAGGGTGGTAGCACATGGCCATTCACCTCATTTGCACAATATTTTACAGAATCACAGATTCACAGAATCAGCTATGTTGGAAAACATCCTTGAGATCATCAAGTCTAACCGATGACCTAGCACCACCGTTTCAAATAGACCATGGCACTGAGTGCCACATCCAGTCTTTCCTTAAACACCTCCAGGGACAGTGACTCCACCATTTCCCTGGGCAGCCCATCCCAATATCAAATCACCCTTTCTGTGAAGAACTTCTTCCTACTCAAACCTCCCCTGGCACAGCTTAATACTCTGTTCTCTTATCCTACCACTAGTTGCCTGGGAGAAGAGACTGACCTTCACCTGGCTACATCCTAATTTCAGGGAGTTGTGGGGAGTGATAACATCTCCCCTGAGCCTCCTTTTCTCCAGGCTAAACAACCCCAGGTCCCTCAGCCACTCCTTACAGGATTTGTGTTCCAGACCCTTCACTAGCCTTGTTGCCATTCTCTGGACATGTTCAAGTATCTCAACATCCCTCCCAAGCTGTGGGGGCCCAGAACTGTACACAGTACTCAAGGTGGGGTCTCACCAGTGCTGAGTACAGGGGGACGGTCACTGCCCTGGTCCTGCTGGCCACACTGTTGCTGATACAGGCCAGGATGCCCTTGGCATTCTTGGCCATGTGGGCACACGCTGGCTCATGTTCAGCTGACTGTCAATCAGCACCTCCAGGTCCTTTTCCTNCCTCCAGGTCTTTTTCCACTCTTTTTCCCAGCCACTCTGTCCTCAGCCTGTAGCACTGCAGGAGGTTGTTGTGGCCAAAGTGCTGGACTTGGCACTTGGTCTTGTTGAACCTCTTAATGTTGGATTCGGCCCATCTATCCAGCCTGTGCAGGTTCCTCTGCAGAGCTCTCTTATCCTCCAGCAGATAGACATTCCCCCCTACTTGGTGTTTTCTGCAAATTTGCTAATGGTAGACTCAATCCCCTCATCTAGATCATCAATAAAAGTATTAAACAGGACTGGCCCCAACCCAGATCCCTGGGGGACACCACTGGTGACTGGCCACCAACTGGATGTGGCACCATTCATCACCACTCTCTGGACCTGGCCATCCAGAGAGGAGTGCACCTATCCAAGCCATGGGCTGCCACCTTTTCCAGGCGTATGCTATGGGAGATGGTGTCAAAGGCTTTGCTGAAGTCCACATAGAAAACACTCACAGTCTTCACCTTACCCACCAGGCAGGTCACGTGGTCATAAAAGGAGAACAGGTTGGTCAGGCAGGACCTGCCCCTCCTAAATCCATGCTGGCTAGGTCTGACCCCCTGGCCATCCTGTAGGTGCCATGTGATGGCACTCAAGATGATAACTGTTCAAGTTACGAATGAAAGGCTGAGATCGTAGCAAAGACTAAGGAAACCAGAAAAATCTAAGAAGTTCTTTGAATTCCATAAATAAAAAGCATTTTCATGAGAATGAGTGAAGCGTTGATAAGTCCTGTGCTGAATCAGGGCCTCTGGCCTTTATCAACTCATGTAACATGAAAACCATTATTAACAATCTAATTCCAGGTTTAAAGATAAATTTAAAAATTAAAGTAGTTACTCATTACCTTGCAAAATTTTATTTCTTTTTATTTTATCCATTATTTTGCCTTAATGTTGTTGTTTTACACCTTACCTAAGACAGAACAGGAAAACTTGTAATACGGACTTTTCATCACTGTCCTAATCTCCAGAGTCCTGCTCTAGTGTCAGCCTGACTTCTCCGTACTTTAATGTAATGTTGCTTTGACTTACAAAGGTGAATAACACTGGGATAGACTTTTTGCAGTTTCTGCTGACTGTTTTTTGCTTGGTTATTATATTTACATTTGAAGATGGAAAGTAACACATTATTAATGTTGATGATGCTTCCAATTGGCATTGCAATTGGCATTGCAAGCTTTATGACTGGGGATGCTGAGCCAATTTGGACAAAGAGATTGACAGCAAAAAGATAGTGATGCATGTACTAATAACAGAAACCAAGGGCCACACTGCCTCAAAGGCTAATTTTGCTTCCCAGCATGTCTTAGAACATTTTGCTGCACAGGGTCACATAAAGAAATAGTACAGCACTGGTACCTTCCCTAATGTAACTCAGAATCCCTTTGTTTTCTCCCAGAAAGGCTCTCCTTGTGTTTTAGGAGAACCAGGATGCAGCTGGGGGAAAGAAAAAACATCTGAGACAATGTTCTAGCCCTCCATCTTCTTCATCAGCATACACAGGAGTAGAGAGCCTTGTGATGCTGTTGTTCAGTGCTGCAAGACATTACAATCTTCAGAACTGTCACAAGACCTAGAACAGGCTAGAAAGACAAAATTTAAGGCAAAGGCCATTTAGGCTAATATCTCCTGAATCCAGTCCCCAATTTCTATATTCAGCTGAGGTCAGATGAAGGATTTTAATTATTTGCCATAAGAATTAATAAAACTCCTGTAACTGCGAAAATAATCAGAAAGTCATTGAGTACTGCTTCTTCAGAAGCATGAGTACACTGGATTCAAAACACTTTTTCTGTATACCCCCTCTATATTTACTCTTGGTGCCATCTATAGGTAGCCCTTACTGTAAAACAGTAGTCCACTAAGACGGTGAAATGTGTTATGATCACTGATACATTTTTTTCTACTAGAGAAGCTGTTAGGCTCTTAGTAAGCAGAATTAAAATTTCACTTGTTTTTAAATTACATCTAAGCATGATTTATCTAAACTCAAGACTCCAACTCATCTTCATTTCTTTGCATTTTTAGAATTTGCTTGAATAGCCATTGAATATCTGAAATTGAAACTGTGATATGAGCAGAAAGTCCAGACAGAAATCTCAGTCTAAAATAGCTATAAAAGCTGAAAACAATTTCTTCAGTCATCATACCGTACAGATGTAGGATTTTGTGAAAGCATTGTTACACTGATATGAAAACATAACTGTTTTGGAGTTGTACCTAGAACAGCAAAAGAAAACCATCTAATATGCCCTTCCAAAACTCTTACACAGAAAAAAACTCATCCTCCTCTGCCCCAGCAAAATGAAAAGGGAAAAAAATGCTTTATTAGTAGGCCATGAAGAAAAGATCCTAGGAAAAGAACTTGAATATATGCAATATTATTGCACTTATTTATGATGTAGTATGTTTTGCTTGTCTTGCACACATGTACCATCATGACGACTTAGTTCTTTGGTGATGCAGGAGAGAAGAAATCTATTCTTGCAGTCTAAATGCAAAACCTGTATTTGCCATAACCTAAAACAAACAAAAAAACATGGTTCATGTGCATATGGTGTGTAGCAGTCTTCAATTTGTTTTTTTAAATCTAAAACCCTTAAAGGTAAAACTAATAACCAAATTGATGGCACTTCCCCATGTTCAGTTCAGGATCATGCTTGGTTTTGGTCTCTCAGTTAAACTAGAATACTTTTTACAAACCACGAGCATCACCCAAACAATTCTTTTGAGTTGTAACCTTTAGAAATTGCCTAATTTATATTATTACTGGGAAGAAACAATCTGAAAAGCTTTAGCTATGGTATATAAAAAGGGTCTACATGAGAAGGAAAGCCTCTTCAGTTGCAGTTCAAGTAGGCTCAGGACAAGAAAAGTAAAAGAAATTGAGAAATAAAATGTAAAACTTAAACAATAAAGGAAATAAAATGTTGGAGTAACTTTCCAGCATTGTACTGGATAATGCATCACTTCCTATTTTTAGACTGTCTTTCTAAAATGATTCAATAGATCAGCCACAGCTTTTGAAACAAATACTAGGATTGCTGGCTGAAATCTTATGGGCTACAAAGTATATAATGTATTACCAGAATGGCCCCCTTTATCCTTATAATGTATGAAATAAATATCTGAATGGATGACAGCAGAGGCATCAAATGAAGACATTGTTCATAATCATAACTGCAAGTCTTTTTAACCTCACTTTACACCTTTAGAAGGTATATCAGCCTTAGAATGTGAGTATACTCAACTATTGCATGTGCTCTGAAACGTATTGATGTAAATAGTAGTTTTTTCATTGAAATGTATAATCAATTTCATTCAAACAGAAATCATTTAAGATGTGATAGAAGTAGAAAGAGAAAACAAACCTAAAAGAAAAAAAAATTCTTAACTGATGTGTTCTTTTATATCATAGTGAACAATAAATAACTTTATTGTCTTGTTATTAGAGTTGTAATGTATTTGCAAAAGATAGGCAAAGGTACAAGACATTATTTTTCCACATGATATAGTGTCTGCAGTGAATTGTTATATTTACACAATGAATGACAAGCTGCCTCCAACATTTACATGGCTTCAATAAGCTCTGTCAAGTACCCTCCTCTGATGTCCTTGCTACCTACCATCTATTTCCTGTTTTATACTTACCCTGAAGTCCAGATCATTTAAATAGCCAATAAATGTTATCAGGAAAAGGTTTGCCTGATGCTTTTTTGACTGTTCAGCTGCATGTTATAAACTGATTGCTTGTTGCGCAGTGATGCAAACTGATTACCTGAGTTAAAACCCTTAATTAAATAGCCATTCATTAAACTCACAGTTAAATAGAACACATGATATTTTGTAATTAAAACAAATTGTTGTACACAATATCTTTTAATTCAGTGGATTTATATGACCTATTAACAGTATATGAAGCTTGAATACAAAAGAAGCACTGTGACTGAAGTGGAAAAAGGCATACACCATATGCTTCAAATGGGAAATAACTATATAGCAAGAAATAGTTATTATTTATAATAGCTTTTATCATTTTCTATCACATTTAAACTAGCTCACAATTATCTCACTCTCTGAGGCCACTTTTTAATACCTGTACATATACTATGCATTTTCCATGAGGGGATTGCTGCTCTCTAAATAGAACATTTGACTGGTGCTGCCATCTACTATTATTAAAATACAACAATTCAGGTTTTCTTTAGCAGAACGTAAATAAGCACAAAATCATTCAAATTCAACATTTAAGGATTTGAAGATGTTTCCCTGACCTGGTAAACCAGTTTCCTTCCAAGGCTTTTCCCAATATCACCATTTCTTTTCTGAGCTCCAGCACGGCTTCCTTTCACCTCCTGACAAGACTCAGAGAGCTTTCTAGCTTCACCCTTGTCCCTGCAATTCTTCTTCCTGAATCATTCCTTTCCCTTATCCTTAGCCATCTGAGGCTAGTCATGTCATCCTGCTCTTTCAGAGAGGAAGCTACTTCTTTTTCATCCTCCCAGGACGGTACATGGACCATTGGGACTAGACTAAATGAGAGCTGGAAGGGAGGTGATTTTTATCACAGCAGGGCAAAAGGTAAGATAAAAACAGCTTATGCAACTCCATACAACAGAGAGAAAACCACTATGAAATATCGGGTTACCTTTGCTGAGGATACATGTGAAAAACAACGGCCTTTTTCAGGAGAAAAAGTTATCTTTAAATCACAAGGCTTTTGCTGGTTTATTCTTCAACAGCCCCTTCACTGCCCTGTTGCACATAGGTAGATTTTCACCTTCCTATGGAATAAACCCAGATCAACACTGTGAATTCTGCCAGTTTTCACAGATGAAGCAGTAAAGAAAAAGAAGAGGAAGAAACTTTAACTCCTTTATTCTTCACACTCCAAGTCCTCATATAGGCAATAATGACCCAAGAAATTGAAGTATGTTCTAGGTGAATTTTTTATTGGAGAGCCCAGGGAAAAAAAAGAAATTGAATAAAGTTTGCCCAGCATGATCTCTGTGTAATATAGAGTATTTGGGGTTTTTATATTCAAAGTAGACAAATAATTTCCTGGTTGGAAGCTTCTGAATAATGGCACTTCCCTCTATTTTGAGTTCCTCTAATTTTTTTTTCTTCTGTCAATTAAAAATAACTTGATAAAAATAACTTTATAAAGAATAACTTCATAAAATGCTTACAGTTTAATCCCTTAATGAGAATCAGCACATAGTACCAATTTTATTCAAGTGCATTTAAAAATCTTACCTACTTGCTGCTAAAAACTGAATTATCTGGAAGTCAAGTCAATGTCAAATTAAATCTTGCTTTTATCCTGCAAAAGAAGGCTCATGAAGATCCAAAGAGCTGCAAGATTAAGGCAGCATAACTAATAACTGAAAGCAAAGATAATCACTTGATTTTACTTTCAGAGTACCATGTTCTGTGTGCAGCATGGAATTGGTCTCACACCTTGTCCTAAAGTTTCAAGTGCTTATTAGCATGGCTGCCTATGCTGGGCGAGAGCTGTGACTGTGAAGTACAGATCTCAGTAAAGTGGTAACCCGTATTTGTAACATGACAGTACAGATGAAATGGTTTTCCTCACTTGCCTAAAAATGAAGGCAATTCTCAGACAAACAGTTGTAAAGAAAGGGTTACAGTCAAGAACACAGCATTATAAAGTAATATTAATAGAACAGACTATTCACAATCTCTCTTGACTACTGATAACTGCTATTAAGTTGCAGGCATAGTGCAACTCCAAACTTCATCAGTCATCATGAAACCTACCCTTTTCTCACCTTTAGCTGTGAACATCAGCTGAAAAGTCTTGCTACATGCCCTTTATTTACAATATTCCAAAGCAACCTTTCAATCCCACTGGATTACTTATCAAGGAAATACAGATCTGCGGTGATGAGACATTTGTCTGCCTAGGCATCACTTGATGTGAAGTGAGAAGATCTGTAATCAGTTTAGGGGTCTGTATATATGTTTCTAAGATACAATATTTATTTCCACACAAGAAGTAGAGCTGAGAATATGCCAGTTCTGCCGGCAATGGCATATATTACTTAATACTCCTGAAATTGTGGCCTGCACTGCACTAAAAAAAAATAGTCCACTTCTCAAATGAATTTGTTCTTGTGTAAGTGCTGTATTAAAAAATGGTACACACAGTAATAACAAAATCAGACCTACCTTGAATCCCTGTTCCTTCACTCTACCCCAGTTTTATCACCCTGTGTTTTTTCCTACCATCATCTCTCTCCCTCTCAGTGTTTGCTTCCATTCCACTACCTTTACCACTCAAATAAAACATCATCACAGAACTTCCACAATATTTCTTCTATTATTCTTGTTTGGTGCACCCCTCATGCTACATATGCTCTGTGTGTCTGCTAAACTGTTCAGGATAGGATGGAAATTTTATGTTTGCCCAGTACCTAGAATGACTATGTTCAGCCTTGACTGCTTAATCAACGTAACTAGGAAGTCAGGGATTATGATTTATGTGGAGTTACATGATTTCTGTTACAGTAATATCTGATATCTAACCCTTTTTAATGTTTTTCTCCTTATGTACACCATTAAGTAGGGAAATGTGGAGAACTGGGGAACAAAGAAATTCAGTGTCATAAATGCAGTAACGAGAAAAAAACATAAGCATCTGGTATCTATTGCCTTGTCAATTGTGTCTCAACACCAAAATCCATGAGAATCATTACCTCCTCTCAGGATGAAATTCAACCTCTGTATCACCAATATCCTTTTAAGTGCTCCCATTGGTCTTGCTGTTGATGCCATAGCATCTAAAACTCTAAATACAGAATAGTGTATCAGTAACCACTCTGCCTCCAGCTATTCCAATAACTGTCACAACGAATATGAGGAGCAGCTGAATTGACCTACATCACTCCTCACTCACTACTTTATTTTCACAGCATTGGCACAAAGGGTTTGTTTGCTGTATTTTAAATCTTTGTTTTGTTAAATAACAACAATCTTTACATTGTATTTTCATTTATATGCATGCAAAAAAAAAAAATCAAAGGCCTTTGTTATTTACAAACATTTTAAAAAATTCTCAGTGCATTCGGTTTCCAGTCTTTTCAGAGTCTGAAATACGAGTTGCTATTCAAATCTGGAATCTCTCATTGGGTGTAAGTGAAAAATGGATAATATTATAGTGTATTAATATAGTATTCATTAGGAAAACACAGAAATCAAGCAAAAGTTATGACATAAATTTGCCAACATAAAGGGATGATCAGAGTATTTTTGTAACATATTAAGGAAAAAATGCCTAAAGCATGAAAAAATAAAACATAAACATCTTTAATAAGAACACTTATCTGTTTTCTTCTGGCCACCTGATTCTGAGAGAGATACAAGGCCAAAAGTCCAAGAGTGTGGACTAGAGCAGGACTTCATGGTAAGGTAAAAAATGAAATAGTATTCCAATACCGTAACTATTAAGTAAAAAATTGTCCAACGTATTTTTAAAAAGCAGCATTTATTAAAACCATGGATCTTGCTTTCCAGAATCTGACCTTTCAGAATACAATATGGACCAGAAACATGACAGCAACACAGATTGTGAGAGACTTCTTTAAAAGAAGACAAACTGGATTTGAGATTAAATTTCAGTTACATTCTACCTAAGTCACAATTAAGTGTAGTTATATGACTAACACATGAACACTGGCAGAATTTTGTCATGGTCTAAAAAATGCGAGTTCCTGTAATGGGAAGTGATAGTGCATTTTGCTACTTAAAAAGGAGTGACACCATAATTCCCACTAGATGAACTTGCAACAGAAAGTAGATGAGAGACACAAGACAAGAATGACTTAAAAACTACTCTCCCACTTACACATACAGATTCTCACAAAATGCCTTCTTTGCACATCAAAAAACAAAGTTGTTGAAAGCTCTTAGATAAAGTAACACAAACAGAACTTGTTCGGGTTCTCTGCTTTGCCCCCATTTACCACCAGAGGAAACAAACTGTTATGGATGTACTTCTGAATTCTATTCAACCATCCTTTGCCAAAATAAATTGCTTTTGTGTGGTGAGCAAAATGTGTAAATTTGTGTTCTGGTCTTGACCAAGCAGACCTGCATTTTGACAGCCTGCTGACCGTAACCTAAGCTTGTTATGTTGTTCAGGAATTTCTTACATAACGTGGTCTAAAACATTACTAATTGTTAAGAACTGGCTGGAGTCAATTTAGGAAGCAATTTAAATAACAGAATTTTTAAAATATTCCCAGTAAAATTCATTCATCAGTTCTGTGTGATTCTCATCTATAACAAAGTCTACAGAACTGCCAGGGGGATGTTGATACTACAAGTGTGAAGACACGCTAGGAATAGGTAACTGTCCAAGCCAGCACATTCTACCGTGGCTGCAAAGGATGACAACACCAATTAAAGGGATCACTCTGTGCACTCTATTAGATAATTATCCAGATAAGGTCAAGGCTCACATTCTCCTCGAGTGCTCTGATAATGGTTTATTACAGCAGCCCATTTCAAGTCACATTAGGCTGACAGCTGGTGTATGGAATACATTTCAGCACAGCTGCAACAAAACAGTCTGGAGATTAATGGCGGGGGGGCTGGCAATCAGAATGACAGGCTTCTTCTCTCCCCACTTCCTCCCCAAGGGCTGGGAAAGTGGCACATAAGGCTGCACTTTCCCTGAAACCCCAACAGGATGCGCACCCCCAGCGTGTGTTACTTCTGTAGTCACAGGAGACCTGGGCATTGAACAGGCAGATTCTGAATCCAAGAGTTTCTGCTGATGGGCTTTGAAGACAAAATGTCTCTTGCGGTGTTAAGAGTCCACCCCTGGGATTCTTGTTATTTGCACAAGCCCTGCAGAGATACCATAGCCAAGCCCTGCATTAAGGGCTATTTAATTGTTTTAATGAAGGCCTCTTTTTATCTATAGTTTATTTTTAAACCTGAATTTTCAAAACAATATTGCAATGACTAAAAAGCACTTTTACACTGCTGTTAAATATATAATTTTAAAATTACCAATGCATATATGCCCTTGTAAAGCTCAAGCTAAAATATAGAACTTAAAAAAAAGTATACTTTTTTCTTCCACTAATGCTAATGAACTTTAAATTATGCCTATTGGTGCCACTCTTTGACTTACAAACACCTGCTGTAGCTGCAGACTCTATTCATTTGATATTAAGCCCTGCTTACAAGAATTTATTTATGGATGAAGTCTTCAGAAAAGGCACATTATGATTTCCCTATATAATGAAAGCCCTTCTTAAATTTTTTAATATTCTGAGAAGCCAAGATAACCAGAGTTAGCTTCTTAATTCCATACTTGAAGCAGCTGTTTAAGTGACCTCATTAAAAAAAAAAGAAAAAAAAAAATCTTAAAAACTTTGCACACTTCCTCTTAACATTACTGAGAGCTCCTGAGTGCTCAGAACAGAAAATAAAGTTACATATTCAGCTTCTTCACTTTGATTTAATTAATCATGCCACAGTTCAGAAATTATGGTCAGAAAGATTTTAAATCAAATTTTCAAATGCAGAGGTTTTTCACCTCCCAGGATTTCACTTCCTAGATTAGAAAAGGAAGTTGGCTCTCTGACATCAGTGAGATTGCTCAGATAAAAAACAAAATAGATTGTACTCTCTTGTGTCTTAGATTTAACACCGTCCTATTAACTCCTCTTTGAAACTCTCTCTAAATGCCAGCTAATTAATCCTTACAACACAGTGGGAAGAAAATGCTGCATTTTACAACTGGGAGAGGAGAAGCAAAAGCCACACATGCCAAAAGAAGCGTGTAACAGCAGGTCTGAAAGCTCAGAAGTTCTGTCCTCAATCCCCATTACTAGATCTGGGCATCCTGCTGTACTGTGCACACTGACCCCATAAGCTGTCCAACTCACTCATTTATCAAGAGCATAAAGTAAGAGGTGGCAGCGCACAGGCATCAACAGTCTTGCTGTTACTGCATAATCTTTTGATTACACCACTCTGTCAAGTGACTAAAATAGCTGTCTTGAGACAGCATGCTATCCTGCAGCACACCTTTTGAGGTCTCGTAGCAATTCCCTTCGTAACAAGAAAATTACTCTCTACCTCCAGTGGCAGGATACTACCAGAACAGGTGGGCCAATGAAAGAGCTGGTTTCAAATAATTTCATCAGTCAGCCTTTTTCTTGTGTTGGGATTTCATGACAGATCATGACTGTTTGTTAGTTCACAGTATGCTTTAGAATTTTGCTCATGTGAGTACAATGTCAACTGCTTAAATTGTGCTGATCGTAAAAAAAGGAGTAAATATTATTCCAGTGCCAGAAGTTAAGCTGCCTGGATACTATGGCTCTAACCATGTAGAGCAGGCATCTCCACTGGATAGAAGAATGCTTGAGATTGGCAGGAGCCTCTGGAGCTCATCAGCTCTAACCCGCCTACTCAAGCTGGGACACCTAAATAAATCAGGTTGTCCAGGACTGCGTACACGTGACTTTTGAATACCTCCAAAGAGCCCCTCTGGGCACTCTGTGCCAGTGCTTAGTCACCCTCACAGTGCAAAAGTGTTTCCTGATGTCAAGAGGGAACCTTCAATGTTTCAGTTTGTGCCCATGGTCTCTGGTCCTGTCACTGGGCATCACTGAAAAGAGCCTGGCTCCCTCCTCTTTCCATCCTCCCTTTAGGTATTTACATATGTGGATGAGATCGCCTCTGAGCTCTGTCCTTCATCATGCAATCCTTCAGCAAGCACCCGTACACAAAAGTAGAAGTTTAAAGTAGTGAATGCAGCATGAAGAGAGGTTGATGCACGCATATATATCAAGCAGTAACATTTTTTCTTGAAGCTTAAGAAACCTCGCCCATAGCAGATTTTGACTTCTCTAAAAAAAATTGGTTTCTTCCCTTATATTTATGACTGTTAAGCAATAATTCACTATCTAACTCACTAGTTTGATTTTGAAGTTGAAAGCAAGAACACAAAGCTTAGTCCTTCCTGTGTTAAACAAAAAATCCAACAGCCATGCCCATGAGGCACCATTTTGAAGATCTGACTGCACCAAAACTTCTACGATCTCTGTTAATAAAACCTTTCAAAAATATTTAGACAACTTTTGTCTTGGATCTTATAAATGAAATATTTTGTCCTCACAATAGTGAAAGGGTGTGAAAGCCAGTGTTTAAAGTGATTCAACTCAAAAACTTTTTAAACACCTTTTAGACCAAAGTACTTTGTCTTTTTAGGGTCTCTCTCCTTACTCTATCAGCATGTAAAGCCCAACACATTCTCATTGCAGGCATTCTCCTTATAAAGCACACCTGCCTACTCACCAAATATGCATAAGAAGAAATGCCTCTAAGTGTAGCTGCTCCCTTCTGCAAACAAGACCCTTTAAAAAAGAAAGGTGTACAGCAAACCAACTTGCCTTTTAGACTTTTTAGATATTACTCTGCATCTCACTCTTATATCTTATTCTATTTCTACAAAGATTTCTTACAAACGTACTACTACGATTTAGTTTCATTCCACTTCTTTGGAGCAAAATAGTAAAAAATAGTACTTTTTTCTCATAATAAATTATCTCAAGTGAACAGACCTTTATCTTCATAGGAATTTAGCAACAACCAATGTTGGAGATGATAAAAGTTTTGATCTATGAAGTGTTTGCAGTAATGATCCACTGTACATATAAAAAAATCAGTGAGAAACAAAGCCTAAATTGCATTGTACAGTGAAGATAAGGCTGAAAATTGTGTTGGCAACTCCTAGTACTTCACTGTTAAAGTAAAAATTAGGGGAAAATATATGATCCAACATACTTAAAACAGCATGATTATTTTTCTCTCTCATAAAACTTGCTCCACATCTTTTGCCAGAGTTAAACTCACCAGGACACAGTTCCATAATGGTATCTGCTGAAATTGTCAATAAACCAATCAAAGGAAAGAAAGAAAAGAAAGAGAGAAAGAGAGAGAGAAAGAAAGAAAGAAAGAGAGAAAGAGAGAAAGAAAGAAGAGAGAGAAAAAAGAAAGAAAGAAAGAGAAAGAAAGAAAGAAAGAAAGAAAGAAAGAAAGAAAGAAAGAAAGAAAGAAAGAAAGAAAGAAAGAAAGAGAAAGAAAGAAAGAAAAAGAAAGAAAGAAAAAGAAAGAAAGAAAAAGAAAGAAAGAAAAAGAAAGAAAGACTGAATTAGGCTAGGACAAGAGTGAAGCTTAGTTTATGTGCTTTTTTTATGGACAAAATATAACTTGAAGACATGATTGCTAGGAAATGGAAGGATGGAAGGGTAAAGCATTTTCTCTTGTTTTTCTCCTGGTAAGGAGCAGTTGTTTATTTGCTTGTCTTTCAGCAGGCAGAATTTCAGACATTCAATGCTATGTGGACAGAAGCTGAGAGTGAAGATGCTTATAATTATTAACAGAACAATCTACTTCATATTATTCACTTAAAATAAATCATCTACCTTTACAGAAAACATTATGTTCAAAACCTCTGCTGATTATCATATCCCTGTGTTACGTGGTCATGCTACCAACATTAAGGTTTACATTTTTCTTATTATTTCTTATTCCTTAGATGAAATACTTGCTGTTGAAGCATAAACTAACCTACCTTTGTTTTTTTGAGGGTCTTATATAAAACAAACTCCCTGTTTACATCACTGTAAAGGGTAACGTGTATCTTATTTCCCAAGAGTGGGATACTGCAGGATAAATAAAATCTAATAAAGCTTATAAAGCGAAACTCTAAGACTGATTTTTAGACAGGAGTCTTGCATGAGTGTAGAGAGAAGATCAACTTCACAACAAAGAAGCAAACAAACAAAAAAATACTAAATGCTGGAACTCATGGTTCTCTCATCTGACTATTTTGCTAAGGTGGAAACCACACCAGGTTATATGGGAATTGGACAAATGAATCAGCAGTAAGTAGCACAGAGTGCTCTTATCCAAGTTCCGATCCTACTTCAGAAAGGAATCAGATCCATTGAAGTCAATCAAATTTTTGACAAGAAAACTAGCTTTGGAAGTATTAAGAATTATTTTTGTCATACTAAACTATAAAAAATATATCCTGTTTAACAGGTACATTTTAATTCAATAGAAAATTTTGCATTCCAGGGGATGACTCTAATTAAAATATTCTAACAAATAACTTTTCATCTATAGTTGATTACAGTTCAAACATTCTGTAAGAGTTAACACTATTATCAGTACCTATGGCGTTTCCTCATTGTTAATGCACAAAATAGAGTATTGGTTGAAGTGGTAGTAATTATAAATTTGAATGAACTGTTAAAGTGGATTTATTGCACAGATCGTTGAAATGTTAAAGCAATTTGAAAAATTTTTTTCAGGAGATTAATTCAGGAAAAATTCCAAGCAACGGTAAAGTAGCTCTTGGAAAATAATTACTAAAACAGTAAGTTGAGTTCATAATCAACAAAGATGCTAATTTAATGAAGCACAGTTTCCTCCTGAATAGATGATGTGTCATGTCCCCCTAACCAACCTATGTACAAGTTACTTGAAACCGTATTTTGAGGAAAGAAAACAAACTACTATAGGAATGCTGGCACACAGATCACATTTCTGCTGGAACTGCTTTAATTTAGAGAAACTGTAGCTACTCATTGTGGGAAGAGATAGGATGGAATTGAACTGCGGGCTGTGGGATGTGCCTGCAGAACTCCATGACAGGACAAAGAAGCTTGTCTCTGCCTGACCTTGGGGGAAGGAGATGCCACAGGGCAGAGCCCTGCCGAGAGCAGCCTGCTGGAAGCTGCCAGACAAGGTGGACAGCGTGTGATTACCCCCATATAAGGATATTAAGAAAGTGTGTTCCTGACATGGCAATGTGTGATAGGTTGCTTAGTGAAAAATACCATATAAGGAAATAGTGGGTCTTGAAGAAGTATATAAAACTAGCTTGTTATTCTGAATAAACGTCTCAGATTCCCTGCCGGTCTGGGTCTGTGTCTCAGCCACTCACAACTCATCACTGAAATGTACCCTCAAGACAACAAAGGATGTAGAAATAAGAGGAAGGAAGGGGAGACGGTTTTAGTCATGGTGGTATCATGATAGCTATGAGAGAAACTACTTCACTAACTAGTTCCAAATGCCCATCTAAGTAAATGCTCAGACAAACTTTAAACAGTAACAATTTGGGGCTGTTGTGTAGGCTAAAGCTAGGAGAAGAGAGGCATAGCAGATCACATTAGCTATCTGAGGAAAAACTTGAATTTTTGGATCCATTTTATAGTACATTTAAAATTTATTTTGTTACAGATAACAGATTGCTGTATCGTTTTAAATCTGTAGTGGCATTTTTTGTTACCGTCTAAATACAGCTTGGATGCTGCCTTTCAGAATATTGCAGAGAGTTTTGAATCTCTTAATGTATCCAAAAAAGGGCAGCCCAAACTGCCAAGGCAAAAACACCACATTTGAAAGCCAGGTTGCAGTATTTGATTCACTACAACTGGGAGGAGTACGAGATATTGAACAGGCTGCAAGTTTATCACTTTCCAGTTGAGAGGGGGTCCTGACAGGCAAACCCAGGTTGCATTAGGAATCTGCTCTAGTGACAACCCTTCTTTATCTCAGCTGGATGCCACCATCCATGTCCCTAACTGCTGCAGCTGGTCATGCTACAGTGCAGGAGCTACACTCAAAATGTTGTTAGTCTATTTAGTGGTTTAAAAGTCTAAGGAAAACCTACTGCTTTTCTCTGGGGCTGTGCTCACCCATTCAACGTTCCTCTGCACCCTAAGGTTTCATCTTCCTAAGGATGAATGGGGTAAAAAATACCCAAGTTATGGGCATCCTGAGGTACTTGCTGAGAGCCATACAGTGTTCACAGTGGGGATCTCTTCTTCCTAGGTCTTGGAATCTGCTTGTGTCTATCATAAATGTTCTTACGACAGCCTACCTCCTCCTGCATGCTTCCCAGGCAAAGTCAGGGAGTGCACGCTGCCCTCCCCCAGCCCCATTGTCTGTTTGTCCTGCAGTGACTACAGAGGAGTGCCAGCCCCCTGCCCTGGGTGTTCCCAAAGCAAGGCCAAGGCAGGAAAGCCACAGGCACGTGGCCACCAGACAACTGCTGCCCCTGCTAAACCCAGCTCTCGCCAAGGCAGGGCCAGACATGTCCCGAGACACTGTCAGGTCAGCACCAAGCTGGTGACCTCCTCTTGTCAAAGCCAAAATTGTATATACTGGATTTCAGAGTGGGAGGGATGATGGAGAATTCAGTACCAGCTCCTGTAACATCTGCTTTTGGTCTGTTTAGCCAAAATAAGACTTGAAATCTTGCACAAAACAGAAAAAACCATTAGTCTGATTAGTGGTTTTAATTTGAAGAGAAAGCCTGGCAGAAATTCTGCTCCCACAGCACCTTGGCTGTTGAGCCAAGTTCTTAATAGGGACCAGGATACAACATCTGACTACAACCTCTGAAGGGGAATATTTTTCTGAAGGAGACACCTAAAGGATTTCCTAGGAAGACTGCCTAATGGGACTTGGAACAATCCAGAGCTGAGTGCAAATAACAGTGCAGGCACTGGGTTAGGGTTTTTCCTGGCCAGAGGCATAAGACTACAAGGCTCATTTCTGCATGGACAGCTCTTCAATGGCATCTCTGTCAGCATCCCTTCTCATCGGAGTGAACAACATATGCTTAGATGGAGACTGTAGCTGCTACAGTGGAGGCTTCAACACACAGAGGCCACCTAGGCCCTGGCAGACAACAAGAGTCACACAGAACATGCTCTATCATGCCAGACTGCACAAAGGCTGGTCAACAGTGACAGAAACTGGACACTAAATTCTGCATTTTTGGGATCTCTATGGGTCAGTCAGTTTCAGTTAAGAACAAATTTTTAGTTTATTTTGTTTGTTTTTTTTAAATCTAACTGCTCCAGTATGAATTGGCAAGTACATTTTGGCACGGCAATCCTGTTATCTGAAGATAATATATTCTTTTCTCCATATTACAATATGGAGAAAAGAAAAAATAATTTGGAAACTCTGGAAATTTTGGCTTGTTTCTCTTGTCATATACAAACATATGAGGGGTTAAATCTTGCTATTTAATCTTTCTCTTTCCTCTAGGAGAAAATCAGAAGTAAAAAATACCATAGAGTTGGAAGAATAAGTGCTTTGGATGCTCCTCTCTGTAACAGGAAAACCTTCATTAATAATTAAATCAGGAGATGAATCAATGAAAGACAGTGGAAATAACCTGATTAATAGAATATGGAAGTCTGACAGATTTTGAAAAACCAGAAACAGGATACACATAAAGTACCACTTAACCTAGAATGTAACCTATTTTGAGTTTACCTAGTTTCTTTCACTGTATCAAATATGAGTATTATTTTTTGTTGGAACAAAATGTCTGCAGTGAGATTATCCAAAAAAAGTCCTGCTGATTTCATGAAACTTTAATTGGAACAGTATTTGCAAAGGCTTATCTTATTTGAAAAGACTATTTTACTGATCCATTTATGCAAAAATTAGAAAGTTCATCCTGAATTCTTGTAATAACTATTACTTACCTATGAATCAAAACCAGGAATAAAGAGCAAGAAATATGGAAATAACTGTAGCTTAATCCAGCCCATTGAAAAAGGCTGGGGTTTTTTAATGAACTGTTATGCCAGGATAAGATGGCACCTGTATGTTCCGCTTTCTGAATGGGTGGAAGGATTATTCATGTTTATTTAAGAAAAGACTCTGTCATCTTCATTTATCAAGGTAATTGCTTTTCTAGGCAAGTAGTCCAACTCTCTCAGCTAGGGCTTTCATGTGGAATAAAGTATAAGACACTGTGAATAAAGATGGTAGGAATTGGCACAAAGTCAGCATTTTCATTTCCTTTTGTGAGGAGCCAGTTCGTTTACCATATAAATTATCAACCACCTTTTTAATATGGTTAGAAATTCATCAGTTATTTTTTTCTTTAAAAATCAATTGCAGCTGAACAGTAACAACTGCAATAAAACTAATTTTAAGTGGAAAAGAACTTCATTGACGCTTTTGAGTAAAGCCTTTACAAAAACACAGTTTTACTGCAGAATACATGTTCTCTGAAACCTAATGACCTTCTAGCATAATAAGAAGCAAACCTAATATGCATCCCATAAATTTGGGATCAAGTTTCAGCACAGAATTCTTTCTCATTCTTCTAAGTGAAATTTTTCAAAGACATAATCTAATGATCAAACACATTCCATAATCTAAATTCATTAGATGTTTTCATTAATATTCATTCATTACATTTCAAGCACTCAGGTAGAGAACTGCAAGGACACTCAATTAGCAAGTGATCAGAAAGCAAAGAAGTTTCATTTGTGCAACATTTAAAATGGATCAGGTATTCTTAAAATGCATGAAATACATTAGCTCAAATTAACCCCTATCAGCCACTCAGGAACTGGCATCCCTATGCTTACTGAAGTAAGGCTTCAGTAAGGGCGGCTGCTGGACTGGGGACTTCCATCTGGAGGCCAAGATACAGACTGCAACTGAGGGGGCAACCAAAAAGGCATAATCACAAATAATTATTGTTCTTTGAGCATGATCTTCAAAGCTGAGAGGGAAAAGTAGGAATCTTAGTTCAGTTTCAGCACTTGCAAAGTATTTTTCACTCAAGTATCTACTTCATTCTCCTTTAAAAAAGATGGTTGGTATTCACTACTTCTAATGTACAATCAATATATAAGAGTTTCTGTTTAAAAGGCTTATCATTCAGTGTTAGGTTGCAGCTTGAGATACCGAAACTCTTAAATCATGGAAATACTTCACCAAATATTAGGTGAGAGAGTATTCTTTTTGCCATTCTCTTGTAAGGTAGCAAGCCCTAAATAACTCAGGAAATGCTGAATCCTAGCCTGGTGTATGAGCTTTCCAGATTACGTATTAGCTTGTGTATCTTTTCACACATGTACATGTATGTTACACGTGTACAAAAATGAGTTCAACATGTCAGTTGTCACAGCTGAAATACTGTAGTTTCTCAAAATCTGAAATAAGAACCCCCCTGCATAGATTTATCCCCCCTTGCTGTGGTCAGTTTACTTAGCAAGTGCATCTGAACAGCCCCACAAAAACTGAGAAAGACAACAGACTGTACAGATGCATTATCTTTCTTGAAATGACTTTCTTAGACCCGCAACACTTTGACCACTTCTTACACCAGTAAAGTTATCAGTTATCCTTGCTATAAGATGGCAAGAGGTGCAGTATGTAATTATTAGAACAAAACCACAAGCTGCTAGCCAGGAAGCCACTCTCCACGTTCTACACTATGTTCTCCACTGCTAGGGAAATAAAGGTAAATAAATGCTGGTTACTTCTGGGCTTGGGTTTGTATTGCTGAGCCTCGTAGCTGAACTGCAGAGAAAGGAATAATTTAAATTGCTTTTGTGATGTTTCATTCAGATCAGAGAAACTTTGCAAGTGTCCAGTCTGCCTCTATTCCTTTAATCTTCATTGCAGGAAAGCATTTAAACACATAGTTGGTTTCAATTGTCTTTATTGGGTTTTACGGGTATGTTAAACTACTTCTAATTGTATTCTGACTTGGCATCTCAATGACTAATACACCAAGAATATTTTATGTTGTCATTACTGGGAACCCAAATGAGTTTTAGACAATAGAGCAGCCTGTCAGGAAGTGAGAAACTGATTCTCAACAGACTGGAAGACGTTTCAAGCATGACATTTTTAATTCCATCACTCTAGAAGTGGATCATATGTACAAAGAAAGCAACAAACATGGCACTGGTTCCACAGGCTTTTGAAATACCTTTTATGATACAATTACTTTTTTAATTAAATTACAAAATGTTTTTGAAAACGCTATTCACTAATTTTATCCCCCTCCAAGCTAATTACTGGCATGCTCCTGCACTTTATGTGATCTGGTGTAAGAGAAAAATCACTAGATTTGTATTTGAAAAACATGTATTTTATAATTACAAGCAACAGCTGAGATAATTCTAACTGAAAGGGACCTGTGAAAGACTTTTTACATGAAGATATATAGTGACTTTACATCCTACAGCTTTCTCCCACCAGGAAGGTGAGGCCTCCCAACCCATGCTGAAGCGTTTTTAGGGAAACAGAGAAAGAAAAATAGAGATTATATATATTTTTCTTTTTTTCTTTTTTAATTAAAAAAAGTCAAAATATAACCATGAGGGAATACTATTTCAGGTAAGGACTAGTGAAACCTATGGCTCAAGGCCAGCTAACAGTATCAAACTTAAAATCACTATTATGTAACACTAAAGGTGTTTAAAAAAGGCATTTAAGGAGGAAATTTCCGATTTCATTTTTACAAGATACTCCAATTAAACAAATTCCCCAGGAATATAAATACTGTTACATAAGATTTGAAGTGATTTCTTACTGACCAGGAAAAAAAAAAGTCTTTGTGGCTGACAGGTAACTGATGTCTTACTGAAGTAGTCAGGCTGTTCATTAACCTGAGACATATCGCAGAAATGCTACATAACAGTTTGAGACTGCTAAATTTTAAGACCCTTTCAGTGGCTGTTCATGTAAGATTACCCAGTGTTGCAGTGAATGGTCTTTGCAGCCCTGTCTTTGCTCCTTGCTCCTGTAACAGGTGTGACTTGTTTATAATAACACTAACTTATTTTTAGATATTATTGCAACCTCCACTTGTAACACCTGCAGCTGTAAACTTAGAATCCAGATTTTCAGGGATAGCATGTAAGGCTCAGATGCAAGAAAGCACTTAAGTAAATGTTTTACATCTGGTTCGAGCTCCAAAGCTTTCCTGCAATTGTTAATGGGCTCTGGAGCAGATTTCAAAAACATCTTTACTAAATGAAAAAAAGCCAACCATGTGGACATTAGCTAGCAGAAAATAGAGTGCCCCTGTGGAGTGAGAACTGCTTTTATATTAAGCTCAGCAGGCAAACTCTCAAATTCCCTGGGTTGCTGGTACATTTCTCACTTTTTGCCAATAAACTCCATCCATTTGAAAAACCGGATAAAAATAGATCAACATTTCTAGAATAAAATGCGCTAAACTGATTCCCATCGCACAAGCCCTGTGACAAGGCAAGCAGTAAGGTAAATTTGGACAGATTTTTGAAATACTGGCCTTGGTTGCAAGAACCACTCTATGCACGGAAAATTACTGCAACAAGCTATTTCTTCCTGACTACTGAAAAAAAATCACTGGTTCCAGTCATCTAGATATTCAGCAGCTACCAAAGCTTTTCTATGAAAATAAAAATCAGTTATTTAAGTATCTACACAGGCTGAAGTAAACAGAAAACTTTCCTTTTTTAAATGCTGGCAATGTTCTTGCACAACACATTTCCAAAAAAGAGTAGAAGTTTTGAAAAGAAGGTTACATGGATATAATTTTATTGAACATCCTCAATGCTCAAATAACAATGGTCTGCAAGGACAGGGAACTAAACAGAGCTTATCTGTTGGGGAAGCTGACCAGGGCCTCTGCTAGAGCCTTTGCTAGAACACTGGTGTGTGATTACAAGCCAGAGTCTTTAGCTCAGCTGAAGCAACACACATTTGCAACTTCTATTCAGTTGACTACCATGGGCTTGCAAGCTTGTAATACTGGTTCTGCTTGTTACTTCTGAATGACCTCTTGCACATTTGAGTTGTGCATCAATGTCTGCAAACTTTAGCAACCACTCATATCCAAGATGGCTCCATTTTTTTGAGCCATTGTCATCCTGCTGCCTCCTACTTAGCCCAGAGGTCCACATCCCTTCACTATATAAAAGAGGTTTAAAAGCAAGATAGATAGAAGCTTTTTACCTAGGCCTGTAGTGACAGGACAAGAGGCAAAAGTTTTAAATTGAAAGAGGGTAAATTTAGATCAAAGGAATAAATTTTTTATGATGAGAACATAAAATATGTTATATGGAACAGGTTGCCCAGAGAGGCTGTAGATGTCCTGTTCAAGGAAGTTCAAGGCCAGGTTGCTTTGAGCAACCTGGTCCATTGAAACATGTCCCTGCCCATGGTAGGGGGGTTGGACTGTATGATCTTTAGAGGTCTCTTCCCACTGGAATGAAACTATGATTCTAGAATTTCGTTTCTGTCTCCAAGGTACATATGACTGTAAGTCCTTCATAGATGAAGGTTTTTTACAACACGTTTATTAGCTAAACAAGGATAGAAATATTGGCCTCAAAATGTTTTCTTTTCAATTAATGGAAAAAAAATAATAATGCACATTTTTCCAGTTAATTACTGTTGTGGGAGGTTTTAACTGTCTTTTATTCTGGTCAGTCTTTCCCTTTTCTTTATGTACCCTGGAATGATGCTGAAGCCAACTGATTGTTGTGTAGTCATCCAGACTTTTTATTTATTCAGCTTTTTAAGTATGGGGTCAGTATCAGCTATACCTGTTCATACCAATCTTAGTTTTGGTTCTCCCTTGGCAGTGATAGTAATAAAGTTCAATCAAACTCTTTTCTAAAAAACATATTTGTAAATAAATACTGTAATTACATTTTTCTGAAATACAGAAAAATAATTTGGTTTCTTGCCTCAGGCAATTACTGAGATAATAATTTTCTAAAATCAAAATTGGTACTGATGAAAAAGTCATCTTCCTTTCTAATATTCCTAAAGACTTTCTCTATTAAAAAATAAAAATCCTCTTATTTTCCAAAGGCTCCCTAAAGGCAAATTGTCTTCTAAATTTCAAGAGTTTCTTTTATAACACAAAGATGACATACTCAATAAAATCTTCCTTCTGCACTCTGAGTTTCTATTTAAACAGACATAATTCATCAAGCAGTCTCCAAAAATTGACTGGAGAAGAGGCCCTCTCACCTGACTGAAGTTTTCCAGCTCACCAATTTCATTGCTAAAACTCATCAAGTCTAACCATTTTTCTTATTTATAAAGAAAGGAAAAATACCCTCACTTTTTACTGCTTCATCCTTGAAGAGAGCTTTACTGTTTAAGCTTTAATGTCTCATCCCCATGGGCTGCCATCATCAACCCATGTAGAAAACAACAATAAAATGAAATCACCCATAGAGGTCATTCCTTTTGTCCTGTGATAATATGAAGAACCAGAAGCCTAGCAATGAATTCCAGAACTTTAACAACCTGAATAAATTGTGAAGTACAAACCAGAATGAATATAGGATATGACAGTCATTTCACATGAGTCAGTGCACAGAGGTGCAGTCTGAAATCTGCAAAGATAACCTCTTGTTTTTACTGAGGAAAAATGACAATGAAAGGAAATTATTGTTTTTATATACATCTTTTTCAGTAAGGCAGAATCATTTTTTAAAGATGTGAAAAAAGTGTGAAAGAGTAAATGAAATACCATCTGAATGAAAGCACTCCAAAATTGAAAGTGAGGACCAGTGACTGACCCAAGGCTTCTGATTATTCCAGTTCCTTTCTCTCTCTCTCTTTTCTCCTTCTTTTCTCCCTTTCTTTGTTCCTTTCCCTCCCTTCCTCCTCCTTTCCCTTTTACTTCCTTGTCCATTTTGTGATAAACAAAACCAACAAGCCAAACCAAATCCTGAAATCTGTATGCTAAAACTTGTTACTCAGCTAATTCTTTAAATAGACTTGTAATGACTCAAGCTGGATGATTACAACACAAATGCTTATTTAACAGCACCATCTTTAGATTGAAAAGAAGCTTCAGTCAAGCCTGATCATCAAAATGATGATATGACTGACAATTTTCATTCATGGAGTTTTATCACTATAAAATACTAGCATTACTTATGTGATAGCACAGAACTCAACATTAAAGAAATATAGAAACAGTCAAACTGTCCAAGCCCCCCAGATGATCTCTTGATGACTCAGCTTCAAGAACCCAAGCATGACTGTCACCTTAAGGTTTTGAGATTAATATAAAGAAGTAAACACAATACATTTTGTAGATTCAGTAACTACAGCATGTTCAAGGCTTTCAAGTTGCTATTTCTTCCTCACATGACCCTACATCTGTTTTTCTTTTTTTTCAAATACCTACAATTGACACCTCTGATTCATATCTATTTCAGAAATACACATTATTCTCTGTCTGTTCATTGTTGCCAATTCGTAATTTTAAGACTGTTTTGTTGCCCCAGGGAAAAATCCATAGCAAATGTGCCTCAAAGCAAGGGAGCACGGTAAATATAACCAGTCATAATTCTAACATATATCTGAGTAGTTCTATGTTTTCTACAGAAACTTTTTTCCAGAAAATAATGGTTTATGAATTTTGATTCCTTTGTTTATTTATTAATTCAGTTCCTGCATTAAATAAGTCAGGTGATATATATGACACGAAAGTGGAAAAAATCATGCCTCGTTTAGCCTGTTATATATTGCAGCAAAATGATATTTTGCAGGAAACAATCTCTCTCGTGACAGAACTCACTCAATACAAAGACAAAAACACAATTTAAATTGGACAGATAAAGATTTTACAACAACAGACATAAATTAGGTGACAGTCAAGGAATAAGTACCTATGACTTAATCTCTGAAGCTTGAAGAAGTAATCTCTTTATTTATACTGCCAAACCCAATGTTAATCACAAACTACAATCACGTGAAATGAATCATCTAAAGAACTAAAAAACTGACTTTGCTTTACACGTTTATATCTGCTGCTCATTCTGTGCTGACATAACAACAGCAGTGTGATACAACACTTTTAGTCTATGAGTTCCAAGGGTCTTCAATTAAAATCAGAGTTCGAGTTTACCAGATTCACTTTAAAGACATGAGATTCTTTTTTCTTCCAGATGTTGCACTCCAAAAAGACAAAGTCTACAAACTTATTGGAAGAGACAATGACAAGGAAGATACAAAATTTCAATTGAGTTAAGCAAAAAGATTTTAATCAACATAATAATGCTAAAAATACTGCTCTCTTCCTGACGGGCCTGAACTTCAGAGAGGAAGATGATAGTGTAATATCCAGTAAGTTTTTTTTGGGTATAAGAAACAGTAGCACATCCTTATTATAGAAACTGAAAGTGATTGCATCACATTACCATGGGACCACTTATGCAAAGTATGCAGGAATAACTGGAGAAACAGTAATCAGAAAATGTGTCATTGACTTTATAAAACCCAACGTTACCATTTCCTCTCTCCTCAACATGCAAAAAATCTTGCTATCAGCAGTGATTTTATGGCTTTTTCTAACTTTAGAATTTTAATACTATGCACTTCAAAAACTGTACCACATTATCCTTTGAAACAGAATGCTGTATAAATTAAGTACTATAAAAGGTCATGTTGTAGGAACCTCAGAATGACAATGCAAAAGAAGTAGACACCTTTGTCTGGGCCTCAGTTCCCCATCACTGAAAGACGGAATCTATATTCTTCCATTGTAGTACAGTCTGTGCTATTAGAAACTCTTATGGAAAAGCCAATGAGGAATTTAAAAAATCTGTCTTAAATCACAAGACAAGTGGTAATAATTAATAGGACCTGAGGCTGAAAGAAGGTAAAACAAATTACTGAATAGCCAAGTGAATACTAAACCCATTACACATTAAAGAAGGCAAATGCTGTGGAAAATTGTGTTGGGATCATGTACCAGGAGATTTTCTGAGTGTGAACATAAATAGTTCCCTGACAAATTTTAATCCCAATGACTCAAGTTTTGAGCAACTGATTTAATAACTCTAATTCACTTCTGCTCTCTTTCTGCAACCATTTGAAAAATTAGCAGTGTCATATTTGGTCCTATTGTCTAAGTTTCATAAAGCAGAATGACCAGGAGAATGTCATTCAACTTCTCTGAAATTCACAAAGCTCCCATTTCCTCACTTTCAAATAATTTTTTACCATCATCTTCATTTACTTCCTACTCCAGAGTTTTTTCCATAGGCATTTATCTCTGATGTGAAAGCTTGTCAAATTCTTTTTGAAATGAAAGGATTCTACATCCTCTAAATTTTCCTTATCTTTCTTACCACTAGTATCTTCAAAGAACTCAAACAGATTAGCTCAGCATGACCTCTTCTGCCTGAATTCACGCTGGATATCCTTTATCAAACTGTTCTACTAGGTGTTAGTCTGCAACATCTTTCTCAAAATAGGGTCATTGGGATATTGTTTCTTCAGTTTAGTCTCCCTTCAGACAACTATTGTGCCATCTAAGGAACCTCAAGCTTTGTATTGACTATTTAATTAATCTTCATAGCAGCAAGTGAGAGTTGAGCTATGGGGTTTTTTTAACACTAGATACTTTGCAGATAATGCATATATTTAACAAAGGCTTTCTCTCTTCTCACTGTACTGCATCTCAGGCCTCTGCACAGAATTTCTGTACCTGTTTTTTGCCTATTTTGCCAGCACCATCTAGCTTCAGGTGGTAAGTAAGCTGGCCTATGTTTTTGATAAATACCCAAGCCCTCAGAGACAGAATTTCTCCACATGCACTTTTTAAGCAGCCAAGGCTATTTAAGTTAGTGTTAGAATGGAAAAGAACCATACTCAGACCACCTCTCAGTGCCTGAGATTTTTGAAACTCTTCTCCTGAGCTACTTGTCACTACAATTATACAAGACTGTTAACTATTTTTAGCTATTTCTAGCAATAATTTCAGGGCAGGAAACCTACCTTAACATACCTTCCACCAATGTCTCCTGTACAATGAGGAGTACATTAGCATAAAACTGCACACAAGCAGAGAAGGTAAGATAAGCAGGAGCACAGACAATGAACAGAAACAAGACCTCTGATCTTACAGAGAAGAAAGAGAGTTCCTATGGAAAGCCAAATCACAGCAACAGATCTGGTTTGTATTATAAACAACTATAGTTGTAGTTTTCTCTTTCATTGTGAGACTTTTTCTTATATGATTTTAGCCTCTTGCCTCTCAAAACCCCTCTCACTTGCAATACATCCATATTTATCCTCTATAAAAACCAAAGCATCTCACATCACATTTTCAGCCATACTACTACACATTTAGGCCTTTTTGTGTGGTGACTAGCTTCTGTTTTTCTTTGTCTCTCTTTTCAATTAGAAATTCTGCTTTTCATGGTTGCTGTCACCAGTTTACTGGTTCTCTCTATTTCATTCTTTATGCTAATTCTACACCATTACTACTAAATAATAGTGTTCAGACACTTTCTTTACTTCTTTGCATTTTAATATTCTCAGTGGGTTATTAATTATAATAAGCTACAATTATTTTTGTTCCTTTCTCACATATTTTAGGTTTTCAGTATGACTTTCAGGTATGATTTACTCAACACTTACATATCTCTTTACTTTCCAATACAGACCTTTCAGATGTTACAGAGTCTTCCTCAAATTTTCCTCAGAGTCTGCTTTTCAGAATTCAAGTATTTTCCTACTACCGCTTATAGAACCCATTTTTGGTATAGTAAATTCTAGGTGCTCTCCCAGATGAATGTATTTATCACACTTGACTCATAGCCAGTAATTTTCTACGTCCAGTGTAGCTTTTGACTGTATTGATTGTTCAGCGTTCTGCATTTGAGATTGAGATTGCATTTGCAGCTTAGGTTATACTGTCAAGATGTCTGGTTCCCATTTCTGAGAGGGAATTTCCCTACATAAGAGGAAACGCTTCTGGCATTTTATGCTCCCCGGTATCTGACTGCCAGAGAATTCTGCCAGCTTTGATTAGCACTGAGTCAGGAAAGGACATTCATTGCCATAACTGGGGTTGAGTTCCAGACCAAATGGCAAAGCTTGTTTATTCTCCCCTCATGTTATTCTCTCCCCTCTCTCTCAATCCTCTCACTTTCTTTTCATTGCACTGTTCGTTTTGCACACTCCTGTCTCTTAACTTCCTACTTCCTTTTAGTCTATTTAAAACCAAGGAAACACTCTTTCCAGCTCTTTCATTCTGTTGGAAGAGGATGCTATCCAGCATCCAGCACTGCCATAAGCTTTAACTCAGTGTCCCACCTTGGGGTTCCCTCAGGACATCTCGCAGGGAAGCGGAGGAGGCTGACAATGCCCTTGCACAACCCTTGGGCAGCATATTCTTGGTACCAGCTAGAGCCCGCTGTGTGTGCTGAGAAGCTCCTGCTAAGCTGTTGTGCTTATGAGATCATTTGTGGGAACACAGTGAACAAGAGTTGCTTGTCTTTGTCCCTATTCTGTATTTAGCTGTCACCAATAACCTTTTTTTGTGCCAACTGTTCAGTGTTTGAAACCATTGTTCTTTTTTCTGCTTTTGCTTCCTGCCAGATTTTTCTATTACCCTTGTAATTACCTACTTGAATGAATTTTTTTACTACCAATGTAAAATTGACTGGTTTAAATGAGTAAGTCATTACACAATCCAAAGATATGGGTTAAAGCTAGATTTTATAATACCAGTAGTTACATTTGTTGATGATTATACTCATATTTCATAACATGAAAAAAATAAATAACTATAAGAACCTCATAATAGTATCTAATCCTTAAGAATAGAAGTATTATATTATTTTCAAATCAGCTTTAAATACCTAAATTAAATGAATCTGGGCAACTAACCTAAATATGATGAAGTGTGACACTTGAAGGTAAAATAGGCCTTTTGGTATTATTCTCTATCTCCCTGTTTTGCAAAAAATAAACTATAGTAGCAATGCATTCTTTCATTGCTTGTCTTTTTTCAGGAACAAACTCACATATATTAATATCTGGTGACACCTTCCTACCCTCCCCACCCCCCTCCCTTTGCCCATTTCTTTGCCCATTTAATATGATGACAAAGGCTTTATACCATCAGCATTCTGTTTTCTTCAATCAGTTCTTTTTCATTTGTATTTCTGGGTTGGTATACTGCAAATAAACAGCTGAGCTAACTGAATTTATGTTCTAGGGCAAAACCCCAAATTGGATCTCCACTGGGGACAGCCAGTGCAGCACTCCTGCACTCTGGTTTCAATGGCAAGCATCAGTCCTCAGTTCCGTAGAAGTCAAAAATTTTAAAAAGCAAACTCTCCATTATAAATGTGAATTAAATTCCTTTCCTTGACCTATTTTTGCTTTTATTGAGGAATTTGAGATATCCAGACTCCTAAATTAGAATAAAACAACAAACCACTAAACAGAAAACAAAAAATCCCAAACCAACAAAACAAAAACAAAAACAAATAAACAAACAAAAACCAAAAACCAAAAACCAGAAACAAGAACAACAAAAAAAACCCCAACCAAAGAAAACCCCTAACCCTGAACAAATCGTGTGCAGATTCTATTAGAATTTATTTTTTTGTAATCGTATGAGAGGTAAGATTGCAAAAGACAGCAAATCTTTTTTAAAAGGATTTGCCTCCTTTCTAAAGATTTACAGTCTTTTTGTATGGAGAGAAACACTCTCAGATGATATCAGATGATTCTGTTTAAAAATAGAGGAGTTCAAATGTCATTTTTAATAAGATTTATTGTTCCTATCATAATTTATCACATTCAAATGTAAAATTCCTAAGGCACTCACTGGCTAAAACCCCAGAACTGGTTATTTATTTATTTTTCCTGTGCGGGCTTGTTTTGATTTTGTTGAATACCTGCAGCAGTTTCTGAATCATGCATGTAAAAAGCAAAAAATCCCTGTACTAAGCGAGTATCCACACATCCACACACACACACAAAACCCCCCAACAAAGTAAAAAACCCTACACACCAGGCTTATCACTTCTCTACCATTTGCTGTGGAATAAAAAGATAAAATGTTCTCTTCTGTCTCAGCCAAGATTACCAATTCAGCTTCTAAAATGTAAAAACAAACGCATGTTTATTTGAAGTTTTAAAGAATTTTTTAAACTGCCCTTTTAATATTCCCTCTTAGGCATTCCACATCTTTCAAACACCTTCTTGCATAAATATTGATTGTAGTATATAAAGATGCTTTTTATTCGTGTTCATGGTTCTTTGATTTAAATCGAAATGAAATTAAGTTACTAAGTTTTAAAAAATTTTTTCTATTTTTTTCTATCCTTCAAAAAATTTGCTTCCTTAGTCAGTAATCATTAAGACATATTTCACTTCATTTTTAAGTGGCTGAATATGGATACAACTGCTAACTACAGATATTAACAAGGAAGATCTTAGTGTGATTAAGTGAGGTTGGGAACAAATTTAAAGGTTAGCAATATATGGCTCAAGAACTAAATGAACGATTCATTCCATTTTTAGAAAGGACAACTGTTTCAGGAGTAAAGGAGAATGACAAGTGGAACGGAAACAAACAGCAATGCCCAAATTGGAAAAAAGTATTGAAGATAAAATCATGGAGCTTATCATGTTCAAACCAAGACATGGTGAAATTTAATGACTGACTACCAATGCAGCTAATACAGAGTTACTCAATGATGAACAGCAGCCACTGCATCGAGTGACTGTAAAATGTCATAACTGGGTTTCAGAAATGGAAAAACAACTTATAGATGACTAGAGATAGATTGAACACTTGCGTTCATGACACAGACCAAGAGGTATTTTCCGCTTTTGATGCTTTGCTTTTTGAATGGCATAAGAGCCCCTCAGCTGTGGGTCTGGATCCCTTTGCTCAAGCTGCGAGGGAAGTGCTTTTTACAGCCTCAGTGGCAGCGTTTTCTCTGTTATTTTATGCAATCACTCTTGTGGTGTTATTCCTACAGCCTGCTGCAGACCCTAACAGTGTTCTTGTGGTGCTTGTCAAGGGAAGGAACTATCACTGGTCACTCCTTCCTTCCCCTCTTTTGATTGTAGCTCTTGGTTTACATTTGGGCAATCAATATATGCATGCAGAGAGCTTAACAGTGTGGTGTCTCCTGGCACTTCTCCTCCTCCTGCCTACTGGAGGAGTTTGCCCTTTCTCTCTCATTCCTCTCCTCTTCTTTTTCCATTTCCCCCAAAAGTAATTCACCATTAGAACCCATATGTGGGTCATAAGCCACAAATCTCTGCATCAGTATATATGTACTCTATTGTATTCATTTTTCTACACGCATGTTTATGAGTGTTTGAAGACAGGACACTGAGGTAGGTGGATGTTTGCACTAGCTTGGTGTAACACTGATTATATCAAGTACAAATTGAACTGCTATAAATCAGTGAACCTAATCCTTTTGTATTATGAAGGATTACTGAGTAATAAAATTGTTTTGAACAGTGACATTTGAGTTCTTATTTATTATTTTATATTTTATATTATCAAGGGCTGGTGAAAATATTTTGTAGTAAGTAACTATATCCCCTTTGGCTTCCAAAACAAAAGAACTTAGAAGGTTTCTCTGAACTAAGCATTCATTTTAAAACATAGTACACGCAATAGAATTATCTTGATGGTATATATGTGACAATTCTTGTAACAGTTTATACTGTTATAAATTCTGTAACAGTTTATACTTTTATTATTAACAATTTGTTACCTGAGTCTGAATTTTCATAGCTTCAATTCACAGAGTTTGGATGATTTACTTCTGGTGGACTACAGATTAACCTTGTTATCAGATATCTTTTTTCTAGGCAGGTACCTTTTATCATCCCCTTGATAAACTAATCAGATCAAGTTCCGTGAATCTTTCACCACAGAGGAAGTTTTCTTGACCTTTGGTCATTCTCATTCTATAAATGCTCTCAAGTTTATCAGCATCTTTCTTGAACTATTGACACATAAGAACTAGTTAGTAAACTCCTGTAGGACTTGACTTAAAAACTAAGACTCTTAAAATAATCGCTCCACTCCAACTAAATAATGCGCTTGGCTTTAAAATCACTTGGAACTGTCCCATCTTGACTTCCAATCATTTCCCCGATAAAGCTGACTACTTTTAAGTATGGTCTGAAATCTTTGTGTAATACAAGATACAAAGATATATCTATATATCCATATCTATCTATCTATCCATCATGCGTGACTTCTTCTTTGTCCCTTCTGAGATAATACTGATTAACCTGTCTGTAAATTTGCTAGCCATGACTGCTCCTTTATCAATAATAAGCCTTTTCCAATAGTAGTATTCATCCTTAAGGTACCTGCAAATATCTAAACAACAAGCTTATTTTGTCATCTGAGACATTACCAAATAAAACTTACAGAAAAAGGACAGTTTTTTTGCTGTCCACTATACATAGATGCATTTGAAGGCTTTCCCCTGACACATCTGAAATTCATCAAAACCCTGGTTTTTAAATCATTTAATGCATGCTAATTTTATTTCTTAGCACACAGATAATATTAAATCAAGTATATTAGGAAAGCCTATTCCACTATTTCTGTCATGTTTATTAATGCAATTTGAATTCAATTTTTTTTAAAAAGTACAATCATCTTGTTTCTTCAGTTCTTAATTAAACAGCAATGATTCTGTTTCCTCTTTGAACAGCGTAGCAGTAATTCTAATAACAACAATAAACCCTCATTAATTGAAGTAACTGTTTGACTGTTAATATACTGTGCAATACCAACTCATACTGTGCTTCAAAAACCACTCTTTTGTTGCCTTAACTTTCCTGATTACATTTCTGTTTATAGCTCCTACCAGCTATTTTCTAAATGTTTCAGATTCCATCAGATTGTATTTACATCCAATGGCTCGAACTTTTAATCTATTTGTGTGTGTACATATACACATAAGAATATATACTTTTTTTAAAATGCCTTCAGATTGCATTTTTCTTGATGCTTCTCTTTTCTATCCCAGTTTATTTCCAACTGGCATTATGTTCTAGCTGTCTTGAATATTAATTGGTTCCCAATTATTATTTCTTTTTCTTTCTTAAATACTTTCTTCCAGGTAATGTGCCTTATAACGGTTTTCACTGTTATGAAATCAGCTATTTAGAAACAGCCCCTCTAATTCCTATTAACTTAGATTTTAATCGGTTTCAATGCAACAAATAATAATCTGATATTTTACAGAGGTAATTTCATTAACCTTTATTTAACAGGTCAGATGTAAAAAGGATCTTTCAATTATTAACTTAAGCTTAAAAAGTAACCTCTCCACACTTATGATCTGAGAACTCTAAGAATACTCTCTTGTCCTTTTTCCAGTCACGATTTGCTGTGGCAGGATGGGTTTTTTAGTTGTGATTTTCTGAGCTACTTGTAACTCTGGAATATGACCACAGACAAAAGAAACCTTAAAACCTATATCACTCACTGATATTTCTTTGCATTTCTTCTGTGTTCTTTATTCATCTTGATAGGCCTCTCTCATTTTTGCTCTTAGCCAGTTTCATAAAATGCTGCTCTTATTTTGTGCAATGGAATTCTGATGTATCCCATCCCATAGACAAGGAGGTTTTCACTGTTACAAATTATTCACAAGAATAAGAATCAGAAAAAGAACAGCATAATTGGGAATTTCCATTCCAGTACATACAGTTGATACAAAACGCTTCCCTATTCCAGGGGAATCTGCCATTAAAAGGAAAACAAACCCAGCTCCTAGTTAATTACTATGACAAGGAATATGCAGAGTTAGAAATACCAAATGTAGAAAACTTCTTGGAAAATGAGTTGTCTAAAGCATCAATATGGAAGATGTATCACAGAGAAGAGATTTAAATAAGTGTCACAGTCAATGGCTAATCACCTTTACAACTCTATGAAAAAGGACCCCATGAAACTGAGTTATAATTTTTGTTTAAAAAAAAAAAGGAATAAAAAAGCTAAAAGTCTTGGTAAGGCTCCCATGATGGATATTATGAAACCAACGTTTTAAGGAGTACTGCAATAAGAAAAATAGAAAATAAATTATGACAATGAGTCAAAGTTTTAAAGAGGTAAAATTTTAGCTAAGAGTTAGAAGCAATTTATATTGATTAAGAGGTAAGGTAGAAAAACAAAAGATAAGTTAATGATTATTAGACGTTTGAACTAGAATTAGGTGATGTATTATTTATCATTATATACTCATTTTAAGTATTCTTTATAGAGAAAGTAGAATAAATGAACTGTCATTAAAACAAATTGAAACCAATAGAACCATGAACAGCACCTGGGTTTCATAATAATTAATCAGAAGCAGGAGATCTAGGGCTGCACCAGCAGGTCACAAAGGCCTGCCAACAGTAAGAAGGTAAAAAGGTCACCGTGAAGAAGACGTTCCTGACTTCATCTTTCAACACCACTGACCCAATTCAAGACCACCGACCCAATTCAAGAGAAGAACTGCGCATGCGTGAAGGACTAATGATCTCATTTTAATACAGAGCGGGGAATGGGAGGTGCTGGGATTATACATGTGTAGAAGATGTAAAATTTGGGTAATAAACAGGGAACGAAGAACCTTGTACTTCGCTGGCATGTCTTTAGGAGGCTACTCCCATGCTGCCCGCTGGTGCCTGAATAAACATACCACTTTCTAACTTTAATTAGTTAGAGGGTCTTTTGTCCAGGAATATCAGTTTTTAATGAATCAACAAAAGGGATGAAAATATTTCTTAGAAATTTATATCTGCTGTTGAGTGTTGCATCCAAAATATAGAACTGACCAGTTATTCTCCATGTGACGAATGAACAGGATTAGGACTGTTTCACTTTCTTTTTACCACTTAAAAGAACAAAACACCTGAGGTGTTTTTTTCACTCCTCTCAAATATACTGATAAACTATTGCAATTGTATTTCACTTCAGTTGATCATCATTATTTAAGCTATATGGCTTAATAAGTGTGCTTATTTTGAATTTCTGTAACTGAAATACTGTAAAAATCTTCCACATCTGTGGGTAGCTTGAGAAAAGGAGGGGGAAGCTAAAATAAGTTTTAGCAATTTTACATTTATTCCTATCTTCTAAAGGGATTTGAGATGAAAAACAGTTCAAAAACACACTGTGGGATGAAAGAAGATCAATGAAGGCTGAAAAAGGATTTAATTGATTGTCATTATAAGCTGTAGTAAAATAGAGGTCAACTAAATGAGTGAATTGCAAAGAAATATACTTGCAATATTAATATTAAGCATTTATTTAACACTTATCAGAGAAGTGCTTTGCAAACAATTAATTCGTCTATACAAAGAACAAATTACATTGGCTGGGGGAGAGCAAGGTTAAGAAGGCCAGAAAGTTGATTTAATTCCATCTTTTCTTTTGTCTTTGTTTTGAGCGGCACTCATTCTATTGTATTACGAAACAAGTTACCTTAGAATAGGAAATTAAGAAGACAAGGAGAATTGACTATGGCTCAACAGGTTTGAACTACTGTCTCATTTTAAAACACTCTTTTTATCTCTTGATTACTAGCTTATACACAGCTGACACTATTTTATTAAACAAATGGAGAAATTCAAGTGTCAGAACAAAGATGTCACATATAAATGAAGTAACCTTTTAAGCTTGCAAAGAAATACTTCATGTTTGTTCAGTAAACTGTTAAGAAAAAAAAGACAAATTTATGTAAATGTAGATTTTTAGTCAAGCATATTATGATCTGAGCCTGTGATTCAAATATAATTTGAAGCTGTGTAAATTCATAAAACAGCTTAGATTGCCAGAAACAAAACAGTGAATGCAAGTGTAAAGGACGTAAAAGCAAGGGTGTTGGAAGTCCAGTGCTTGAACATGTGTTTTAGAAAAACTGTACCTGGAAAACTTAATTAAACAGAGATGTTTTGTGCTTGTTGGGTGTTTGGGGTTTTTAAATTGGTTTGGGGGCGGGGGGTTTGTTTGCTTTTTTTTTTTTTTTTAATTTACAGGAAATGGTAATTTCTGCATGCTTTTGGTGGAATACAGGCATACAAGCAAAATATACTTTTTTTGCCAGTTTTTTCCCCCCTTTTTCAGAGAGGCTGTGAGTACATTAGCAATCACATTTAAATAAACAGTACAGTCTCAAACAAAATTCTCTGGTTCGCTTCACTGTGTTTCCTATGTGCTTGCTCAGTTCTCAGAGCAGTTTTGAGAACAAATTAGATTTTAGAAAAATCAACTAGAAGTACTGCACCGAAGTGCTCTACAACTTTGATGGA
Source organism: Eulacestoma nigropectus (assembly GCA_013397775.1). Lineage (NCBI taxonomy): Eukaryota > Metazoa > Chordata > Aves > Passeriformes > Eulacestoma > Eulacestoma nigropectus. Next base: position 290,322 of record VZTE01001408.1, on the reverse strand, counting down.
GATAATCAGGTCCAAACTCCTACAGAGCTGACACTGCCACATGCAACTTCAGCACCACTAACAGTTTTTAAAGCACAGCAAACATGAGGAGTTTTCTCCACTATACCAAGTGACTGCCAGTGATTGAAAGTCCTCAAAGTCCTCAGGTTATTCTTCAATTCTGCTGTTCCTTCTTCAGTCACACACATTTTCTGCTCTGAAAGCCTTTCTTTTCTTTACCTGCACTTTCTTCTACTGCAATCACCCCTGGTTAAACTAATTTTTACTACTATTACCTATTATCATTTTCTGCATTTAACTATCTTCTGTCCTATCAGTCAATGGATACCTCTTCCCACTCTTGGAAAAAGAGAAGCGACTTCATGCCCCAACAATATCATACTACTTATATATCTTAACCTGTAAAAGAGGACTGCAAGTGTTTTGGGCAGTGGTTCAGCTTGATGACAGCACCAGCAGATTTTTAACCTATAACTGCAGTCTAGTGTGAGATGAATGTTTCGTTAAACCAAAAAAGGTGATGCCAAGTTTCTTGAAAACAAGGAATAATAATCATAATCGAAGTAAAAATACTTTAAGTATGACTTTAATCTACTAAAAAAGGGGTTCAGACAGGAGCACATCACTGAACCCTTCAGCTTATAAGGGATGAGCTAAGCTCTGCAGCTTGTTTGGACCCAAATGTCCAGGCTTGCCATGAGGGAGAACCTGAAAAGACCACACCATCCATCACTGAAGTATTACTCCTACATGCATTCCTTACCTGTTTATCCTTGGGGGTGTGGGGACAATGTGGGTGACACAGAAAGCACAGACTCGGATGTGTCAATGTATCATCATGAGCTGGGAAGCACATGGCCACTCAATGACTTGCTCCCTTTAGCCTAGTGGTAGGTGCACCAGAGCACTTGGTCAGTAACAGCTCTGGGTGTAGAAACACTTTGTAGAATAGAAAATATTTCTGTGTGAGGACTCTTCAGACCAGAACATGACCCTTTGCATGGTGATTATCCATCCTAAGGTAGAAGACCCATAGCCACTCACAGGAGAGATTGGTGATACCTCCTGAGAGTTGGATACAGTGTGGAAAATAAGACAGAGGCTCTTCTCTCATTTGGCAGAGAGAGACAAAAAGACTTCCTTGTTGAGAGGGTTCTCTTCCACAGGCAAAATTAACTAGTTCTGCCCTTTCTTTAACTCTCATCAAGAAGTTACCCTCTCTCTCAAGTCATGTACTCTCCATTCACACCCTTTTCAAGTGCCCTTTCTATTCTGTCTCACAGCACCTACTTGCAGCACCTCTGCTGACAAGCAAAGCCTCTCCCCCTTGCTCCCGAACAGGGACTGCTGCTACCACAGTTCTTTAGTTCGCTTTGCACTCCCACCTCCTTTCCTTGGGCAGTGACTTGCAGAGCTCTGAGCTAGCCACCAGCTACCTAGATTTTCTACTGCTACACTGAAAGTTTAAACACAGAAACTGTGGGACTGTGCCAGTGGCTACTGCTGAGGCTTCAGGACCTCTGCACTAAGAGGTAGGGTTCAAGGAGGGAAGGAATTGCCATCAGGTAACGGATTACTTCATCAAGCCTATAGGATCTGTTGCATCACGTCATCCAAGGCTGCTAAAGAGTTGGATGAAGTCATAACAAACCCAGTCAGCCCCACTTCAGCCCAAGGGAAAATCATGGAGCAAGTTTCCTTGGAGCAAGTTTCTGGGACATGAAGGACAAAGATCTTATTTCAGTAGGAAGTTGGAGTAAATTCCTGTTGAGATGCCTTTCAGCCTGAAAATCATCTGGAAAATTTACAGAGATTTATGCCACTGACAGTTTCCTATATAGGAAAATAAAAAGGCATTGAAGCAAGTGTCTGGAGAATGGCGGCATGACCTAACATTATGGAAAGATCTAAATACACAAGACATATGGAGTGCACCAATGACTATAATAGATTTTAAAAAATGCCAGATATAAGCTCATTTTCTGCAATCTTACAAGCAATGGGCATAAACCGAATCTGCATCTGCACGTATAGTGTTGGCAGGTAATATGTATGTACTGCCAAGTAATGTAAAAGCTTAAAATCCCCCAAGAATTATACCTTTTTATTCTTGTATCAGATATTGTTCCTCATAAGCATAAATAAACCTTTTTGAGTTGAAATTTTCATTAATAGAAATTATAAGCACTGAAAATAGGTGAGACCAGATGACAGTAGCAAAGGAACGCTGAGCACTTGTATAAAGCTACTATCAAGCTGCCTTAAGGCTCCTGGAGACTGTGATATGACAGAATGCCACTCCTAATGTGTGTACAGGCAGCTGGAAAGCAGTGACAGCAGTCTCTAGAACCACACTTTGCACCACTGACTCTGGATATCTGTGACAAAACTTGGAAAAAAAATAATGAAAGAAGGAGAAATGGGAAGGGGGGAGAAATCCAGTAAATGTCAAACCCCTTTTTATGATATCCAAGACAATAACATCCTGCATGTTAGCAGGCTTCCCATTACCACTTCCACACAACACTTGAAGTGGGATTACATAAAGATAAAACTGAAAATGCAATTTTCAGCTTCTTCCTCATCCTTTCACCAACAGTGCTACTTCATCTTTTAGGTTCCCTGTGATAACATGACCTAAGACAAGACAAAAACTGTTCTACTCTTCAGGGAGATTCCTCCTCGAAACAACACATAAAGCTCTCTGCTTCAGCAGCACGTATGCTTCATTTAGCAGCCTCACTCAAGAGCTTCTTATACTAACAACAACTCTTTCGAAAAAACTTCAACAGGTCAAAATAAGCTTGCTTCTACATTTCTTTTCTCATTTGACATTCCCACATGTCATATTTTTCCATGTATAACAAATGTATTTTCCCTCTTGAATTCTGGGGGGTTTTCATTAGGTTTTGGGAGGTTTGGGGTTTTTTTGTTTTGTTTGGGGTTTTTCTTGTACGTATCATCATGCCTCTCAATCTCTCATTCTGAAAGCACTGGTTTTTTTAAAAATACCTTGTGTTAAAAATGTTACCTTTTTCTCCTTGGCAATGACACCTTCTTTTTTCCCCTTTCTTCAGTTGCTAAATTCAGAATTTTTTTGTTTGCCTTGACTAAATTTGCAACATCTGGGGAGACGTTGAGGTATGGGGTTTTCTTAGTATTTTATGAAGGGTTGGGAACAGAGTGCCACTGAAACAATGGTTATTGTAAGAAGCCCTGACTACTTAATTATTATGTTTTTAGTAGTATTAGTATTAGCATTAGCATTAGTATCATTATTATTAAAAAAGCAGAACTGAAGATCTTAGGTTTGGTCAAGCATTAAAAATATGAATGTTCATATGAATTCTGTGTCCCCCTAATAATTTAGGGGAAGACAGAAAGTGAGATTACATCATTCAGTGTACTAGATGAAAACACAGTTGAGGCAGAATAATCTAAAACTGCAGTACTGTCAGTACTTTTACAATATGAGAAAGAACATGCAAATTGCTTATGATTAAGTTAATCAAACATTTGAAGCAGGGGAAGTTTGAACTGAAAATGACATTTTACTTAATGGCAATAATAACTCGGCTGTAGAGTTACTTCCACCTTTGGACTCTAGGGATGAATGAGATGACCTCATAAGTCTCCTCTAGCTTAATTTTTTAATGATTCCATGAAACAAACCAAATGAAACAATGTGAAATGACAGATTATACTAATCTTTAAATGAACAATATAAACTCTATCCAATACTGTACAGAATTATGTTAATGCAGAAAAAGACATACAAATGAAATACACTGTGAAAGCTTATAATATTAAACCTTTGCCAACAGCAGCCTCCCTTACTAAAAGGAGCTATTGGGATTTCTGATATGTCTGGCTATAGCATATGTGTATGAAGGGTTAAAGGAAAAATAATGACCTTCTTTTGAGAGCATGCTATCATACTGCATCATCTTACTTGGATATTGCAAATGAGCGTTGATGTTGGGTTCCCTAAAGCAATTCAACAGAAATAATCAAGCCTAATGCTGTGGAAATGCAAGACAAAAAAAGTTTCAAAAAAGACTGTGACCATCTGCAGCAGCTTGGGGGAAGCATTTCAACTATGAGAAAAAAAAAGTGAGAAGAATAGGCTTTATTTTAAATCAATCATTTTCCACCATTTAAAAAAGCTTCTTCCATTTAAAGTCATTAGCCACAGCTAACAAGCCTTTCAAATGATCATCCTCTCCCAGTCTTTATGCCTTAAATTGTGATTTTTGAGACAATAAAGTAAAAGAAAAGGCTTTAATCTACAGTAAAACATTAGTTACTGTTATTCCAATAAAATAAAATGCATAAACACATACTATATGCATCTGTTTGGCTCAATATATTATGCAGAATGAGGAATTTGGGACACGTGCTTAATAATAAATTCATACTTAAACTGTGTAATCAAATGTATGATTGAGTGACATTTCTGAGCAAAGAATAAAAAGAATATGAGCAGCCTTCTACTGTCAGATGTTGTTTACAAAAAGAGTTTCAAATAACAATGAATTATTTAAAGAGATAAAATTTGGTTGCACCTGTTGACACTGAACAGGACTGTGTAATTCTGCTACTTGAACGAACTCAAGGGAATCTAAGACAAAAGTCATTCACCAAGAGAGACAGAAATGCACAGTCAGTCAATAAAAACTACGGAGTGATCAGGCTTTCTACAGTTTTCTAACATAGAAAGCATCCTGAAATGCACCTTGGGGAGTTTGTTCTCCCACAGACATTTTACAAACAGGTAGTCAAACTGCTAAAAAGAAAATGAGTTTGCGTAATTCATTTCTACCTAAATGTTGAGAGTAAAAGGATTAAAATTATAAGATACAGTCATCAAAATACATTTTAAATGATGTAATCTTCCCAGATAATTGCCTAGGTGTTATTTTTTATTAAAAAAAATCCATTATTTTTTTACTCAATTATAAATTAGGTACAGATAATTATACTCTCTGCTATAGTAACTATAGATTGCTACATACTCATTTGATCCTTCTGATGAATTTATATGTGAAGTGCTTATCTATATGGCACTTAGATTATAAATAGAAAAGCACACTACATGAGAATGCATCAAAGATGATAAAAAAGACAAAACTTAATTCAGTCTGTCAGACACTTGAGTTAAATTCTAGCAAAGCATTTTTTTTCAATTTTTTTTACCTGCAAGAAACTGCTCACATCCTTTTGGTGAGATGCTACATACATGGCTATGATCTCTTGTGCATAACATTAACTTTGACTGTAACTATTTATATACTGTCTGGAACCTTTAGTATTAAAGTAGAAATCTGGAGAATGCCCTTAACAGACTCTTAGTCTATTATAACCCAGTGTGAAAAGGGCTTCTTTTTGTCAGTTGCATTCTGATAATGAGTAAGTGAAAAAAAAAAAAAAAAGTTTAGTGTGCAAAACAGCAAGGCTGCGTCTCAGACAACTAGGTCTGAACAGCTTGCTGGCCCCTGTGCAGGTAAATGCCATAATTATTGTCCTGGCCTTCCCACTGTTACTTAGTAATTCAATAATAGACCATCTGTAGCTCACTGCTGGTGAATCATCTTGCATCTTAATACACTGTTTGAATTATCTTCATACTACGTAGTAGACATGATGCAAACATTGTAAGCAAAATATTTAAGAAAGCTGGCTGGGTATCTGAGTATCTGCTCCTTACGCTCCTAAAGGAGGATTTATAAAATAATCTAAGCCAATCCATTTAGCAGAAGTACAGTTCACCAGAGAATACTTCTACATAGCCATATGTACTACTTGCTATTAATAAAACTAATGGCAATGAGATGATATTGCACTTCCCCTATATCACCAAGAATTTCAGAGATGTCCTTGCAAGGGAAATATAAAACAGCAAACAGACAGCTAGTTTAGTTCTCAAAGCAGCCCTTGCCCCGGTATCTATATCAGATACCAATCTTAGACCATGCAGTTAAAAGCACCAGAAGAGTGTACTATTTCCCTAGGAACCATCTCCGGGGCAAAAGGTGAAAGGAAAATGGAAGGAATAAAGACCCCACAACAACAAATAAAATAGAGAATCCAAAAGTTCCTTTCACAAACTTAAGCCGTTAGAAACAGGATCTTTAACAGTCTTTTTTCAAATCTCAGTAACATTCTTAAGAAAATGTAAATGTACTACAAAAAGCTGAATTTTTCAGGCCTACAGCTTGTTTTCAAATTCTGCTTGGGATTTTGATCTGTATTCTTATTTCATCCAAGTTTTATAACCATATTTTCCACCCAACTCAGCTACCCTCCCTGCCATAGTATGCATTTGTGTAAAATGGTAATCTTGTCCTCTGTTCTTTCCTTTCAGGCATTTCTTTCCTTCGGAGAATTGTTCAAGTTGAGCAAACAGCCAACAGTTGCTATTCATACAATAAAGTTTAACCATAAAAAAACCCAACAGATCAGAACCTCTCCAGTTAAAAAAACCAAAAAACCAAACAAAACCCTAAATACATATATAGACACATATATATGTATACATTCCTCAGCAAATGCTGAGAAAAAACCTCAAACTTTAACCTCAGACGTGTCTGGCAACAAGAGACTAATAAGGCTAAGCTTGGAGTTATTTAATTTCCTCCCTGTTTTTAAATCTACGAAGACAAGCTTCCAGGCATATGCATATCTTAAACCTGTTTTGATATTGGGGTTTTTTTGGTGGTGGTGGGTTTGTTTTTTTTTTTGGGGGGGGGTGTGTTTTTGTTTTGTTGGGGTGTTTTTGTTTGTTTTGTTTCATTTTTTGCTTTAAGTTATTTGGAGAGGTTGGTTGTTCTTCTTTTTCAACAGTCCTCATAAATACATTAAAAGCTGAAGAATAATAAGAGCATAAATCCTTTTCCCGTAATGATAATACATGTTGTTATACCAAGGAAACAACAAAGTCCAATGGACCCACAGTACTTTGGAGAAGCAACATCTGTGGAATATAACCTGGGAAGAGAGTAAGAGAAAGGACTATTTTGCTAGAGGCTGAAAATATTCAATGTGTATCTTACTCTACCTCGCCAAACTCAGGGAGTAGCTTTGCATTCACACAGGAAACACACCTCCTCTTTCCTTAACTTTTGCTTTATCATTCTGGCCCTTCCCATGGTCACAATTCCTGCGTGATTTAGCAGATCCAAAAAAATGTCTGGATCCTGTGAATTACCCTGAAAACTCAGTCTTGTATTCCATGTATCTTTTGTGCTTCCTATTCTGTTTCATATGCTGTAGGGATCAGCAGGAGAAAGCACTTTTGTCTGCCTCAGCTCTTTTTCTTCACTCCCAAGAACAAAAGGCCTCCTGACATTCATTGGAAACCTTGAGCAAGTAACCTAAAACTTTCCAAGATTCACTGGCTAGGGAACACAAGCAAGTGTAAAATCCCAGGGAACATGCATGGAGAAGGCAACAGAGAGTTAGTGCCTTCTCCTCCAGTAAATATCAGCTTTTTGTAATGCTCAGAGGTGATAAGAGGTAACAGCAAATGATCAAAGGGGAGAGGAAGGCTGCATAGGGGTAATAACACTGCAGAGAAACTCCTGAAACAGAAGCAGTAACCAAAAGGACACCAAGCTCTGGAGAAGTCCATGTGATACCAGGAAATAACATGGCTTCAAATCTTCTTGTAGAGGCCGTACTAAACACTTACTGAGACACTAAAGCTTCCAAGAGTAGAAAGTGTGTTCAGCAGCTGCCCAGTTTCAAACCAGTCCTCAGCTGTTGAAAGTCAATGGAAGACAAAAGCTCTTCAGATTCAGCTTCAGCTCCAGCAGCTTTCCCACTCAGGCACTGCATGCCATATCCTTCTGCAGAGCAGCTCAACAGAAGGACATGGGTGACAGTAACTCCTAGAGACAGGGCTCAGGCCCATCAGAAAGTGAAAAAAGTGGATCTCCCTGAAGTAGCAGTTACCTGGTATTCCACCAAGGCCAGATTTCCCTCTTGTGTGATGCAGCTCAGCGTCACTCTCAGTACCGGGACTGACCCTCCCTGCCTCTGTTAGACACTGCCACAGAATTAGATGACAAACTAATACCTTCTCTGTTTCAAGCTTTTGCAGCACATACTTTCCCTGGAGTCACACTCAGGCAGAGTTCAGATCAGGCACTTGAAGGCACAGAACAGCAAACTGGGCAGCATGAGCAGCTGTAAGCATACTTGAGTTAGGTTACCCATCAGTTCTAATCTTCATACTTTTTAAATAGCACTTTTAAAATTGGTATTGAGACACATTAATTGAGACTTAAAAATCAATGTTTTTTTCCACCAGATTAAAAGAACTTTGCATCAATATAGAAATAAACCAATTTTCTTATACCATTTGACCACAGAATTAAGATACAGGCTCTTGAATTTACTGCTTATTCTCATTATGAAATGAGGAATTAAAATATCATTCTTATCCCTACTGACTTATTATTGGATTGAGTTATGAAAGGAAGAGGAGCTTCCCATCAATTTTGCAAACTTTTAAAAAGTTTGGGTTTTTATCAAACAAGAAAAACCTCCAGGAGGATTTACCACTCAACAATGTCCAGGGTGCAGCCTGACACATTTTGCTTTTAATTTGGCAGAGTGAATATACAAACCAGCTACTCCTGGCTTATGCTAACTCTTTTCTTTAATGCGAGACTCAATTGGTAGCAGTTTCTCAAAGCCCTGCTGACACCAAAAAATTACAGTTATTTTAATGCAGAATTTCTGAAAGGTTTAATAAATGTTACCACATTACTACTTTATGATTACACACATGAGGCTTAAACCCAGGTTTTCTTTTTTTTTTTTAAATCATTTTATCAAGCCCTTCTCTTCTAAAGCTGAAATTTAAGCCATCTACAAAGTTACTCATCAAATCTTTTTATTTGCATATTTAGAGAATGAAGATTTTCAAGATTGCATAATATAAGTAGATTTTAATAAATCTGTGGTTCTGAGATATTTTGCCTCCCACTTTGATTTGACATTTTGCTTAGAGATGAACTGAAAAGGTATGATTTTCTCTATTGTGAAGCCTTTTTATTACCTTGTTCTATCAGTCTACTTTATCATTTGCAATTGTATTCAGGTCTCTCCTGAATGTGCTAACATTCTTCAATGACACATGTTCCTTGTATCTTTATTAAAATCAACACACCCTATTTCTCACCTTGCTACTATGTCAAGTTTTTCCAATAATTTTCATACATTAAAGGCTTTGGTAACTTCTCACAATGTCCGTATTTATGATACCCTTTGTTGTTCATAGGTCAAAAGTTGACTTCAATGTTTATAATCTGTATTTCATCTGAAGCACTTGTACTAGGCTAGAGGCAAATGTATATTAAATACTCTCTAAGTATTTAGGAATATAATTAGTACCTAAGGCAATCACTTCAGGCAAATGACGTAAGCCTAAAACAAGTACAGGCATCACAATGCCTTGAACATCTGTGTCAACTGATGCTCATAAAATTTAAGGGTAATATTTAACAATGAAGTTTGATGGAGCGAGATTTTGGAAGATAGGCTGAGGCTGAGCTATGCAAATTGTGTAAGACAAATATGTACAATATGAGGTATCTAAGCCAAGGTCAAAGAGCACTGGGTCACCTGATCAGAAGTTATACAGTCGAAAAATGGAAGAAAATTATGACCAGCAGACCTAGGTTGGACAACACAGTCTATCAAACATCTCCAAGATCTAAACTGGTTGATGCTTATAAAAAGACCAAAAGAGAACCAAAGGTTATGAAAAACAGAACAAAAAAACAAGAATGCAACAGCAAGCTGCCTAATGAGGATGCAAGATAAGGAACACCCTTACCAAAATAATTTTTGGGTTTTTTATTAACAAATATCAGCAAATTCTACTTACATGAGGCTGGGGGGAGAAAAAATAAATCATAGACCACCTAAAAACATGGTGGTTTGCACTTCTGAGAACAGAATGCTATGATCTCTGTGAGAAAAAAATGTTGATGTGTATCAGATCATTAGAGCGTCAAAATTAAAGCACATCTTTCAAAAAAAAAGAGGCAAAAAACAATGGTCCCTAAAAAACTCACTCACTATTTCTCCACACTAAACAGTTTAATTTAAATTGAACAGATGAAGTAGACTTTTGAAGGCTGTTTTTTTCATAGTTTTCCAGGCACCAGCACTACAGTTATGTAAATTCTGTACCCATTATAAAATAACCTTAAGGCAGATACAAATTTTCTATTTTTCTTTATCATTATTAGCTATTTTGTTAACTCCAAATTGTATGGATAATTGCTGGCACTTAGGTTTCTGTTCTTCTTTACCTCCATTACAAACAAAATCAATGTTCCATAATTCCCCGGCACAACGCCATCTACATGTGCTACAAAATAGGACTGCAGCAATCTATTTCTATTGGAAGCCTTCAGGTATGTTCAACAGACCTCTTTTTTTGTTATAAGGGTTAAAAGTATCTCTTACTTTCACAAAGGGTTTCATTAGACTGCTGATGGGCGATAACTGAGAAAATACAGAGTCCTACACAATCAAGGGTTCTCTCTATGGGTTGTTGGAGAAATTTTTGTTTGTTTGTTTGCTGGCTGGCCTTTTTTAAGACATTGAATGGTCAAGAGCAATCCCTTCTTGTAACAAGAGAAATGTGCTGTGGCTGCACTAAGCATGGCATTCCAAGAAAGTGTGCCCCTCTCGAGAAGCTCCCTGTGAACTTCTGTTTGAAGCTTGACAACTGCCTTACAGCATGGTCAGATAAAAGGGAAGTTTTTCTGTGGGAAGCAACTATGCAGTGAGAAAGGGATCTTCCTTTTTAGCTAGTTCTGGAAACAAAAATAGTACCATAAAGAATCCAAGCTATTTGGCCTATTATTATAGAAGTGACAACAGAGAGAGAGATCATGGAGAAATCTCGTTGAAATGAGTCATAAGTAAGATGCTTATGCCCAGTATTTGTAATTTGAAAAGGATTGTCTACTTCAATGACTTGGACCTATTCTTGTCGTGACAAGTTTAAAAACTGTAACTAAAGAGGGGTTGGGGAGGGACAGATTTATTTTTTAGGAAATGCACACTCTCCTGTACAGTCCTGGAAATGAAGAGAGTACTTTAGACTATCCAGATGTCTGTACCACAAATAAGGAATCCCTTAAAAGTCAATCAAAACCTGGCAAGAGTCCTACAGGTTGTACACGTTGTTTGTTTTTTTCCAGATCCATCTTTCCTCATTAATTTAATATCATCAAGTGAGAATAAAAAAGTTGTTATATTAGGCATAAACTTTGACAGTAAGAATTAACATTTAGATTACATTGGTTCATTAGTGGACAAGATACACGAAGTATAGGCATGTACACTGCATGTCCTTTTAGTTATTCAAGCAGAAGGAAAATCCTATTTCCTTCCTAAAACAAGTTTCAAAGCTTATTTTATTTATTATGCTGTTCCTTAGGAGACTGGCCTTTTTAATTCACAGCTGATTTGACAAGGACAGGGTTCAAGTGATAATTAGATTCTCTTTCATTGATTTGTTTGGCTGGTAAGTAACCAACCTAATCTTGTTACATTCTGCCCTAACTTTGAGCCCTTTCATGATTAACTACTCTGGACACATATTTGAATTGCGTAGTGGCAGAAGTAAACATGACTCATATCCCAGCATGTAAATTAGTGTAACAGTTCAGTCAGTCCAGTACATACACTGAAACAGTTGCTTCTAGTGTGCATACCTTTTGCAGGTACACAAGAAAGGGGACTTGTAACAAAGAACATTCAGAAAGCTTTTGGGACAAAATCATTCATTCTTTCCACTGCCTTTTACTATGTTTTATTTAAGAGAAGATTAAGACCATACAGGAAGTCTTAGGATGCCCACATACACCAAAAGCAGAAATAAAAACTTTACCAGTTTATTGAAGTATTTTTTAATGTATGTAGTTTTCACAATGAAGATTGGACTCTTGCTACTTCAGACACACAGTTGTACTTTGTAACAATCTTGAGTAGGAGATGAAAGATAAGCCACTGACAGCTAATAAACTCTGTTGCATGGGATTCAAACTGATATATTAAAGGAACTGAAAAACATATCTTCATTCCCAACGAGCATCCCACATGGAAAGATGCAGCTTCAGTTTATACGATGGGATAGCTGCACAGAGATGGGACTCTACCACATGATGCAAGAGCATCTGCCATACCAAACAGCGTTAACAAAAGGCAAATTCGCTGTAAAGCAAAGTCACTGCAGCCTGTGTGGTAAATATGTATCTGCCTCACAGCTGTCGTGCCATGCTCTCGGACCTCAAATTCCCAGTCATTATTTAGAAAATTATGTCATCTTATAAGTAAATATAACTATGTCATAATCTTAATCATCAAACGTTATCAAAATAAAGAGGCAGTAATTTTCTGAAATTATTGAGGTGTTTTGTGAATTTGCTTAAGAAGCCAAAAAGCTGAAGTGTCAGGCATTCTTCCTTAAATTAGAAAGCCTCTCAGGAAAATAGAATTCAACATGATTACATCGTTACAGGCAAACAGTGACAGCAACTAAAACTCACAAAAGATAAAACCAGAAAAATTAAGAAAGACACTCGTATGCAAATTTTCCAAGTTGGAAAACTTGCATTTTTTCAAACCTAGGACAGTGAGAAACCATTTCTAAGACAAGTGAACAAAGCAATGGAAATTACTTTTTCAATCTAGCTTCAAAACTAATTGTATTACAGCTTACTGGCAGAAATTCTGGATCTTTAGAAAAATACTAAGGCTATTAATTTATTTAGGGACAACTCACCAAAACTATTTCTGATTCATCTAAGATGTACAAATAGTTTAAAAATCATTCTTAGGTAGCAAAACAGTTCAGCTGCAATGAACCTTATATAGGTAGATGCTGTGATGGCAAAACTTGATATAATATCAACTTCAATATGGTCTTAAGTAGAGCATTACTACTGTTAGTTCATAAAATGAAATCTAAATAATACTGAGTGGGTATTCAGTGAGGCTTCTAAACAAATTCATTAACAAAGCAAGAAGATTACATGCCTAATCAAAATACAAAGAGGACAATATAGATATATGATTTCATTTCCTGGTTCAGTTAAACACGTCTTTTATAAACAAAAAACCCTAAATAACCCTTACGTTTTCATTCCTGCCAAGATGAATACAAAAACGACCAGAAACCAGATAATAAGAAACTATTTTAAATCTTTAACACAAAGACAGGTAACACAACTCTCTTAAAAGTAACCCCTACAGAAACATCCAGTATCATCATTGCTGGACATACTATTATATCTGCACATATATTATACCCACTGTTTACCTCAAACAACCTCCATTTGAAACCCTATATATGAAGGAAATTTATCACATTCAAACAAAGGAAGAGAATAAGCATTCTGCCTCTCAGGACTCTCAGGAACTGATGTCTCAGCCTTTAAAGATAATATGTTTTAGGCGCAACACAGAAGCAAAGACCACTTAAAATTTCCAGCTGAGAATGTCGGTCTCCCTTTTAGGCCACAAAACAAAATACTCCTTAGTGGACGGAGTATTTAAGTGATGAGGTAAATTAAACCATATTAAAATAAAAAATCAAAAATCATGACTACTGAGGAAAAAACACAATACAGAAGATTAACACTTCCTCTTCATTACCGCTTATCTTGCTTCCTCACACTATGAAATCTGTCAGTCAGTGCTACAGAGGTAGGATTTACTCTTTAATCCCATTTTACTCCAAACAATTACTCAATGACACTCTGGGGCACATATTTCATATCCTCTCTTCTCTCACAGAGGGTTGCAACATAGTTGCTGAGATCCAAGACCAAGCTGCTACCCATAATAAGGCTGCAGAATATTTACTTAGCATCCTCCAGAATTACTGTACTACATCTTTTACAGATGGATAAAGAGAATGTCCTTTGCCAGATTTAAATGAAATGGATCAAGACATGAAATGAAAACCTTCTATACAAAATTTTATGTTTTATCTTCTTAATAACAAATTTAATTACTCTGTGAATACTTTCAAAAATGTATGTTGGTGTTATATTTTAATTTGGTCCAATTTGTAATGTATTGGTATGGAGATACTTTGATAACAGGAATCTGTATGTAATTACTGTCAAAATAGCAAATTGCATAGGCATGCTTTTTTTTTTAAATCAAATGTTTTTGTTTGGTTTTTATCACCCTTTATTAAGTAAACTACAAAATCAATATATGAAGTACAAATGTAGCCTCTTTCAGTAACAGCTGGTTTCCTTTATCAGAAGGCTCAGTGTCAGGGCAGGGATTCAGAAACTGGAAGAAAAGCCAGGAAATATCCCTACAAGAGGTATTTGCTTGGCTGGTGAATCTGAAAGGAGCAGGTCAGTGTGGGATTTGAAGAGTACGTTTTATCAGAACGTGCCTGTAGATACACAAAGACCATAAGATATGAAAAGAATCAATATTATCTTCATCCAGAATTTTCAGAGCTTGATGTCTGAATTTAGTCTTGTAGATCTTTACTCATTTACCAAGTACACAGTTGCTTTTAAAATGTGGAACACTTGCTGTATCCACTAACATCAATAACTTTAGAGTGTTCACTAACCAAAACCAGTATATCCCTTTCTTGATGCAAATAATAAAATCTCTACACAGAGGCTCAGGGCTTTAGAAACCAAGTTGTAAAATTCCCTGTTTTCCTTCAGTTTTTGCAAAACTGTATGTTCTCAGTTACATGAATATTTCATTTTGCTTTTATTCATGTAGTTACATTACTTTGAATATCCAGGCTACTTCTGACTATTACAGTTGTGTTTACTCGTCAGCAAAGTATATAAAGAAAACTTCGAAAATAAAAGCAGATAACCCCTCATGAAAGCTTCATCTGTGTGTAGACTAGACAGCAAATTTTAGCAGAAATAGGTAAAACCAAATAAAAAACATGAATTTGGGTGTGCTAAGAGAGAAATGACCAATTTACAAGCCAACAATATACTTCATGTATTGGGAATTTAAAAAGGAATCTTGTGACGCCAGACCCGCACTCTGCATTCTCACAATATAACAATTACAAATAGCCATGAATAAACTTTAAAAACATCAGAACAACAAATCTGGCATTTTTTTTGTTTCAAAAACAGCAACGATTTCCTCAGGCATTTTAATGGTACAGTTTGACAGCACAGAAATGAAGTTGTCTTATTTCTCCACAATACAACAGAGTTCAGATGAATCAATTGTCAACTGGATTTGAGGTATTCTACAGCTGACATGTACAGATACTCACACTTCAAGAATATTGGCATATGCAGTGCAGCTCTAAAATTACTGCAAGTAAATCCAAAGGGAACAGCAAGGATCTACCTACACACTTCCTTGCTTTTATGCCCACTCCTGCAATTAATATTTGTAAAAATAGGCTGTGACATCCACTTGTCTGCTCAGCAGTGTAGCTGCTCAAGGCTATCAGCAGGGACACTCAGGATTCTGGGGCCATTTGCTACCATGCTGCCACTCTTCAGGTCACCTGTTTCCTCAAATTAACACCTGTGTGACATTCGAGAGGCACACCCCAACAAGCTCTTTGCCCTTTCTTTTACAATGTCTATTCCACTGCTGCAGTACTCTGGTCATGTGTCCCAAAATGTGCTGGAAGGAAACACCTAGCTCTGATAACCTGCAGATTAAAACTGCAGTCAGGCTTCCAAACCTGTATTTAAAAGCATAAAAGCAGGATACCTTTTAAGAAGTATGGATATCGATGACTTACCAAAATGTTTTCAGTTATGTAACAAGCAACCTCTAAGTCTGACATAAGCTTTGCTATGCAAAAATAGAATTACTTCTGTGTTCAAATATATTCTGCCCTGAAGATTTTAGTGAAATTTAAGTGTGCCTTTGGAAAGCAGCTGGGATAAAGCACTTAAGGTTGTGTGGGCATTGGTGATAGGGCTGTTAAAGTTACATGAGTGCCCTAAGTGTACATTTCCATATCACAATATGGCTGACCTAATTTCAGAAAAAACATAAATAGCTGAAACTTTATGTATCTAAATAAGGTTTGTATCTTGCCATATGTAATGGGCTTGATCTGATACACTGAATAACTCTTCTAAATTACTACATTACTACATAACTCCCCTCAAATGATGAATTCTGGAATATTCAGTAACACTTATTGTCATCTCTATTTCATAACAAATAAACAACATACTGTCTGTTGGGAGTGGGTAGTAACAAGACACTATTAAAAGAAAACATTTGATCATCGTGTGGATTATAACTGTAGTCATATTGAATATCACGAGATAGTAATTGAACATTGCTTAGATTATTATAATAAATATTTGGAACAGAATAACTGGTGATTCCTTCAGATAAATGTGCTACTACAGTGGTAGATAGAGACACACTAGATAAGTAACTACACAAAACAACTACAGATGCATATAACTGATATTTTCCAGTGGTTCTTTTTTTCCTTTTTCGTATAGCCTATATTTAAGATTCAGTGCTCATACAATATATAAAATACCTGAGGCTTAGTTACAAATGGTTAAAAAAATCGTATTTTCCATACTGGTTTTCTAATGTATCTTTCCTTCTGAAATATCTCTATTTTATGTAAAATTTCCAAATCAATGTCAATATGTAATGCATTAACTGGAGAAATTATATTAAAAAAATTCAATTGCCCTCAAGTCCTCAACTTCCCTGCCCATTAATAAAAAACACACATATAGGACTTTTGAAAACAGAATCCAGAGAAAGACATACTGTTCTCCAAGATAGGTATCAGTAGTGATATTCCAAAAGGATTCTATTCTATTCCAAAAGGAATAAAACTATGATTCTGAATATTTTTATTACTACTACAAGGACTTGTCAAATGCAACTTTTTTGTACTGCATCTATAAATAAACTGGGCCAAATTACAGTCACTTCAGTGGTGCTGAGGATAAATGATAACAGAAAGCAAACATTTCACATTGTGCGGATCACATCATTCCTACTGAAGGATTTAATAATGTTTTTTCACCAAGTAACTGTTATGTACAAACTGAGGAGAGAAATCCCACATAGAAGTCTCCTGTGTACATCTTAAAGTGCAAGCTGCAACTGCTTCTATTTATATGCAGTTTCCCAGTTTTCACACACGTGCAGTGAGCATTCACATAACAAAAACTAAATATATATAGAATAAAACTCCTTCCTCCGTCAGGAGATGGAAGCAGAGACAAGCTTTAAAGGAGGAGTTTGAAAACATTGCCTGGGCATTTAGGGTTGATATTAGGAAAGGCCAAAGCTGAACTAGAGATAAGATTTGCAAAAGAAATTGAATACAACAAAAAGACCATTAAATTACTGGTAAAAGTGAAACAAGGAAAATGTGGGACTATGGTTGAATAGGGTGGGTGATTTAATGACAGCAGTCATAAATACATACTGAGGTAACTGATGCCTTCTCTGCCTCATTCTGAAGGTGAAACAAGGTCTCCCAGTTCTCTGTTTCCATAGGAAAAGTTTGGAAAGGAGAGGAATTACTAGGCTTTGAGGAGGATCGAGTCAATGATTACCTGAGAGATCTTGACCCACAGGTTGGACAGGATGGGCTTCACCCAAGCATGCTGAGAGCTGCCTGATGTTCAGATCCAGAAGGATAGCTGGACAGTGGACCACAAGTTATTGGGAAGGATACAGGGTGGATACAGGGTGGATACAGTTCTTGTCTTTTTCATCAGAGGGTAGGGGAAAGGAGTGTCTCAGACCTATCTGTGTTTGAAGTCTTTTCATTTCTGCCTCAAGGGACTTGGATCTGACATCCCTATCTTCCAAAGCCATAGGCTCCTTTTTAGTGTCCGGGAAAGGTGAGCTACTTGCCTTGTCCTTCCACATTTGATGGAGCACAGCCCTGTGGATGTGAGCAGTCCTGAGACCCAACCCTGCTCCTCTGAGCAGACCTCAAGATGCCTCCTGAGGGGCACTCTGGGTGGAGAATGGGATGAAACATGGAAAACAGGCATGACTGGTACCTGAGAGAGGTGTCCTCACCACTGGGACAGGTGATGTACAACCACAGAGATGAATAAGCTTTTTTATTTTCCAGATGTGTGATAACACACTCTCATCCATCTGAGAACCCTTTGTGCCTCTGTCTTTAGTAGAATCAAGATTACATTTAAGGAGGATTTACAAGTCTTCTAAAAATTGCATGCTTACTAAAATTCAAAAGGGTTGTGTCAGTGATCCATATTTGGGAGGGGGATGGTGAGTGAAGGGAAGGAGGGAGGCAGAAAGAGGGAAAGGAGGAAGAGAGACTTCAAAAAAATCAATTTTCTTTGGGTTTGTTTTTTTTTTTTTTTCCTTGTTTATTGGATTTGGAGGTCTGTGTTGTTTTATTTTACTTGAAGGCCTAATCAAAGGCTCTCATCATGTTCTAATTATTAGATACGTATTTTAGATACTAACATGATACAGGTACTATACGGAATGAGCATTCACCAAAGAAATATGGCCTACAAACCAGTGGGATGTAGCTATATGTAGATTTGCATTTAAACTCTATTCCCTGTTTTCCTCTCTAAGACTTCAGTGTCCCTCTTTGCCTTTCTTTACTCTGTTGCCATATGACAATCATAATCCTCTGTGGACTTACTGAAGTGAAATAAATGGTCAGAGATATGAAAAAATCCTAAATTTTGGTTGTGAATGAACAGCTGAAGACATGGTAAATAGGAGAGCACAATTTAAAATAGAAGCTGAGCTAAATGAGAAACAAGCTTTTGTTGTCCACTGATACACTGTTTGATATACACACACAGGAGTAAAGAAGCACAGAAGAGAAAAATGGCAATGTTTGAGTAGTATCAGCTTCTAAAATGGCTTTAAAATGTTGTGGGTGAAGGAGAAGGTAAAAGTGATGGCCTATATGTTGAAAGGGATGAGCGATTAGGGAGTGGAGCAGCATAGTTAATCAGCTTAAACTTAAGAGTTAGATGCTTAAAATTACTTTTCCCCACAGATGGCTTAAGCTGTTAAGGCTGAAATGAAAACTGTGATTTCATTCATTCAGTCTCATTAAGTAGTTAAGCTGAAAAAATCCAGTTTCAGCCACTCCCACAGCAGTGCAGAAAAGTGGGGAGAAGCCCTTTGCAATTGTGTTTATTATCCTTGTCATGGTGAGAGCAGTGCTACAACCCCTGGCTGCAATCCTCACATCTGCCCTGTGTGCTCATGGCCTCCTGAAAGAAATACTTGCACTACCCTTTGATTAATTACAAGATACGTGTTTAGAGCATACTTGAATTTGTCAGTGTTATCTATTGTCTTTGCAAACCAAATTCAATTACTTGTATACTCAGAAATCTGGCATTCCAGATACATGTCTGATAGCCAGCACTGTTCCTCTCCTCCAGAGACTGCTTCCAAACTTACACAGTTTTACTAGAAAGCTGCACTGAAATAATGACTGAAATGCGCAGCTTACTCTATATAAAGAAAATAATCTGCTTATGCTTACGGTGTTTTCAGCCTACGCAATCCCTCCCATCATACACATGGTGCCATCCGCCACCACAGTATTTGTACTTACCTAGCATTTCACTTAAGGACCTCATTTAACTTTCACCTCACTGCTAAGGATCTCTAAGGAAAAGGACACCTACGTCTGAACTGTAAAAAAATAATTTGAGAGAAAACTTCCATGTACATTTGCTTGTTATGTTTTTGTTTTATTCTGACCAGCAGAAATAGAGGTATATCCATATAGCATTCTCCCAGCAAACAAAACAAAGCTAAAAAGTACTGAAATACTGTTTAAAGTGAAGTAAACCTGAGTAAGCAAAAGAGCTCAACTGTTCCAGATTAAACTCAAAATGAGAGAGTGTATGGACTGTGTTTTAAATCCTTGAAAGAGATAAGTGCTGAGATGACTTTATTTCATTCAGAAGACCTTCTCATACATAGGATACTATATAATTATGATGCAACAATTTTACAAAGCAAACTGTCAACAGTCTAGAAGGAACAACTTCGTAAATATTCAATGAATATCATTTTTTCTAATAGTCACAGCTTTTGCCTTTCTATCACTCTTTCCTAGAAAACTGAGTCTCAATGAGTAAATTAAACTTGTATCTATTACAAGTCTAACTATTTGAGTGTAACTTCTTTTACAACAAATTGCTTTTTAATGAAACAGTTCAAATTTTATGGGACTACCACTCACATTTCAATTTTGTACTAGTATTTTAGGTTCAACTCCTTTCCACAAAAAATATTTCAGCAATGTTCCCTTTACAT
The DNA here is from genome assembly GCA_013397775.1 of Eulacestoma nigropectus. NCBI lineage: Eukaryota > Metazoa > Chordata > Aves > Passeriformes > Eulacestoma > Eulacestoma nigropectus. Next base: position 269,997 of record VZTE01001408.1, on the reverse strand, counting down.
ACAAATCAGTGTAATAGGTATAGAGTTAATATCTCATGAAGTACAGTGTTTTACAGGGAAAGGCCCAGAGTTATTGCACCAATTTTCTTTATGAGAGGATTCATTATTACTTTTCAAGGGTTTACACAGTCTACGAAACAAAGAAGGTTTAAACAAAAGTTTTAGCTTTTTAGTACTGTAGTTAAAAAAAAAAAATCTCTTCTTAATTAGAAATAAAGAAGTTTGGTGTTCCTTTCTTTTTTTTCTCCTTTTCAAAAAAAAAAAAATTAAAAATTAATGACCTCAAGTTGAAACAGAGCCTGGAATAATTTCAGCCCCTGAAAAGCACTTGAAGTTACAAGCATTTAAAAATCTATGGGTTAGGTAATGAAAACTGCATTTCAACATGACATTTCCTTATTAGCAGTGTCTGCCAGACTTTCAAAAACTATTTAAGCAGTGTCTGAGCTTTGTAGCTGTAAGATACTAAAATGCAAATTTTCTTCTGATTCCCAGCAATGCATCATGAACAACTAGACACACAGGTGAGATTTGCAGCTGTATTCTTGATGGAGATATGGACATGTTTAGATTTTAAACCTGCAAAGATAGGAAGCACCTTACAGAGTAATGTCAGGTTTCCAGGCAGGTTTAACTGTGTACATTGGTACACAGCACTAAGATAAGCAGCTCTTAGCAGAGATCCATGAGAACCAACAACAAGGCGTTGACTTTCCTCAGGGCCTCTCTCTCTACAAAGATTAGCTCTGCTCCGGTATGGCAAATACTGAAACAGAGCCAACAAGGTGACTTAAACCCAAGCTGAGTCTTAATTAACAAGTTAGGTACTTGAATGATGAACCCAAAGCTCATGTCCACAGAGATTTGCCAGAACAGTCTCGTTGCTTGTACAGGGAGACATTTAAGTAGAAAAGCCATATGTGAGCAAATAAACTTTCCTGGTTCACAGACCACTGTAGAGCTTTACACAAAAATGTAGGAGTCACCTCAGAATCAGCCAACCCATTTGTGCTGTCTTGTTTAACACACACCATTTTGCATATGGGCTTCCCACTCCTGGGCAGCCGCCAGGATGTGTGTGTGTGCTTAAGATTTCCTGGTGTCTATTTCTACAAGTGTTCCAGGGTACCCTGGAATTCTGAATTTCCAAGCTGCATTTCCAAGGGTACCCTGACAATGGGTATTCCCATTGCATCTCAGGTAACCGGATTTTGACTGTATTACAGAAAACTGCATGCTTCAAATTATTTACTAAAGAAGGGTATAAAGGAGAAAAAGTAGAGAATGTACCTAGGTTTAAATATATAAGTCTTTACTGCCAGAGTAAACAGCTGGGGTTTTTTTATGGGTTACAGTAACAGGAAACAACTAGAGGTGACAGCAGATACTGATCTGGTTTTTTTGTGTTTACTATTTTCTTGAGTTAATACAGTCATTTGGAAAAGGTTCTAGTGAATAAGAACATGTGAAAAATGTGAAGCCTGCCCATATATTAAGTGGACTACAAAGTGAAGATCTAATTTATATATTTTATTTGAAATATTAGATGATATGGATTTTCAGGCAGGAATAAATTAAGTGAAAAAGTGTGTGAAATTTCAGTGTTTACTCTACAGGGATCACATGAGATCAATGCACTAATTAAGAATGAGGTGACAGTGAGAATTTCACATCCTCTTAGTCTCAGCTACCTGCAGAGCTGGCTCTGGCTGGGTAAACAAAAATTGCAAACTGAATCATTCATCAAAATAAAATATCAGCTTGCTTGTATAATTTGCGTTGTATTTCAAGAAAATTACTCTTTAGTAATCACTTCTAACTATGACATGACCATAGACTTCAGCTGGAAGTAGTTTTCACTTTACTCCTTATCCTGTCATCAGAAATACTATGTGGCAAAACCACAGTATTACAGTGTTCATTCTTATACACCCAGTATTTTTATTAGATGTGGCTTTCTTGCTAAAAGCAATTTGACACATTCCTATGCAAATTGGTGCATTCACCCCACATCAAAAAAATTTACTATGACATTTTTTACAACAAGAAACACTACATTTTGCACCCCCATTTTCACTGATTTGTTTCTCCTCTATCACTCAGAAGTTTTGCATTCTGTTATTTTTGAAATGACTTCTTTAAACAAGGAAAGGCTTTATACCTCAGTATAAGTCTTACTGACTGTGATGACATGATGTGACAGATCAAGTCCTGGACTATTCTACTGCATCATCAAGGCTCCTTGATGTTTACACACATTTTCATATGTGAAAGTTCAGATGAAAGCGGTTGTCCACTCAGCTTTCCATGTAATGTAATGCAGCACTAGGGTCTCTCAAAGTTATTTATGTATGCCTCTTTAGAGGATTATTTTAGTAGTTATGGAGAACTGCACCACAGGGTGCATTTCTGGTGACAGCTCTTTTATTCATCTACTAGCACAGAGCTGGAATATGGTCAAAAACAACTGGAGTATCCAGTACCACTTAAACAATCCCCTGAGTCAGTGAGAATCTTATACTTCCTGCTACTACTACCAAGCACCACCCTTACATGTGCTTGGGTCACTGGGGTAAAACACCATCTAATGCAACACAAATTGCTTTTAAGCTGAATCAAGCTGACTTTGACTTTAACACGAATTCAAATACTTTCATTTTGGTGACACTCAAAAAGTCCCCCACTCTTAACTGTACTTCTGAAAGTTGGACAGCTTTAGGTCTATCATACCCCATAAAACATTAGCAAAATGGCATTGGCCAAAACTACCCATACCCATTTTCAACTTGTTTAATTATTTTCTAGTCTATGCTGAACAGGTGTCATGCTATTTTGATTTTCTGCCCATGTAAAATTCTGCCATTTGTGACACTTTAATCGGGTTTTGAGATTTCTGCACAAGTACAACAGTATCCAGAAAAGTAGATTAAAACCTATACCTGTGCTGGTCTGTCAGCAAGTCTAGTAATGGTGTTATTTAAATGTAAGTTTGACAGCAAATTAAATATTAGTTTAATTTGAAATTACACTCTAAATCAAATTTTCCTGTAGGGGCAGCGAATGTTTGCTACTGAGTGATGGTTTAATTTATTTCTAACAGGGGCTTAAAAGACTCCTCTTGTAATTGTAACTAAAAAAAAAAAAAAAAGTGGAACAGTGAACGAAAAAAAGAAATCTTTCATAGATAAAGGATTTTTGGGCATAATAAAAATGGCAAGTTAAAATCTTTTAGAGACTCATAGGCTATGAAGTGCTAAGACCAGAATTATCTTTTGAACTAGTTAAACCATTAGGGAAGAGGAAGGGATTGATCAGAAACATTTGAGAAATTGCCTTTATATTTTGTTTTACACAGCTTCCTGGAAATTGTAAAAAAAAAACCTCCTGAACTTAGGAGTTCGAGGCCCTGTTGCTACATAGTACTACTACTACTACTACTATAAACAAAGACTGGATTCTCAAAAATATTCAAACATGAATTATTGACTTCTACTGATTGATTGCTAGATGCTCAAAACATCTGGTTTCAATATGTCCCACCACTCCTGGATATTAGGTCATTTATTTACACACACAAACATGAATTTAGTAGGCCAATATCAAGTTTAAAACCAAAATCAAAACAACAACACACAGATATACAACTTGACCCAAACCACAAGAATAGGGCTAAAATTAATAGAATAAAAGAAAGGAAGCAATAATGCCTCGTTCTTATGCTTCCCAGAAGCCAAAACCATATTTCATGTACCATCGTTCACTGCTTCTGGGTCCAAGTTTCTGCATCAGGGACTCTGCACATCGTGAATTTACAAGACTGGGATATCACTTTGACTACCTGGCATAAGCAGTGCTCTTTACTGTGTTTTTAAAGCAACGGTGTAATTGCCAGTGTTCTGCTGATAGAAATATTTAGGTCAGTGATAAAAATATGGGGAGAGGGGCTGATAAGAGTATTCTTTCACTCACCACACTGAAGATCGTGTTTATTAAAAGCACCAAAAAGTAATGGAGAGACTTGAAAACAACTTAAAATATCAGTGGCTTCAGTGGTTGTTTTATATTTCATTGCCCTCTACATTCTGAGAAACTTCCACAAGCAATCACAGTAATTTTGCCTTAAATTACCTTCCCATTGAAATGACTGTAATTCAAAAAATGTGCAGAATCCATAAAAACACTTTAACTGAGATAAGGGTTTGTGTAGACTTATTCAAAACCAAACTAGGAATTATTTCTTATTATAAGCTTAATTATTTTGTTGTAAAACTATTTCATAAACAGGAAAAAATAAGTATTTCTTCTGACAAAGAGTTAGTAATGCTTTGTCATTTACTCCTCATACTTTAAACTTAAATAAAGGTTAATTTTATCCTTTGTGTTTAATGTAGAGAAATGAAATTTTTCTGTGTGTTTACATTTGTACAATCTATTAGTATCGTGACTCTTAAATGAACCCAAGAGTGGTTTACTTACAGCTCAATAACACTCAACTTCTACTTCAAAGAAATAATTTTAATAAACACACACATTAACAGATTGACTATACAGTACCTGCTTATTTGGTATGTCAATCATCATAAATGGAGGCAATTATTCTAGGAATTCCAATACTTGAGGAAAAGTAGCTAAGTTCAGACAACTTTACAGGCTATTTCTTAGCTTAAGATCCTGTAAGGAAGAGTTATTTCCCCTGCAATTCAGAATTCTCTCTGAAAAACTCTCAAGAATAGTAAGAACTCCTGCTGTTATTGTTCCTGAAGGACACAGCAAATTTTTCTCATACTTTGTCCCTACCTACTACAAAAGGTAGGTAAAAAAGGAAGCCTTCAGTCATTTTGTGTCACATTTCCTGACACTTCTGCCTTCTTTGCTCTCTGGTAGTTGGCAAGAAAATCTGATTTTTCATCCAAACAAACGCCAATATTTACGTGAAAGCACAAATAAGTGAATTCCAGTGTTCAAAATCTGAAAGATTAAACAAAAGATAACCAAAATAAAATAAAATGACTTTTCTTGGCCTATCTAGGAATAGTCACATGCTTGATACTAAAAATCATGTCTGGGAAAGCTGATGGTGTTATAGGTTATATTGGAAAAACAGGAAGTGCAACCCTCAGTGCAACTCCAAGTCACCACCATGATACAGAAAAAGAAATCTTTACAGTCTTGTTTCTGTAGGTACCACCACAGTGGAATGAGGCAAGAGCCCATCCTGCTTCCCTTTCCTACAATGAATAGCCTTGTAGGAGTCAGAAGCAAAAGTTTCTCTCATTGCAAAGTATAGTAACTTAGCAGTGCCATTGAAAATATGGTCACTTTTTAAAGTAAGTTTAAAGAAATACTTTGAAGTTCAAATGTTCACATTCTTTCCACAGCATTCTGCTTGATGTAAGAGAGACATAAAAGTATTTCTTGTAACAAAAGATTAAATTGAGTGTTTCCATATGTGAACCATGATGGAAAATACACTTGTTTCAGCATGTGCAAAAAACTACTACGTGTGAATGATGAACCAAATATGCATATTCTTTAGGCATATTTTAAAATTACTAATACTAGCAAGTGCAAGTCAAAACACTTCAATGCTCCTTATCCTGCAGACAGCCAGCAGTGTCTTGATCTCTCTGGATGCTTAAGGGTTGTTCCTTACAGGCTGGCCAAAGAAGAGATGGTGCTGTAGGTTATGTTGGAAAAACAGGAAGTGCAACCCTCAGTGCAACTCCAAGTCACCAGCACATGCCACTGTCTTGCTTCTTCTCAGTGTGAAACTATTTACTGTCATACAGTGTGTCAGCAACAGCCAGAGGTAATGGATTTTACATGCAGAGTTGAGCACTAGCACGTATTCCCACAGGACTTGAAGCACCAACCATGTCTTACTTAAAGACTTGAAACAAAGAATAAAATTCCAAATTAAAATAAAAAGGGCACAACAATATTTTTCCCCTCTTGAGACAAAAGCACATTGTCTGTGTAATCTTCAATTTTTATTTATATACCCATGTATGAATAAATTTTTCCCACTCTCCAAGCGAAGGAATACAATAACTTTTTTTCCTACAGTGGAATAATTTCTTATTCTAACAAAACAAACAAACAATGTTTTATTTTAGCAACTGAAAGCTTTCACCTTCTTAAAATCTGACAGGTAAAAGGAAAGCATTTTTTAAAACTGTTGACAGATTTACTTGGAGGGTACACAGGCACCTCAGGCAAGAACATAAAAAACTGCAATCAAATCAGGAAACACAATTTGAACTTCCATGTTTTACAAAGAGCAAAGATAAAATATTTAGATGTTATTGCAAAATGCTTCTTTTATATTATTATTATATTTATTTTTTTCACTGAAACTGACACTAAGCAGATGAGGTATAAAATAACCCATAACAAAATACTGAAAAGATTTGGATGGCAGATCTGTTCCTTTAGTCCTCCTTTTCAGTTTCAAAACCTGCCATTAACAGAAGTGCAAGGAGGGAAGAATAAACAGCTGCTCAACGAGTTGTCTGTTTCTTTAAGTACTAAAGAAACAAAATATTAATTTATTTACCTTGGAAGTTAAAACCAAAAAGCAAGTAAGAAACTGTCATAGATTTACAAATAAATTCATAAATGATCTGTCATATTTGATCCTTAGTAGCATTCTCAGGAGTCTAATGCAGAAATCCAAAATACATGTTAAAAACCTACTTTTAAAGCTATCTTTTAAAGACTCCACACTGTCTTTCTGACTGACAAAAGCTGATTATAAAACTTTAAAACTTTTTTGGAATGAAGGTAAAGAATGATGTACGGTTCTGGAGAGCACACTCCCCCTTCAGCTGCTCTACTGCTAAACAGCTTTTCACGACCTTCAAGTGGGGCTGGCTTTACGCTAAAAGCATCTTATATCCTCTTGTGTCTGTACAGACCCTACAGTCCTTCCTGCCTATGTAAGCTGAAGGTAACTTAATGACAGACACCCAGTCCCACGACTTCCCTTTGTGCAGTTGCCATTTCATGTTTCTATCAGCTGCTTGCAAAGCCTGACCTGCACTGTGACTTTGTGACTGTTGGAGTAACAAGGCTGGTACAAAGTCAGCACAGACATAGAGCAGGTGTGAAAGCACACACTGTCTTTGGAGTTCTGACAACAGCTCCATAACTCCATTCTCAGGAGACAGATTGCTGCTCCCTGTTTACAACGCTGCCTTGATCTGTGCTTCTTAAGGCAACCCGCACCACTGGGAAAAATCTCAGGGTAAATCAGCTTGAAATCTTCACAGCATAGTTTTTGTGAACCTACAGAGCAGGAACTGCAGAAAATAATATTTACAAAACAAACACACACTGCACTAAATACGAATTACAAGCAGCAGTTCAGCAGGTACAACCCCACTAGAGAGATGTTCCCTCACTCCAGTCTTTATGCCTGCTGTAATGCTGTGGAATTACCTAACTGTAGAGTACAAAAGTGCTCATTCCGGAAGCTTAAAATACATACTTCTATGTACACAAAATAAATGGCTTTATTGTGATAGCCAAGATCAATATTCAGCCACAGCTGTTTCTGCCACAATTACACAAACTCAACTGAAGTGCATTAGGATACACTTACTTCTCACTGACTTGAGAAGATAAAGAATGCTCAGCATCTGAGAATTAAAGAGACTATCTTTTCATGGTTTGGTTTTTTTTGGTGTTTTCTTTGTTGTTTTTTTTTCCCCCCAGGTTTTGTTGATTTTTTTTTTTTTTTAAGATTCCTAGTGCAAAATTATTCCATTTTGAGGGAATCACTTGTATATTGGTTCTGGCAAAGTTCCTGAGATTTATAATCAAGCTCATTTTTTCCTGTTTTCATATTACTGCAAGTTAGGATGATGAGGCAGTTCAGACTCATATCACTGCAGCTGTGCAACTACTTGCATTTCATTTAGCTTGCAGTGATAACTAATAAAATTCAATGAGCTTGTAAAGGAGTAAATGAAGACAGAATGCAAACATTCAGAGTTCAGAGAAAAATCAGACAGTACATGCATGAGAAAAAAATGGATTTTGTGCACTCCTTCACAACACTATTGTACCAGCAAGAATAAAATAGCTGTGCAGTTTTCACTAAATGCATCAGATTTTGTGCATTTAATGAGTAAGATCATTAAAAATAGTTTCCTCTTCATGTTAAATAAACAACTGCAAATTAATTTGTATCAGTAGGTTGGTAATATTTATAATCTTCACTGCTTGTCACAGTGGAATTGGGTTGTGCAAGTGGTCCAGAATTGCATTGCACACTAAGTAATATTAAAATTTTAGCTGTATTTACCATTAGATTCCTTTAAAAGATTCCTCTGAAATTTTTCCTTGTTGGAAAAAGATAATTAGTCAGGAGCAAGATGTTACCTTGGAAGTCAAGAGACAGGAAGCCGGGGGAAGGAAGACAGGAGAAATATTTCAACAAGTCTGACATTTTTAATCTTGAGCATTTTTGGAAAATAACAGTAATTTTTTTTCTGAGAAAGACCAAACATCTTTTTGCACAATTCTTTTTTGGGACCTTGCAATATAGAGAACAAGAATGTGCAGAGTATAGTTCTATTTTACTATATAATAGGACAGGAAAACTAACCTTGTTAACTCAGTAACAAGTAATCCTCAAAACATTAGCCATGCCTACACATCACACCGTCTCCAACTCCTCAATTTTACACTAACTTTCTACTGATACACAGGTATTTTTATTAATAACCTCCCAAAGTAGTCCTTAATCTGGATGATTAACTAATTATTTGCTTTCAAATATTTCCCTCCAGTTGAAGGTATTTCTTCCTAGTCTTTGAAAAAAACCCCAATTAAAAAAACACACCACCAACCAACCAACCAACCAACCAACCAACCAACCACCCAACCACAATACCTTGAAAAACACAAAAACAAATGTATTTTTTATCAAGAGAGAAATAACAAGCGTTCCTTCTCAAAACTCTGAGGCATTAACCTAATTTCTTGATTTAGACTTTTTTTCAGCAGTGAACTAGTCTTTTAACATTCTAATGGCTTTTTAGTATTTTAAAATATAAAACAAATATCCAAATTCTTGTACAAATACATATCCCAGATATGGATGTCTTAAATTTGAAACCCATTTCAAGTTTGAAGCTTATGAAAAACTAGACACAACCCTTCTGAAAGCCAAACAGCACACTATATACTTTAAGGTAGATAACAAAAGTTGTTAGTATAAAATATTCACATACAGGTTATTTGCCATACTTAAAATTTGAGTAAAAATTATGTAAATATATCCTGCTTCCTTTTAAAACAGCAAAGTAAGTTCCAACAGTATAAAAAAATAAAAGCTGATGTAAAAAGTCATAGGATTTGGATATTACATCATTTACATTTGGAAATTTATATGCTAAAATTGCTTTTGTACTTCCACGTAAGGACTTATTTTCAAGAATTAACTTAAACATCATTTGAATCTCAGTCTTCAAAGCCATCTTTTCAGAATTAAAATCAGGATTCAACTCAAATCTCTAAGCCCTCTTGACTAGCAAAAAATTCATACACCAGCTGTATTATGACATTCAGGTGAGTACAGTTATGCTCAAGGATCTGCAGGATTATTCCCCTTTCACGATTATATTTACACAGAAATTGCTTGAAACTTTAACTTCTAGCTATTCATGAGAATACAGATACATCAGTCTGTCTGTTCTCCACATCCTCTGTGGTAAAAAAGTAACACGAGAAAGGACTTCCCAGATGCCTAAGTATAGCAAGAGTATGCCACGAAGGTCAGATGAAGAACTAAGTCTTTCCTGACCAAGAAGTAAAATCATTTCGTATTTGTCATATCCAGACAAACAGATGTGCTTTATGATCTCCTTTTGTATCATTTCTTTTTGTCCCATTTCATTTACTAGCTTCGGTGTACCTGGAAACCTTTAGTACCTTTCACAGCTCAGAAGACTGAACACAGCTTGGTCCAACAAAGCATGGAGAAAATGAAGTTTAGGGAATTGAATCCCAGAAGACAGCAACATAACAAGACATTATGGAATTATGGAAAGATGAGAGGTCAAGAAGAGACAGGTAAAGCACCAAGCTTTTTTAATCCATTCAACACATGCTGGGATCTAGAGTCGTTGTAGTCTCCTTTTGAGACTACAAGTGCTCAAAACCATGGGGAATTCTGATCACGTGAAGCCACCTCAGGTCTTCCTGAAACAAACAATTCTCTTCCTCATATTAACAAACTCAGTGCTAGCCCTCCCAGATACTGACTATCTGTCAAGCCACTGAGAGAGAGCTACACCTGTATTATTTATGTTGTTCCATTACACAAGTATGCAGATTAAAAAAATCTTGTTTACAAAAAACTTGCTTCCAGAGATCGTGCTAACTTACTATGAAAGTGTCAAAGACACTGAAGATTAAGTTATTCTAATTCAAAAATTGCATGACAGCATCTATAGGTCCTAGCAACAGGAAAGAATTTTACTGTGTTGGTAATAAAATGCTAATGGAGAAAAGTAAGCTTTTTACACACTATGCAAGTCCCTCCTACAATAAAATATATCACGCTAAAGAAAAAAAAAAATTGAGATACAAACATGGTAACTGCATAGGAATTCTTGTGCTGCAGAACTACAACTTCATTAGGGCTAAAATTAACTAGCAGAAATGCAAAACCTACTGAAAAAGTAACGCAACCCCAGATGATATCTGTAATCCAAATCTAGGCAGTATCTTAGTTGGAAAGCATCTTCATTGATGTAATAACGAAGAACACTATAGCAAAATTACTTTAAGCAGCCAAAATTACAGAAATTTGCTGAAGACAATAAGGCTTTACAAGCATATGAAAATGCAGAACATCAGTTTTACTGACAGTGATGTAACAGAAGGAATTGGAGAAACTAAACTTTAACTGTGAACAGACTGCTGTAGAAAACGCTTGCACATTAGCTGCAGCAGATTCTGCAGAAAATTTTATTATTATTGCATCCCCCTTCTGGGCATTGCTCAAATACATTGGATTATAGGGTATGGCCCAGAATTGAAAGACAATACTCAGTAAGAGTAGCACAAAAGGTAAAACAGCACTGTCGAATAGCATCTCAGTAAACTACAAGATGCTCACTAAAGTCCTTAAAGTATAGATTTTCTTTCAAGCACCAAGCATTTCTTAAGATTTAAGGAAAGAGGGCAGAAACAGGTATTGGTATATGTCTACTGTATAAATAATCTGATAAAGTAGGCAGAAACAGGCCACAATCACACTTCTGTTGCCTGAAATCCTCATCTGGCATGCTGACATTGGAACTTCCTCTAAGTAACTGCTAAAAAAAAAAGTACTGCGTCTGACTTGAAACAGTCATGTATTTTCATGCCAACCACTTCAGTGCTAGAAAGATAACAATCAACATGCTATATCCTAAAATCCACCATTGCAACAATTACATCGTATTTCTCCCTCAGCTCTAGGGAGAGCTGAACAAACACCAGGAAATACCTTGCTGAATCTGAGGATTAACACAAAGAATAGTCTCCTGCAGACCTGATCACGCATTCAAAAAGTGTTGACTGTTCTCTGTGCCACCGAGATCAAGCAGTCAAAGACCGCCAGCTTACTGCAGCAACATGAAGTCACTCGGTTTCCTTTATTGGGAATATCTTGCTCTGATTTCCAGCCTAATTATTTATATGCTACACACAGCCTATGAGGTGATTAATTTTCCTGCTGAAGACCTAACTAACTTGCCTGGACTTATTTTCTGTGGCCTGAGGTCCAAGTCACATGGGGAGATGCAAAGTCTCTATGAATTAGCTCTGAATCCTCTGAAGGGAAGGTTCAACCCCCATGAGATAGGAATCTTTGCCATATTAAAGTGTGTAACATCGTTTTCATACTTATTTTGCTCTTCTCCAGATATTCAACCTGACATAAGCAACTGACAGGATAGAAGTGCCCTATCTCCCTTAAGGGACCTGTACTGTCTCTCTTCTTGTACATATACAAGCAAGCTGTCTGAAATAAAGGTAAATGCTACTTTCCCAAATTAAAAAAAA
>VZTE01001408.1:188551-257915 GCA_013397775.1 Eulacestoma nigropectus | reverse complement strand
GAAAAAAAACGAAAATGCAATTTCAACAAAAAAAAAAAAAAAAAAAAAAAAAAAAAAAAAGAGCTAAGACATTGTGAAAAGACGGGATCAGTCATACAAAGTTTGGCAAAAAGGATATCAAATCTAAATGTGAGGCTACCTTTACACTATTGTATTATTAACACCAAGAAAACACTATTTATTTATTTATTTCCACATGTTTATCTCTTGCAAATACTAAGATCTGGTAGAGTGTGAGAATTAATAACTTGGTGTCTAAAACCTATTTAGAAAGATAGATGACATCTCCAGGGGTGAAAAAAACCCTAAATCTTACCAAAATCTTCCAGTATTACACTTTGCGTTAGCTAATTTTCCCCTTTATCCACCTGTTGGCTATCTATTTCATTGCTTGCCACTGAATATAAACAGTGAAAAGTATTGAGATTATACTTCAGTAATCAGCTATCCTCAGTTTCTATCCTATTTTTAAAGCATTAAAAGCTCAGTAATCACAATCGGGGAAATTTTAAGCTACACTGTCCTCCCTCAAATTTTATTTTCCGTGGTCTGCATAAAAAAGGTTTAAATTATAATTTCAGTAAAATTGTACATTATCAAAAAAATCAATATAGAATCACAGAAATTTTGGCTGGAAGTCATTTAGTCTCACCTCCCACTAAAAATATGATCATTTCCAACACCAGATCAGGATTTATATAGTTGACTGGAAAAGACTAAACTCACAGCCTTTCTAGTCACCCCTTCCATTACTACAGTAACCTCTTCATGAAGTAAATTTTCCTGTGCCCTGTCTGAACTCCCCAAGCTGTAGTTTATGGTATTGCCTCTTGCTAAACTGTATACCAGTACTGAGAAAAGTTTGGCACCATCATCTTTGTCCCTCCTTTTGATGTTATTGTGAACTAACCTAAGGTCACACCCTTAGCCTCTGATTCACCTGGCCCTGATCCCTAAAAATCACAGCTGACCCATTTCTCCCATTATATCATGTGGTCTAGGCGTCCAACCAGTTTAATATCCTGGACTGTTTCTAGTTTCTCAACATCCCCTCTGTATCGGGGGTTACCAAAATGACACTCAGTTGTCCAAGAAGCAGCTCCAAGTAGGGATGGTAACAATTTCCTTCAGTCTGCCAGTCATGTTGTTCCTTCCTTCTAATGCAGCTCAACACACGGCAAGTTTTGTCTGCAGTGAAAGTGCACTGCTGGCTCCTATTCAGCTTGACATTCTTAATGATCACAGTCCTTTTCAGCAGGGCTGTGACTCAGACAGGTGCTTCCTAGCCATGGTGTTATTCCATCTCAGATGCAGAATTTCAGTCTGCTCTTTTTTAAATACATGAGTTTCCTATTGGCTAAGTCCTCAGTTCATTCAAGGTCTCAGAATGATTTAAGACTGAGGCTCAATTTGGCTTTCCAAGCATCACCCTAATTTAGTATCATTCATAAATTTGCTGAGGGTGCATTATGTTCAGTTCTGTCATCCAAGTCACTGCAGAATTGAGTAGCAGGAGTACCAGAATCAACTCTTGAGGTATTTTCACTTCTTCCTGTCTGATAGTTGGTCAATTGGTTAGTTGGTAATATTGATTATTATTCTTTCCGTACAGTAGTCCAGCCAATTTTCAGCCCACTTAACACCCAGCCCAAGCTTTCTCAGCTTGCTGTTGACAACAGTGTGGGAGAAGGAATCAAAAGCCTTAATGAAGTTACAGTTACACTATATCACATGTGCTCCCTTCATTCACAGCCAAAAAAAATGCTGACTGCACTGCAGATACCTCTGCTGACTCCTTCTAGGCACACTCTTGCCTGTCACGTGTCTAGAAATAAGATGATGTGTTCCATGATCCTCCTGGAGACTGACACTGACCTGACGCAGCCTATGTCCCTGTACCATTCTCCTTACTTTTGGAAAGGCTGCTATAAGGTTAGTCTCCTTCTAAGTCTCAGGACTTGCCTCACTTACCATGTTTCCACTTGACTGACAGCTGCCTTGCAGTCCTATAACTGAAATGAGTTCTTGTCAATCTTGGCATAGAGCCCCAAGAAGCTGAGTACATCAATTTTGTCCAAACAGTTCTGAACCTGTGTCTCTGCCACAGTACTGTCCCTTGTCTGGGAACAACTGAAAAAACAAAGACAATTTCTGCTTTTTCTATGCTGTCCACCACTAGATTGCCTCCAGCATTCAACCATGGATCCACAAATTTCCTGAGTTCTCTCTGGAAAATACTTGCAGAACCTTTCCTGTTATTTTATGCCTCCACATTCAGCTCCAAGTTGGCTTTGGCCTTCCTGATTTCAATTTGCTTCCTTCAGAAATAATGAAGGAGAAATTAAAGGCAGTATATGAAGCACTACAGCAAAATTGCATTCAACTTAGAGATCATAATAAGCCTAAGGTTAGGAACCAAATTCTGTATTCTTTGAAGGAATAGTGTAGGCTTTTTCTTCACTGACATAAGGCATCACATGTTGAAACTTTTATTCAGTAGGGAATGCAGGTGAAAAATTTCTTAGAAGTATCAGGGAACATTGCAGAAAACGAAATGAAAACAGATGAGTTTTTCCTGCTATAAAGTAACTAGTCGGACAGTGGGGGGAAATTTACTTATTAAAGTGAATGGAATTGAAGTAATCTTTCCCATACTATGCTTTTCAGTAATGAACAGAATAATTTTAAAATTTTCATGGCAATTTATTATCTAAATCAATTAACCTTGAACTCCAGGGAAAAAAAAGCAATGTTAGACCACAACTGCAAGGACACATTGATGCCACCATTTGATGACTCTTTCAAGTGCATACATAGAAAACAAATGCTAAAAATAAACACATCCAAGTAGGAAAGTCTTTATCAAGAATATTCAAATTAAAATTAGAATTCTTTTAATTTGAGTAGTTTGAGCATCTTTGTCAATGTTACTACAATCCTTTTCAATATTAACCTAAAGATTTTCACTTTTCTTAAGTCAGTCCATTCAGGCCTCACCACAATCACTGATGACAGTTTAAACAACCTCTATGCCTATTTCTCCATTTTCAAGTAATGAAGATTATTAATGCAGATTAGGGATCAAAAAAGTCAACTGAAAAAAAAAATCAAACAAGTTTCACAACATGGAAATCTTCACCAATATCTAAAACAGAAGAGAACACACATTACAGAACAGAATTCTGAACAGAAGAGACACAAATAAATATTCTTTTTTTAAAAGACTTTACTTCTCTGCATGCATACCTGTGCACTGCTACACTAAAAGGAACCATTGACTGTATTAAAAAAAAAGGAAAACATTGAGGTGTGCAAGTTAGACCACAGAAAAGGGTGTAGTTAACCTCATAAAAGTTGTTAACTACACCTATAAATCTTGCATTATAGCTACAGATTAACAGCCTACCTTATTAAATAAAAGGTAGCAACAACAAAAAAACCCTCAAAGAACCCTTATATACCATTCAAATTTAGTGTAAGAAGCCATAAAGTAGCTCTTTGCACAACCACAGGTTAATTGAGAGGAACTAGACAAAGTCGTCAACACAAGAAAGTCAGAAGCAAAACTGTATGTGGTGGGGAAAACTGAGAAGAATAAGCTTCACATGAATCTTACCACAGACAAAAAAGATGAAAAGAGGAGGGAACACACTTGTTTCTGTTCTGACTAAATTGACGACAACCAGATATCTTTAAATCCTTTCACTCCCAGTGCATAAAGAAAACAGAATTGGTTATGGCCTTTGCAAACTGAAGTGCGCTAAAACTATTGATAGCGTAAATGTTCTCTCTCTCTCTCATACACAAATAATCTAGCAAAGATTTTAAGTATTTGACAATTTCTCATGCCAAATAAGCGAATACTGCATATCACTCACACACCACTGGTGCAGAAAGCACTTTTTCACTTTTTTTTATTTTTAAAAATTTTTGGAATAAACTGTAGTTGACTTTCTCAAATTAAATAGAAAGAACTTAGTGGACTTCTCATCACCCTTTAAATAATAATGTATTACTAAATAAATAAGTAATTTATTTAAGTTATAAACTTAGCTTAGCTCTCCTGAATTTAGATAGGCATCACTGTGGCATATGCTACCAATTAATTTATATTTCTGTGTCTGACAGCGAATCTGGCAGGTAAAGCACAGCACCAGCAGCAATGCTAATTCAGAACCAGCAAACAGGCACTGGTTCAAACCTCACTTTTAGTGGCTGTCAGATTTATTATGGACAACTGCTCAGATTCCAACTGTTCAGTCCCTCATGCAGCCTCAGAGTAACACACCTCTAAGGCAGATGCTGGAGCTGCTCTTTGGCTGTGGGGTGCATGTCCTCAAATCCTTACAGCCTGCAGTCTGTACACCTATATACAATGCTTCTCAATCCAAATATGCACCACAGTAGCACACCCAGTCCTATTTTCAGAGACAGAGGTGCTTCCTTACTGTTCTACCTGGTTCTGTAATACATCTGTTGTGCACACAGAAAGGGCATAGGATGACACTACGTTGCTAATTTAATCTCAAGAACTGATTCACTGTTTATATAAGCCTTATAAAGATTAGTAGAGAATGTGAAACCAGGAAGTAATTTTTGATTTTTAAAGCTCCAGCACCATATACAGTGGTCAAAGGTTTCAGAATGGTGCCCATGCATATGCTGCAGACAGAGCTGCGCCTAACTCCATTCCTGTGGTGGCAGCCATACAGAAAACACAACCTACCCCAGGTTTTTCCATGCCTGAAAATTTTTAGCCGGTAGAGCAGCATCTTGGAGCTGTACCACGCAGCTACCTTACTTTGTGGCAAGAATGAGTACTGTTTGGTTGGACCCTGCCACAATTTGTGGTAAACTAACAAACAAAAAACTAATCCAAAGAATCATCTATTTTCACAGTACAGGCTACTGAAAACATACAGTAAGAGAAACAATATCCTCTATTTTCTGTGAACAAACAGAATAGCATAAAACGTGTTGGAACAGGTTTTCTTGTGCAAGCACTGCTTTGTGAAATAAAAATAGAAGTTTAAAAAAATAAAATTGAAAAAGAGATCATTTAAGGAGTCCATTTCACCCTTCTAAACCAAATTAGTAGTCTTGTATTAATTCAAAATTACTAAATTCTGGAATGTCACAGTTTTGAAGATATTAATTAATTAAACATGATTATGCTACTGAGTGACAGAAGAATGCAGAAGATCTTCCATTTCATCAAACCTAGTACAAAGCTGAGAATTTCCAAGTGAATCTGCTGACTTATTATGAAGAATCAGCCCTATTTATAGCATCAGATGTACTTACCCTCAAGAGGTCTGTCAACAAAAGCTTCAAATAATGACCTAGATTGACAATGAGCTGAACAAAGATGGGTCTAACTATGTAGAGAAAAAATAAAAAAAAAAAAGGAAAAAAAAATCTGCAACTACTTTGAAAAATGAAAATAATATTTTCCAGGGGTACCAGCTGTAAAACCTAAAGCACAGAGGTACTTCAGAAAATAACAATACACTAAAAATATAAACGGGATTTTACCAAGATGTGTTACTCTGCTAGAATCAGACAGGGAGTGAACAAAATATTTACCACTTTCAAGGCAATATACAGTACAATTCGTAAACCTACTTACTTACATCAAGACTCTGAAGATCATGAAATATATAGAACTGAACAAAGTCAGAAAATTTTCCCATTCTGTGCCTTTTTTTTTTTCTCCATTTTTCACTGAAAAATTCTGTTGAAAATTGCCTAGCAATGTGAACATGAACTACAATTTTTCCTGGACGAAGAGGCTGGTAATGGTATACAAACTGCTCAATTTAAATCTTATTTACACAGTCAGGCACATAATTGCACTGTGTTACTGTTGGGGTGGATGGATAATCATGACCACAGGATAACACTGCAACATGAATTGCAGGGCAGAGTGATGGAATACCACACTAAGCAACAAAATGTCATTCCAGATTACTCAGATCGTTATGTTAGAGGGCGCTAGAAATCCAAGTAAGGAAAGCTCAACACATACAGGAACGAGTAATGCATAAGACATGGGTCTGAAAAATGTAAAGAATAATGCTTTTTGAGAAGTCCAGGAAAAACAAATCTGGCTACTAAAGGAACAGAGATGAAATTTGAGAAGTACAGCTGACATTTTGAAGCAACTAAGGAAATAGACTAGAAGCACCTATCTGCTCTGTTACAATCCAGACTAAAGAAACTGAGGGAATACTAATAGAAACAGAAGTTTTACTCTGTATGCTGCCGAGTAGGTAACCAGAGGCAGGTTTTTCCTTACAAAAGTTGGTGTCACAAGTGATTATTACCCAAAAAGGTAAACTTCTGCACAGGAGAAAACAAGATTTCCAATCCCAAGTTGTAAAATAAGGGGCCAAAGAGCTGTGACACATCAAAGACATCCCCACCCCACACAGCCCCCTACACACTCACATGGACATCCATAATGAAGGAATGCTCTGAAGAGATAAATAGAGTCTACATGACCTGAAGACTCAGGGGAGAATAATGGCATGATTGATCACAGACGTTGAAAAGGAAGCCAAACTCATCTCCCTGCCAAGGGAAACCCAAGGGTGCCTTTGTTTTAGACAAACTGACTGCATCAGCAAAGTATTTCTACTGTTTGCCTAAGTGCCTGTCCCTGAATGAAAGGAATGTAGACCCAGAGCAAAACAAAACTAGTTTCAGGGGTTAAGTTAGTTTTAGCTAGTTTTAGCTCTTGGCTAAAATAATGTAACTTCTGTATGTACTGGATCTGCTTACAAATTATGAACCTATAACTGTAATCAAGGGTCTCTTTTACTCATATAACTGTAATAGGTGTTTAGATTATTGTTTTATGCTTTTCTGCAGAGCCCAGTCATGCTCTCAGGAAGTGACTTTTCCCGCTGTGATTCCACCTACCATGAGTGACTGATGAAGTCCCAGTGCAATGGTAGACTCCAGGCAATTCGGCTGAGCTGGGATACACCTCCTGGGAGACCTGCCTCACTCCCCAATGGTTGCCAGTCTTGAGCTCCAGCCGTGGACAGGTCACGTTACTGAACTCAGAGGGTGATGGAGGAAGGAATATGGTCCCCATTGGGGAGCTTGCTGGATAGCTTCATGTGAATTAAATGGAACTCTTAATGAACCAAGCAACTATTTTCTGAAGAGTTGTGGCCTTCAGCTGATTTCAACAAACACATTCCTTTCTGGGGACTGGGGGATGCTCAGCATCATGATGCTGAGCTTGTTGTAGATAATTAAATTCGACTTATATTGTATCAATTGTATGGTGCAATTGATGTACTCCTTTAAGTGTAATTTCTAATTCAATTGCCACTTTCAAATCAAAACCCATTGTAACTGCAAGTAACATCAAATAATTAAACTTTTTACTATATATGAAAGAGTCCTCCACATGTATCTAAAAGAACATGTTCAAAGAGTATTGCACTAATGACAAGGTCTCAAAAAAGTTTAAGCTGCTATCATCTTATATCTACTCCCTAAAAAGAAAAAAAAATTTACAACGAAACCTCTTAAAAAATAAAAGAGAGAAAAACCTCTTTGGACCTCAAGACTTGGATTTGCTCTTTGCATAGAAAAAGAAAACTCATCCATTAAGAGTAGCAAGGAACCTCCACAAAAGTCTGGCTCCAGTATTAAGCATGTTATAGTTTATACTTCTAAAGCCTTCCTCCAACAAAAAGTGGGTGATGTTTTACCTAAAATGCAATGTTAACGCTGAGGAAAAGAATTATGAATCAAGCAATTAATTTGTCTAGAACTTTACTAAGAATCATCAAAGGTTTTTTTTTTTAAGGATAATGTCCTTTGCTGCCGTTTTATCCCTTTACACTGGGAAGATCCTCATCAGAAGCAACTAGAATTCACCAGAAATTTCAGAGATTAATACATTTTCACCTCAGAGGAAGAAAAAAAAAGAAGTATATGTTCCACATGCTGAAATCAATTTATTATATTATTCTAAACTGGTTTATTCTTACAAGAACTCTGTAACTCACATACTAAGTTAATATTATTTGGGTAGTAATGTACCTTAACCCTGGGGTAGACTTAAGTTTAAACTTAGTTTAGCATTTGCTAGGTTCTAGTTTTCATGTATGGGTATAAAGAGAATTGTAACTCATTTTATCAAAACATAAAATGCATAGAATTCAGCTACCCCTAAAGTAGTTTTACCTAGAAATACAAAAGATTTAAACTACCCACATGAAGATAAGAGTTTCGTTTAGCAGCAAATGCATCAGGAGTAGAAAATAATTCCGTGAGAAAACACATAGAAACAGATGGGGAAACACAATAGAAGTAGTAAAGTTTTCAAAATTACATAAAAGGAACAAAAATTGCTAAAATAATTACAAAAATCAAATCTCCTTCAAAAATCCCATTTAGAATTTAAGTTTTAAGAGCAAACTACATGAAAAGTACTGGCAAGACAACTTAAAGGAAATTGGGTCACTGTGGATCTGGAAAATGCTTTTTAGTGTTGTTTTGGGTTTTTTTTTTTTTCATTTCCCAAGAAGACAGAAGAAATAAAAGCAATCAATAACTGAAGCATTCAGAGTTTTTGTCTTTTAAAAGTACTTAATTTTCTCTGTAGAAGAGGTATGGTGGCTTTGAAAGCCATGGAACTCAAGCCTCAAATATTCCCTGTGCAAAGCGAAATTACTGTTGATGGATATTGCCTAATTCAAGCATAGAAAGAGAAAAATGCTGAAAACAGGTTAGATAGCTAAGTCTCAAAAAGTTTGTAACTTGCTTTTAGAGAAAGAAGTGGGGCAGAGTTGCGGGAGACACATACAAAACTTCCACCCCCCTGTGCAATCATATAGGCATATTATGTTGAACTTTCTTAATAATTCCAAATATTACATGAAAGCTGATTAAATTCATGGCCTAAAGTATATGTTTACAACAGCCATGCTAAACAGCCCAATACTTGCAAACAAGTCAACACTTTGATCCAACTGCCCTTCACCAAAAGGGAAAGCAACTCACTCGACCTCCTATAACCCAGAGCTGCCATCTCATCTTTTTGTATTTCCAACCCACTCAGCTCCCCAGCAGCATTCCCCACATGGCTGCAAAAGTACGTGTTTGCCAGTACAACAGAAGGAGATGCATCAGAACAGGAAAAGGCACAACTTGACTTGCTTCTTGCAAGTATTTTAAGCTCAGATCTCTCTCTCAGTTGACTTTGAGGTGAAATAAAGAATCTCTTCCACTATGCTGGTTAAAAAAGTCAGCTTTAGGAGTGAAAACATTTTATGTTTAAAAAGCCCTAATGAATGATACCAGAGAGAAAGTAATCAACAATCTTAAAAAGTTATAAATGTAATATGCTAAAATGTTAGAAATTTAATATACTAAAATTTAAATTCTGTTGGCATTGAGATCAATATTATTACTTTCATAGGGTATCTTTATTCCAAGTGTGAAGTTATTCCACTAATGGCAAAAAATTAAGCTAAGGCAGAAGTGCTTTTGCATTACCCAAAGTATGTTCATGTACTGCCTGCCTGATAAGAAAGGATACTTTGCCTTTCTTTGTGATGGCCTTTATTAACGCTTTAAATTAGCATTAGACTGAGCTGTTGCTAAGTGGCATTCTACCCAGCTTCTCTGAAATTCTTGGCTTTGAAATACTAATTTTTCAACATTACTTCAACTCAAAATAGTATCATATTTAACTCTTAATTTTATTCTGATAATTAGCATTTTCTTCCCTCTCTTCAAAGATGGTTTTGCTGGGAGGATATATTGCCTCTATCTACTCTACTCTACTCTACTATCACACTGAATCTTCACAGAAACCTTTCCACTCTCAGCTCATCCCAAACTATCCCAAAAATGTTTTGGATTATCGCTGCAACCTTTTATCAGTGAAGTAACTTTTAGTTTCTTCATACTGCTTCTAGTATGGCTACTGTGCCTTCGGCACGACTTAGAGGGTTCTGAACAGGAATTACTATTACTTGTCTAGGTCTCCAGTCTTGCTAACTTCTGTTTCCTGAGAAGCACAACACAAATACACTCATGGCTGCTCCAAAGAACTGTGTGAAACCAGTCCCAGACTAAATCAAAAACCTGAGAATCTTATAGAACAGGGTGGATAGTAACTATATCAAACGATTTCCTTCTTCGACAGGCAATGTGATGGTGCTCTTCAAAACTTCTCCACTCACTTTGAAATTTCCCGTAGTGGAGTTGTACATCTCAAAAGCAATTCCCATCAACATGAAGATGTATCTGGGAAGCACTAGCTGTACTACAAAGCTTCATATTTCAATAATGTGTTGGTCCGTTCAGCAACACAGAAGCATGGTATCCATTGTACAGACTAGTGCTACTCTAAGTATATCATACAGGCAGGTCTAGTTCTTGTCTTAAATCAATATATTAATGAAAATAGAAGAGGAATATCTCTGTGGAATATTTTAAAACCCAATTGGAAACAAGGGAATTCTATAACTAAGGAAGTGAATATATTGACATGCTACTTAAGAGAGTTTATGAAAGAAATATCTATTGATTGAATATAATTAGCATGGGTTTGAAATAGAGCTGCTAAAACTTTTAAAGGCAGAAACAGAGCCTGCTGCTTGAAAGGAAGCAAGACATGAATATATCATAATTGAACCTATTTAGAAAACCTGCTGAACACTTGATATTACTAGAGCAATTACTGGCATCCATAAGGCAAGAATGGGGTTTTATTTTGGTGAATGTCACATATTACAATATGGCATGCATTATATTAGGGAAAACAGTGCATATGTTATTCTGTAATCAGATTTGGGGGCCCAAAACTTGGATGACTGTATGAAATGTCACAACCTGCTGGTCAGACTAGATGATTTCACATCTCTTCTTGACTTAAGGCCTTAAAAAAAAAATAGTCTGAATTGAAACATCCATCTAGATATGGATTTTTTTTTTCTAAAACTTCAATCATGATATAAAGACACGAGGAACACAATCTGGCAGAGCAAAGAAACAATCTTTGAACTTCTACAGCCATTTCTATCTGCAGTTTTACTTACATGTACCTATATAAGAGCTGCATAGCATACATAACCCTGTTTGCAAAGAGTAGTAACACCTAATGTAAAAGTTTACTTAAGTCAGATATATTTCCCTTATTTAATACTGACATGAATAACACTTAGTAATTATTGCCCTGTATGTGATTTCTAATATAGTTTCAAACCACAATTTCCTGACAAACAAGTAGCTTTGTAGTGGAAAAACATAATAAATATAAAAAGCAACGTAAGTCATGCTGGAAAAAAACACATCGTACAAAGCCAAAAAAACCCCAAAGAACCTAACCCAAAAAATCCAAACCAAAACCAAAAGCCACCAGCAACCAAAAAAGCCGAAGACTTCTGTTTTCTCTGGAATCAGCAGTAGGATTTAAAGAACATATTAATCAATACTTATTTGAACAGTGTGAGAAATATTTCAAAAGAATTGGTCTAAATGTTTTTCTTGAAAGGGTGAAATGAAGACAGGCAACTGGAAACAAGTATCTTTATTTGAAATAGGTATGTATAAGAAAGATTCAAAAGAAAGATTCAACACTGGCATAAGTTCTTTGCATAAGTTTTCTGAAAGGGAAAGCTGTTCTCTGAAATAGGCTACTACTAAGATGCTAAAGGAATCTTGAGCCACAAAGAAAATAAAAGAGAAGTATGGTACTATTTCTGAGTTGAAAATAACTGCCCATACTTCAAGTTGGATCTTACTCTCAGGAAATTAATTTATCTCATGTTTTCCAAGCATTTCTGTAAAAATAAAATCTGCCAAAACAAGCCTCTGCTAGGCCACTACAACCCTCCTCAGCTTCCAAGGGAGCAGTTTTCTGTATGCCAAGAACCAAAGTACTGTGAACCACATATGTCTAGAGACTTCCAGGAAAAGCATCAGCTTCATTACATATTTACTCAAAAGGCTCCCCAGCAGCTATTTCTACCTTCAAAAGAGCATCATCAATAGCTCTCTTCCCAGGATGTTTTTTAACAAGTGGGCTCAGAAGTATCTTTTGCAGGTGGAAATTCCCAATCAGAAGCACATCATACTTTTTGCAAAAGTAGTTGAATCTATCACATATATCCTCACAAATTAGAGTCCTGATATCTCACTTTTTTGTTGAAGAATTTTCCCCATATTTACAGATACAAAAACAGATGACAAAGCACAAAGAGAAATGGCCTTATGTTTTCTAAAATCTATGAAGCATTGGGCCAAAGCTGTTTGCCAGTATATCATAAGAAAGAAAAAAAAGTCCTTCTTCATACATTTTATACAGCATGGAAAACTGAAATGATGTTTTTATTGGCTGATTTCTCTTTAAAGAACTTTGATACTGTCTAAAAAACCACAAATAAATAAAACAAAAACCCAAAACAACAGTTTTCATTTTCACTGAAGTTATTTACTCTTCCTCTTCATAAGGACTGCTCAAAAACAGCTAAGCCAAAGGTCACTGCCTGGCATCTCATGGTTTCTTAGACATATGGGGAATGATTGTGATCTTGCCTCCAGCAGTGCCATCTAACTTTAAGAAGGTTAGCAGCAAGGGATAAGAAATGGATTCATATTTTGTATCTATCACTTCTCAATTGCATCTCTGAAGCCTGAAACCCAAAAGTGAATCAGCATGCTTGTCCAGAGGTAAAGCACAAATGAAATGGCCTATATTTTAAAGCAAGGAGTTGTGCATTTGCATTTCTTAAAATCAACCTAACTCCTCAACAGCAAAGTACTTCTGTATTTTCTCTATTTTTCTGTATTTTCTGGCTTCTATTTCTCTTTTGACAGATATCCTCAGCTTGAAAAGCATGTGGCTAAATCTTCTGATTGAGTCATGACAATCATGTGTGTCACTTTACATCTGACATAGCAAGCACAATTTTTCCACCCAAAAAACTTCTTACACCAAATAAATCAGTTCCTCAAAATATGACAGCACAGGGATATGCATTTTTCGAACTAAGCACAGCAAAACTTCATATTTTCTGAATATATCACTTAAGTTTCGCATAGAAGGTTTAAGTAGAGCAAATAAATACATTTGTTACTACTTCTCTGTGCCTTTCATGTATCCTGCCCTCTACAAAGATTGCAAACACCTTTTACAGTCATCAGTATCATAAATACCCCATTCTACTCTGTTGCTGTCACTCAGCGACAATGTTCTATTTATTTTATGAGAAGTAACACATGAAGCTGCCCCAAGTGTTCCACGAGAAAAAATGCAAGGATACCTTTTAAAGCTAAGCATCGGCACAGATGAAAAAAATGTAATATACTTGATTTGTTGAAAAACACCTTAATTTCTCTATATTAGCAGTACTTTTGAATAATTGCGTCTGCATAACTCTAGGTATATTTTTGGCTACAGTCAAAGAGCCCAGAGAGCAAAATCACATACCAGTGAAGCAACAGTAAAGCAACTCTTTCCTTCTTCTAAAAAGCAGGTGGCTACCCATTTGAACAGCCAGTTAGAAACTTAACTTTATTTACTCCCATAATGGAGAATCAGTGCAATGTATTTCATCTGTCTAAAGCACAGGACTGTGGCATTACTTAGAATTTTTCCAACAGAACATTAAATAATGGAAGTGTGTCAAAACACACAATGTTGTGAGGAAAAGAAAAAGCCCAAAAGCAGGTTTGGGGCTTGTTGTGGTTTATTATTATTATTATTATTATCATTATTATTATTGCTTGTTTTTGAGCTTAGTACAGTCTTCCAGCTTCAAGATAGGTCTGACTAGAGACATCCGTAAAGAAACAAGTTTCCTTTTGAGAACACCTGTTAAATTTTGGTACCTTGTATCACAATCGTTCAAGACATTATCTTTTTAGTCAGCAGAACCTTAGGTTAGCTGGCTAGGCTGTTCTTGGTGATAAGTGAATGCAGAACTACTTTATTACAGGCTCCTTTTTTGCAGTAGTTCACAAGAATCAGAAATAACTTTGCTAATATATCACCACTTGAAACCCTTTTCATCTAGTGGATTCAGCACCAGTTCCCTCTGGTACGCAATAAATTGATTTATAGAGATGGGAGGTTCATTTGTAAAACACATAACCAGGTATAAACCAGCAATCATCACAACACCCGACAACAGAGAAGTTCTTATCGCTGTTCCATACTGTGATTCACATTCCAACAGGCAGATATATCTCCTACATACCTAACTTCCCTGTACATTTTTTCAGCATCAGAGTGTCAAAAACTAAGGAAGGTATTTTTCTACAAAATAATGCAGTGACACAGGCTGAAATACTGGTAACATGCATAAGTAATGTTATTGACTTGGAAGAGAATACAAACATCTAGACCGTGGGCCATTTTCAATTCCAATGATGTTTCATAAATCTCAAAACAAAACTCCACATTACAACATTTCTTTCTTGCACTCCTCTTTTCAGAACAGAAAATATGACTAACCTTTAACACCCAAAAGAGAGAACTGGCATATAGCAAAAAAACCAATGAAGACTGATGTTATAATTTTTATAAAATCTCTACAACTCAACAGCTATTACTCCAGTGCTGGTAGACATCATAAGCTGAATTCATGCATTAATTTAAATCAAGAAGAAGTGAATGTCTTTGGCAGGGAAAGATCATTACTTTATAATGGGAGAACCAATTTAGACACCTCCAGCTAAGGAGAAATCTGCCTAAAAGCAGCTGATTTTAATGTCTCTCTTCAGAATTCCTGTTGATACTGTTGAACCAAACGAGGTAGTGACAGAGACCAGTTTGAAATATTAACCATCTCCTAATTTATAGAACGGCATTACAAGCAAAATCTCTGACACTCAGCCCACAAAATTTACATTAAAATGTCCAAATCTGTCTTATTAGCATCAAGCAGACCATCACACTCAAGAACTTTTCTGCAAAGATTTCTAATATTTTGGTTTTAATCATCCAAAACTGAGTGCCTCTATCTATACCCAGTTTTGCCCTGAAATAATCTCACATCAAGTTTTACACAAAAAACCCCAAAAACATGTATATAAATTTTAAAATCCTAGGACTCTTACTAATCCTTTAAAAATTCTACAATGACACATCTTCTCCACAATTCATTTATCTAAAACTCTGACATGCCATGCCTGTATATTGTAACCCCACACGCAGACTGCCAATAATAAAAGGAGAGATCTCTGAAAACCACCATCCACAATAAAGAGTGAAAGTGGAGAATAAAATGAGCAATTCAATTAAATTATATTAAATTTACTGTAGGAAAGCTTACAGAAGTATACAAAGACTGAAGAAGTGGTTAACATTCTTTGCAATATCTGTTTGTTAACTAAATTATTCAGATACCAGCTATGAAATATTTGTAAAAAAAAAAAACAGTAAATCATACTATTGTGTTTTCTAGCCCGTAGATGCATCGCTTGCCTACCTGTTCTTTGACTGAAGCTAGAATGGCAGAGGTTGTCTCAGTTTCAGAGCCATCGCCATTGGATGTGTTCAACACAGGACTGAGGGAACTTGTCTTGTCAGAAGACGAGGGCTGGTCTGGAACAGGCATAGTTTCTGCAGTTCATGGAAAAATAAAACAATTAATTTGCTGTCATAAACCTGATAAATATCAGAATTGTATACATATAAGAATAGTAACACTCATTTAAGGTAAAAATTATAGGATATGCTTCTGTTCTGTAATACAGAATCTGTAATGTAGAATATATCACTTATTTAAAACTAAAACAATTTCTGAATTAATTATAGAAAAAAAAATATTAAATTATTGCCCAGTCTTACTCTGAAATATTCACTATCAGTACATTTGGAGAGGATTCAAATAATTTATAGCTGTGATTTTTTGTATAGTATTCCAGTGGCAGCACCCAGCATAAAATTATAGTGTCATGAAAGTAATGAATCATGAAATGCTTTGCAAACAGAAAACCAACAAATGATACATGAGAGAAATATAAACCATCTAGTGTTGACTTGCTAACACACATGATTATTTAACATGTATTATATTTTAAGCCTGGGTAACTTTCATACTCTTTCTCCTAATCTAGAAGGTGATTTTGAGAACATTTTATTGTAGTATTTTTCAGAAAAACAGCACACCAGTTGTTAAGCCCTTTTTGAGACCTCTTACATAAAAAAAAGAAGAATCTTAGCACTTGAAGGGATTTCTAGCATTTCTTTTTAAAGGGCAAAACAGTGGTGTGACTGTGGAACGATTTCTCTTTCCAAAGGCTAAGCTATAGTGTAGTATCTCTGTTTAAATGTCACTTTAGGCACGTCTCTAGAGGCAGACATGTTGTGCCACATTCCCGAAGTAAAGGAACAGAGAGGCAGCTTGCATGGCTATGCACAGGCACGATAGGATAAAATCATGTTCATGTGGGAGCTGGCCAGAATTATTCTGTGGAAGAGAAGTGGCCCAGAGGCTGCCAGCTGGATGGGCCTCCTAAGGAGCAGTGGGGATATTCCAAGCACTCACCGCTTTGCATCAGAAGCAAAACTCCTGCCTTGGCTTTATTCTGCTAAAATATATAATAATAGAGCTTTTTCTGGAAGAAGTGATAAGACTGAAAACCGTAGGAAAGGGTAGCTGGTAAAAGCAAACATAAAATTCAATATCCAGACCAAGCATCCCCGCATCAGTCTGCCATGGAAATTAGAGATCTAAAAGAAGGGAAGATGACATTCTATAAAGCTTTGTCTCTGAAGTCGCAGTGCTGCCCGAGAACACACATTTAGCCCAGCTGGCTAGCATTTTCCAAAAGCTTTCTGAAGCTCAAGACACTGGCATACATACGTAAGATAAAAACATGAAAACACAGATTATTCATTAAAAAGCCAGTTATTTGTTAGAGGAAAAATGTCCCCAAATTTCAGGCTAGATTCGTTTATATATTGAAGAATGTGATTATATATAATTTTAATTAAAGAAGCTACGTATTTTCATACAGCTTACTTTTTGTAAGCAAATCTTACTGAAAATGGTAAATACCGAATCTTTGGCTCTGATAATGTCCTTGCTCCAGACACACACACACTATTTGAAGTTAAACTATAAAACTTGGAGGATATACCTGCCTTCTTCTATCACAAGTACAAGCAGACTACACAAAACTTCTATACAATTCCAACACTCCAATCTAAAAGGACTTCTTGAATTACATTTTCTTGTTTTGTTAAACATAAGAACTGGCTTCTGTTATAAGAAGTTAACTAGTTTGTGACATACCATTAAACTTGCTACTGTCTTGTAAAGTACCACAGAAAAGTCATGTAGGCACACACATATAAATGCTTCTTCTGTTACCTTGATTTCAAACAATCTAGTTGTTTTATTTTTTTAGTAAATTAATAATTACATTATCATAGTAGAAACAAAAGTAGTTTTCTTTTTGGTGTGGCTATTTACCTAAAAAAAAGAATAAATACAGACGGCCTAATAATTGATTTTGTAGCCCAACAGTTAATTCTGTAGAGTGACATTTGCAGAAATCACTGCAACACTCCTTGCTATCAACCCCGTAGCCTGTGAAGTCTGAAAGAGACTACGGGCACATGAGTAAGGCTACCACCCCTGCATACACTCGCTCTAGGTGCTGGGAAGCCGTGTTTCCTGCTTGGGGCAGCTCACCGGGGAGACACGTGGAGTTATAACAGCACGAGGCTCAAAGAACTGCATCCCGAGACTGCACCGGGCTGGGAAGAAACACCAGAGCTGTGAATGAGGCGCCTGATGAAATGTTTTCAGGCGCACTGGCTGAGAGCAGATCCCCTGCTGCATCCTGCTTTCCTTGCAGTGGTGAGGAAGCTTTCTGGGAAAAGCCCCTTTGCCTGCTTAGGTCATCCCCACGCTCCCCCAGGGCTGCCTGACCCCACGGCAGGGAGGCTCTGCTGAATCGGCTGTTTCATAAACACTCGCCCGAGGAGGTAAAACCCAGCAAAGTGAACGAGACTGGAAGTCCAGAACTACACAAAATGCCAGCCGTAGCACAAAAGCTCCAGAATATTTAAAGTGTATTTGAGAGGGACTGCAAGGCTGCATGGCCAACGGGGAAGCCGCTCTGTGACCAAAAAGATGCTACTGGTATGATAAGAACAGTTTATGTGAGTTCAAAACAGTTATATCCACAAGAGACAGGCAGCAACTGCCTGCTGCTATTACTAGCTTCTTTTAGGACTTTATCAATTTCAGTAAATTTTAATTTTTAGGCTGTAATTTTTAAAACTCTTTGTTTCCACCAAAGAACACTTCAATAACTCCTTTAGTAATCTACATTTTCAAGTATCAGTTTACATGGCACAAAAAACCTGATTACACAATCAACTACTGTCATAAACTGTACTTGCCTCAAATAGGCTCAATATCTGGACAGTAGCTAACATTCTGCAACCACTCCATCTTTCCATAATTTGTTTGGGTTGTTTTGTTTTTTTTTTTTTTTAAATAGCGATCTTAAAAGAGGGGGAAAAAAATATTAAAAAAGGCACACTGCACATGTCCTCTTCATCTAGAAACAGAGAAATCAAAATAAATGTCTCTGACATTAAAAGGAATGTTTTGTGCCTCTATATTTCTTCTGGACAGAGAAAGTAATTTCAAGCATCTATCTCGTGAGTTCAGTTTATTATTACAGTTCTTCAAGGGGAAAGACTGCAGCCAATGGCACTTAGTAGGTCAGTATCCCTGGATCTCCAGCTCTGTGCTATCCAGCTGAACTGTTAACATTATAGACTCTAACAGTAGTTTTTTCATTACTTAAATTTGTATAATTTGTATGAGAAATACCATCTAGAAAGGAAACACAGAATGAGTTTTCACAACCAACAGACACTACTATACTGAAGGTAGTTAGAGTAAAAAAAAAAATACATGACTCAGCAACATGAATCAGTGTTTCAACAGCAAACACCAACATAGCAAGTGCTCACATTTGCAAAGCTGTTCAGAGATGAACGTTTAATTTAGCTCTGTCTTCAGCATAAGAAATTGGACATTCTCAGATTTCAATGGGACTTAAAACAGTCAGTACCGTAGAATTACCAAAAAAAAGGCTGAAATGGGCCTCTATGCCCCTAGCCCAATACCAAATCTCTAGATACAGCAGAATTTTTCCTGTCATTCCATATACTTAACACACAGAACCAGTCCTGCACAGCCTCTCTCACTGCAGCCTCTCTTAGCCATCCCCCTCTGCTCCAGGCTCCACTGGCCTTATCAGTAGAAAACTTGCTTTACTGTCTAATATAATATATTTAAGCTCCCTGTTTCCTGCACTGTTCAGCATGGATACAAAAAACCTAATAATTCCATCAGTTGCCTTCAAAAAAGCATTTTCCCACAGAATGATGATGACCACAGTACCTTTCCTTCTCCTCTGGATTCCCTAAAAAAGCCACTCCAATTCTTTCCATTTTTCATCATAAAATAAGTTGGCTGATAGCCTTTTAACTCATACTCCTGGGAACTTAGCACCAAAAACAAAGGGAAAATTAAAGAGAGTACAAGAAGAAAAATAAAAGCTAAGCAGCTTAACAGAGTACACCATAGCTGAGAAACTACTAAAAGTAAATCGGCTGCATTTAATTTCCACAACAGCAACACTATTTCCTATCTGTGTCACAAAAACACAGATGAGATTCTGTAAGTCAGAGCATATACACGCTCCTGAGAGAACCAAATTAAAATCTTAGACGATCATAGACAGATGAACAGGGAAAATACTACCAGCCTTTTGGGAACATACTGGGAAGTCAGACATAAATAATTCATGGGTTCCCGTATTCCAAAGTGCTGGCAAAATTCTGTCTAGGGTTTGACCTTTTTTTTTCCCCCTGTCCTTCTAAGAGCACCTAAAAACCTTATCTCAATTTAACGAGAAAAACCAACAACGCTGTAAATCCAAGCAAGACCATCCTCTCCCCACCTGGGTGCAGGTGTCCGGGTGTTGGCTGCGGAGCGGCCGGGGCTGCCCGGGCCGGCCCCAGGCGCTGCCAGCGGCTGCAGCGGCCCCAGCGCAGGGCACGGCTGAGCCCCTCAGCCACGGGCGGGCGGGCGAGAGCCCCGGGGAAAGCCTGGGCAAGGGAGGGCAAAACGCTGCCCGGCAGCCGGGGCTGAGCCAGGGGAACCGTGCGGGAAACAGCCCTGCCAGCCCCGAGGGGACAGCGGGAGCAGGGACGGAGGCGAGGGAGACCCGGCAGAGATGGCCCCGCGGCCAGGGAGAGACCCCGGCGGGGCAGGGGCTTCCCTGCGGAGCCTGGGAAGGCCCCAGACTGGAGCACGGATAAAGTGAGGAGAAAGCCCAGCACAAAACTGCCTGGCAGAAATGGACCTGGAAGCCGTCTGAGCATGATCCACGTGTGCCCAGGTGGCCAAGAAGGCCAATGGCATCCTGGCCTGTATCAGCAAGTGTGGCCAGCAGGACCTGTGAAGTGACTGTCACCCTGTACTAGGCACTGGTGAGGCCACACCACAAATCCTGTGTCCAGTTCTGGGCCCTTCACAGCTGGAGAGAGTCCAGAGCAGCTGAGAGAGCTGGGGATGTTTAGCCTGGAGAAAAGGAGGCTTAGGCGAGACCTTACCACTCTCTACAACCACCTGAAAGGAAGTCAGGGTTGGTCTCTTCTCCCAAGTAGCATGTGATACAAGAGGAAACAGCCTCAAGCAATGCCAAGAGAGGTTTAGACTGGATATTAGAAAAAAATTCTCCATCAAACGGCTGTCAAGCATTAGAACAGGCTGCCCAAGGAACTGGTGTAATCATCATCCCTGGAAGTGTTTAAAATACATGTAGATGTAGTGCTTAAGGACATTGTTTAGTGGTAGACTCACAGTGCTAGGTTAGTGGTTGGACCTCGGTGATCCAAATTTTTATGACTAGACACAAATATCTGGCAACAGTAATAGTGTGGCATTCAGAACTGGGAAATAAAAGATGGCAAAACCACATTCCTTCTATGACCCTTGGGATGGCAGTGGATGCTGGAGGGCAGACACTCTTCCCTGTAGGAGGATTTCATGCCTTGTCTGAGGTAATACAATCAATGCAGCTAGTTCCAAGGTCACATTGCAAAAGTCTGTTCAGGCTGAACTCAGGCACAGAGGTACATTCTACATCATAAATACATCATAAATAAACCAAAATATTTATAGGATTTAGAAGTGCATATGAAAATGGCAATGTCAGATGTTGAGGTTTCACTTAAAAGTTTAATTTTGCACACACACTTTGCATAGGTTATGGGCAGAGATTTACTAAATAGGGAACCAAAGAGGTATAGCCATGAAGATGTCATCAGTGAAAGCAGTTTGGTGGCATAGTTCTCTACACGGTGCCACTCTTTCTGCTCTTTCTCAGATGGGGTAGTTACATCTGCCTTTCACTGATCTTATTCTCCTCCTCCACATCAGAAATAACTAAGCTTCATTCATGGAAAGAAAAATTAGAACTGAAGAAGACACAGCATCAATGCTCAAAGAAGGAGGGAATGTTGCTTAAAGAGGCAGAGTTTCAGTTTTAAGTGTTAGATTAAATATTAGATTGAAATTCCTTTAAAAGTCACTTTGTTAATCCTGTTTATATAGTCTAACGTTGTATCACCCTTTCATGGGTAGAAAGTGCATATAGGTTAAATAAACCCAAAACAAAACAACCAGCTCCACAATGTCTGAGAATCTATGGCAAAAGCCAAGTCAGCCACTACCTTGCAACTGCACCAAGTAATGGAAATCAGAAAATACAAATATCTCTCTTTAATAAAAAGATACTGCGCTAAGAAACACGTACTCAGCAGTGAGTTCTTCCTGTACAATGAACCATTAGTCAGTGAGTACATTCATTATAGAAGTGTAAGTCATGCTGTCTTACTGCACAATAATCAAATCTGGCATGTTACTGAACTCATCTGGAAAACCACAAATGATACTGAAGTAGCCTTGGCTAAGAATCAGCCACATAAAATAATCCAATATGCAATTATGCATCAAGAAAAAACTTTTTGCTTCCTTTCCTCTACCTTAGACATGCTGTGTAGAGATTACTGTATGACTAGCATTTAATAACAGGCATTTCTATTGCTCCTATTACAATTGCTCTTACCTTTTTGCTATTCTTTCAAAAATATGGAGACTTACTTTAAAATGAAAATAATTTAATTTTTCTTTTTTTTTTTACCTAAAACTATTCCTACACTTAAATTTACTGTTTATGATATATCTTGATGTCAGAAGGGCTAATGTTGACCCTGTTTCTACCTGTTTGTAATTAAAAAAATAAATGCATAAATTACTCCAATGTTCTACATGATAATTGCACAATTTCCACAGGGAACCTCAATTTCTCTCTGCATATACGAACAACAGTTGCTATTTGAAAGCCTACAGTAGTCAACAGCTCCAACATACCAGCTTCTAACAACTGTGAGAAGCAAAAAAAAAAAAAAAATAGATTTGGCATTGTACCTATGAACATGAAACCCACAAGCTTTCATGATGTTCACTGAGTCATTCTGATAAGCTGAGAATTCAGTGGGGATAAATGATGAGTCAGAAAGACACAGAATTAAATAGTCTTGGTCATTCTTGCAAATTATTATGTATATCACAAGTCATATTATGTGCAGATATGGATAGGAAAAATACCAAAAATAGTAATTCTCACTATTAAATATTTAAAAGTCAATTCAAATATTATCACATATGACTGGAAGACTAACAAATATGTTTACATTAGACTTTTGGAATAAGATTCCTACTGGCAGAAGTAGAAACTGGCACTGCTTGAGAATTTAGTTATGAAAGGAATAATTTCCAGTAGGAAAGATGACCTATTATTTCTTCAGTAATCTCAAACTACAGAGAGCACTGAAGGCTGAGATAGCATGAGATGCCTCTAGACAGCAGGACACGTACCTACTAGTGCTGCACTGAATTTTTCTGCAATGAATGTGAATCCTTCATCTGTGTGACAGTGAAACAGGGCAGAGGGTCTGTAAATATGGGCCCTCCCTTCACCCACACACAAACCCTTTGAAACCACAGATTTCCGTTACTGTCCTATCTTAGCTGACAAGCCTGGTACAATTTGTGTCTGCGTAAGTATTCTTAAAAATAGGTTGATAATCTCTTGAGTCAACAGTAAGATAAGAAAAACTGCCAGAACATGCCAAATACCTCGAAAGCAAAAATGTCTTCTGATTTCCTAAGTAATCACAACATCCTAAAGCATGCATCTCCTATGTTGAAATTACTAAGGCAGCAAAACAGATTAATTAAAGGAGACACGATATCTTAAAGACCTTTGGAAAGGCTTAGGCTCAATTAGGGATCAAGGATATGTGGGATCAGTCGGCACTTGTCTTATTCTAGCTAATCCATCATGAGGGCTTGCCAAAGAGCAAGGGCTCTGTTTTCTTTCTGGGATTGCTCTTTGTCCATAGATTCATCCATCTCCCTGCTCACTAAGACAGGTGAGCTTGGCTTTTGTCTTCTTTTGTGACATCAGCTTGTTGCACTCAGTAATTTCAACCATACCGTATAGGTATTTAGGGCCTCTAAAGGTGTGAAAAAGAATTCTCTGGTTTAAAATTTAGGCAAAGTTGAGGTTCAGGTTTGTTAAATCATAACATTTCTTTTTTTTTTCCTTCCTGCTCTTTGCAGAAGCATGGTAGAAGATATAAAAGATCCCTACTGTCACAGTAAAAGATAAAGACAACTATATTCTAAAATCTGACAGAAGAGAAGCTATACTGAAAAACTTCCTCCAATATTTTCCTTGACATAACCTGTTCTAAAGTCTGATAGATAAATATGAAATACCTAAAATTTCCTTCTCTTCCAGAGATGCCTGACTCAAAAAGGCATTTCCTGAAACACTCCAAAGACTATAGCTCAAGACAAAAATGTTTCTTCCTCAGGAACTCTCTACTTCTGCCCTGAGTCTTGGTTAAAATATCTCTATTTTCCTGCTCTGCAAAGAGGAAGCAAAATGAAGGGTCTTATGTACACAATAGCCTGAGGCCTCCACAGGCTGTATCAAATATTTTCCTGCCACTATCTACATTAACAAGTGTAAGAACACTGGAAGCCATATGAAACCTGAAGTCGTGCCTAATGCTTAAGCCAACTGCAATGCTTCCAAACTTTTTAGTTCAAGATGATGTTGCTAAGTATTGTTTTGCTTGAGTAATATGTCATAAAACAAGGCAGTTTTGCTTTTTGCTATAGTGTTTGCAATTTCAAGTACTTTGAATTACTTATATAGCCTGCCTCCTTAAAATGAAACAAAAATTTGAATTATTCCCAATTATTTTAGCAGGATAACTCAGATGAAGTGTTTATGAGAAAAAAGGTCCAGCATTTGGCCCAAAGGACCTTGAAAAAAGGGAAGAGAAAGACGCTCTAATTGTACATCCCTTGTTGTTTTTCAGAACCACTGCTGACCAGTGCATCAAGATTTAAAGATCAGACCCAAACCACAAAGCCGGAGCTGTGTCAGTTCACTGGCCCCAGCTCCCTCTCTGTCAATACATTATAGCAACTGAATAAGTGATTAATCAGAACAGATAAACCAAATGCTGCTTCCTCCTGCTTCATTGGTCCTGAAACCACCATCCTAATCTGTAAGGATTTACTCTAACCAGCTAGCATGCACCATCTGAGAACTGAGCAACCTCCTAAAATTCTTAGGAAAGTATTTCAGTTGGAGTTAATAATGCAATCACAAAGAGAAACAAGCATAAAAATTCATCCTCCTCTCAGTATTTTAGAGG
Organism: Eulacestoma nigropectus; assembly: GCA_013397775.1. Classification (NCBI taxonomy): domain Eukaryota; kingdom Metazoa; phylum Chordata; class Aves; order Passeriformes; genus Eulacestoma; species Eulacestoma nigropectus. The sequence goes on along the minus strand of VZTE01001408.1, from coordinate 233,098 downwards.
CCTCAGCATGAGGATTAGCAAAGATTGATTTCAGTTTTGCTGAAAAATCTATTCACAAATCAAGCAGATTTGTTTCCTTCATGGAATCCAATGAGAGAATATTGTTTGCTGCTGTTACCAAGGGAACAGGAGTTCTTACTTCAGTGACAATGCCAGTATCCTCAAGCATACAGAGCAAAATGCACATCTACAAACAAAAGCCAGAAACAGTCCTTACAGTGAATTCTTAAAATCTTGTATTACGTAGACACGGTAGGAGGAGGTGATACTAACGTAATATGAAGGGTCCCTTTGTTGCTTTTTTTTTTCATCAATTGGTCATTTATTGCCTCAGGGTGAATTGAAAAATTAGGTGTCAATACATTTTGTTTGTGTTGGAATGGAGTTAATTTTTTTTATAGAAGCTCATATGGCAATACTGTGATTAAAAAACTGCTTCAGTTACTGCTGAATGGTGCTTGCACAGAATTGAGCCTTCTCTGTTCCTCACTCTGCCCCTCAGCAAGGTAGGGAGGGGACACAGCCAGGACAGCTGACCCCAACTGACCAACAGGATACCCCATACCATACAATGTCACGCTTACCATATAAACTGGGGGCAGTTTCTCCAAAGTCGCTGTTGCCTGGGGACTGGCTGGGCATCAGTGTGATGGTGGTGAGTGCTCTTGCATCATCTAATAGGTTTTTTTCCCTTTACTTATTGAGTTGCCTTTATCTTGGCTCACTAGAGGTTTTTTCCTCACTTTTGCCAGTTCTCTCCCCCACGCTGCTGTAGTGGGTTACCAAGCAAGTGGGTGAAGGCTTAGCTGCTCTCCAGAGTCAAACCCCAACCACACCATGACTAATTCCTCCCAACACCACCAACAGTAATCAGAGGAAAAAGAAGTTTGTAATGAAAGAGATGGGGTCAATGGCAGAAACACCTGAGGACACATGTTCATTACAAAGAACAGAAATAGCAAGGCAAAAGCACAGCCCTATGAGTCTGAGGCAAATAATCCACTAAGGTTCTTGCCAAAATAGACTCTTTATTACTACTATTTTAAATTTAAATTGCAGGCTGATTCATGCTGACTACTCTTAATGTCTCCCATGGCTCTGAACCTGAAGGAGGATAGACAGTTCTGGTATTGGTGTAATCTCAGGACTAATCTACTTCCTCACTAATTCCTACAGTTAAGGAGCTTACTTATATATATCATACTGAATTGCACAGATCCTCTTTGCCTCACATCTCTCTCTTTTATTAGTGCCAGACAGCAGAATGCATACTTCCAAGCCCCATACAACACTCTGCAACATACCTCCAGACTGACCTTCAGAGACACAATGTCTGGCAGGTAGGGCTGCACTAGGAAACCAAGACAGCAATCACTGGGGGGGTTCTTTCCATGGCTGTACCCCTTAAATAAGGAGTTGGTAGATGAGCACAGCATCTCCTCACTTGTTCACTGCACACTGAAGTAGGGACCTGCTGAGGCAAAGATATCTGGTTTTTTAAACATCTGGATACACCTCCCCCAGCCAAAGATGAGCATGACAATCAAACATTTCCTGAGTGTTTTCCTGAAGAGCACTGTACTCCTAATGGGAACTGTAGGTTCTCCTCACTCCTTTTGATATGGGCTTATGCATACAGCCGAAGCCCCACAAAAAGTAGCAAATTCCAGACTCCTGTGTGAAGCTGGGATGTCATATTACTCTTCTTCTCCATATGTGCATCATTTTTAGTTTATCCACATGAATTTTTGTTATTCGTTATTTTGATTTTTTTGGCTTCATAAACTCTTTAGAATATTTTGAGAGTCTAGGGCATACCCACAAATAAAAATGCAGAATGGGAAGCTCCCTTAACATGCTTTACGACCAAGAAAGCTGGGGCAAAAAAAAACCAAACCAGAACTTAGGGGGTGTTTCTTCACTCTGTAGCCATTAGCATGATTTATGTCCAGACAGGACAGCTGTTAGCATAAGCCAGTAAATGGTAAACAGCTCTTTACTGTGGCACAAGTAGATGAAATACAGTCAGCCACCTGTCCTGAAAAAGAGAATCGGTTTTGTGTGCTGACAAAACAGGTAGCCAAACTATGCAAATTGCCTGATGATCATCACAAAGTGCAAAGACATCCAGAAGTATCTGGAACAAGCAGACTGCGAGCAGCAAGAACAGCAACTGCAAATCAGAAAAGATCAAGATCTGAAAGGACTCATTACCAACATGATATTCCCTGTCCAGTCCTGTAACTAAGGATATTTAATATTGCAGGAAACCAGAGTACAAAAGTGAGAGGTGAGAACCTCATAACCAAGATTAGGGACCATCTCACCAACACACAGAGGACCCAAGAGCATCAGAGAGTGCTCTGGGGACCCCATCACTCCACACCATTACTGTACACAGTCCAGCTTGAAACACTCTGCTGATCCACCTGCATTCTATCCTTGACTTCATTGTCAGCCCTGCATAAAAGAGAAGATGTGTGAAGCAACCATTGCACTAACCTGACCAGATTTTCTCCTGGACCAAATAATCTCTCTGATGGGATATCAAAATCATGTGACCTATAATTGCATAAAAGTGTATAGAGTCTCAAAGAGGCAAAGTATCTCACCTAAGATATGGCAGAAATCTAAAGGACATTGCAGTTGAATTCAGCTCTCCCAAGAGTCAAACTTCTTTGATCTATGTAACAGTATGTACAATTTAATGGAGAAAACAAACCAGAAATTCTAACAGTACAATCCTAGCCATTTTTCTAAACTCTATACAGAGGAATATTTTATATGCTCCCAAGCATGAAATCTGGATTTTCATAGAAATAAACACTGACAGAAATTTCTGCTGAAACATCAACTAACAAAGTCCATTAGAAACACAGTCATAAAAAAAATTCGGTAGAGTAGAAAACAGTTTCTGAATCTCTGCCTGCCAGAAAGCACAGGCAGAAGTCCTTGCATTAATGCATCATTTTCTACTAAGTATACTTTACATACCCAAACCGAGTTTGAAAGTTTGGATTTAACTGAAATACACTTAAATCAACAATGACAATCATTGTGAGAATGTGATGACAACTGCATTTTCTTCACAGTTTGTCTGAAACTTGGGAAATTACTAATTGCCTCACAGTTAAACTGAACCCAATGCCCTTTCACAGTGTGTATCTTCTGTTTGACTTTCTTTCTAGCCAAAAATTATACTATCCAGGAGATAGCTTATTGACAGAAAAGAATAAAAATATGTATGTTTAAGTTGTATAAGACTGTAATTAGTCTAACAGTTTCAGCCTTCACTCTGTCACACTAAAAGAGTATCAATTTACAGTGTTATCTTCATACAGATATGTTGAGCACATTCTTAAAATGTATCGGTTAAGAACACATCATTTGCAAGTCTTATAATAGACTAGCTATATTAAATCTGTCTTCTTCCTGTTTTCAATACATCCAAGTCAGATAACCTGTTAAATAGTAGTAAAAATTGCTGGGGGAAAAGTACGAACAAACCTAAACCTTTGTATAACTCTCTCAGAGCCAATTGTTTTACAGCTGCTTTACAGGGCAGAGCAAACAACATCATCTACCTGGACCTATGCAAAGTGACACTCTTCTGCATGACATTCTTGTCCCAAAATTGGAGAGACATGCATTTGATGGATAAACCACTCAGTGGGTAATGAGCTGGCTGGATGGCAAAGGGTTGTGGTCTCTCTTCATTGTACAAGCGGAGACCAGCAACCAGTGGTGTCCCTCAGGGGTTGGTACCGGGGCTGATACTGTTCAACATCTTTGTTGGTGACATGGACAGTGGGCTGGAGTGCACCCTCAGCAAAATTCACGGACAACGCCAGGCTGGGTGGTGTGTTTGACACAGGGAGGGAAGGGATGCCATCCAGAGGGACCTTGACGGGCTGGGAAGATGGGCCAATGCAAATCTCATGAAGATCAACAAAGCCAAGTGCAACGTCCTACATCCAGGTCATGGCAATCCCAGGCACACCAACAGGCTGAAGTGGTTGAAAGCAGCCCTGTGGTGAAGAACTAGGGGGTGATGCTTCATGACACACTCAACATGATCCAGCAGTGTGCACTCCCAGCCCAGAAAACCAATGGAATCCTGGGCTGTATCAAAAGTATCATGGTAAGGGAAGTGATTCTGCCCCTCTACTCTACTATTGTGAGACCCCACCTGTAGTACTGCATCCAGTTCGGGATAAGAACATAAGAAGGACGTGGAACTGTTGCAGAAAATCCAGAGGAGGACCATGACGTTGATAAGAGCACTGGATCACCTCTCGTAGTAAGACAGACTGAGAAAGTTGGGGCTGTTCGGCCTGGATAAGAGGAGATTGTGTGCAGACCTCATAGCAGCCTTTCAGTATCTGAAGGGGGCCTAGAGGGAATCTGCATAGGGACTTTTTGTCAGGAACTATAGTGATAGGACAAGGGGTAATGGGTTCAAATTGAAAGAGGGTAAATTTAGGTTAGATGTTAGGAAGAAATTCTTTACTGTGAGGGCGGTGAGACACTGGAACAGCATGCCCAAGAAGGTTGTGGATGCCTCAATCCTGGCAGTGTTCAAAGCCAGGTTGGATAAGCTTCTTGAGCATCTTGGTCTAGTGGGAGGTGTCCCTGCCCATGGCTGGGGCATTGGGACTAGATGATCTGTAAGGTCCATTCCAACCTTTAACATTCTATGACTCTAAGTGAAGAAATTGTTCATTTAAATATTTTTATTGCTAAGTGATAAAAGATGCGAAGCAGATAAAGACTCTGCTGTTGCTTAAAAACAAATTTTCTCCAAAGACAGGCTGACTAAACTTAAGCAGGAAGGAGGCTCAGACTGATGGTTTGAACTGCATTTGTGAAGAATGTACTCCATGTCTTCCTTATCCATGGCCATTTTGCCTACAAGACCACAAGTGAAAAGCAACCTCACATGACATCAGCAGACTAATCAAGTGATTCATAAAGCAGTGAACTGCCACCATAACTCGCCCAAAGGAATGGTCCCACAGCACTATCAGAACCTTAATCAAATTCCTTATTTCAGTGTCAGAGATGTGTTGCTTGAAGAACCACAAACTTTCCCAGAACAGAGATACTGGACCCTTTTTCAGTAAGGATAAATAGCTGAACTCCTAGAGCAACATAAATTGGCCTTTAATTATGATTACATTTTTATTGCACCGACAAGTATTCTGGGCAAGTGAACTTGCAATAATTTTCTTTACAAGCCTAAAACTAGGGTCTTCTTTTACAATATTGTCTTATCACTGTCTTTTTTTAGGGCCTGCTTACTTTCACGGGACTTGTCAAGAACATATAACAGTACAAAATTTGGTTCCTTAATAATGGGCCCATTAATAAAGGCTATGCTAAAATATCAGAAACAATAATAAAGTTGCAGTGGCAGTTAACCATAGAAAGTAAGTCTGCTTTCACCTCAATGACTTGGGTTTAAACCAGCTAGTGGTACAGAACTGAAAATCACCCATGACTTAGATGTACTTGAATTTTATTATACACTGTGTAACTCTATTTTCCTAAATCAAAGTTATTAGTGGTAACAGAAAAGAAATCAATATATTCAATTCAGTATACATCCTCCAGCATCTACTTCTTCCATTTCTGTAGCCCTACAAAGATACACTACTCCTTTTTTTTTCCTTAAACACTCTCATGGATTGAGACTGTATCCCAGTCTTCATGCAGATTGACTTCAAAATGTTATTTTCAAACACACACTATTGTCCAGTTATTCAACAGAATTAAAGCGAAATTACTGCAGTGTGTAAGTCCTTAAAAGTGCCTTGCTGGGTTAAACTGGAGCTGTGTAACAATTGTTGTCTCCCATTTTCATTGCAAGGTTGATTTAAGACAGCACTGAATTCTTTTGTACTGGCTGCAATGGCAGCAACATCCACTCAAAGCAGATACATTTCAGTGCACATGCAAAGACATACACACAATTGTTTTAAGTTATACACATTTTCCAATGCCTATTTTGGCTGTTTACATTACCTAGTTTTTTTAACTTCCTACATACATACTTTGAATGTATATACAGTTTTCTTTAATCTACTTATATCCACAGAGTCTCAGTTGTATTTGTGATTCTAATTACACGTTCATCCTGTCAAATTACACATCATAACAGAAAACTAAATTTCTTTACCATAAAAATGTTTGCACAAGTTAAACAAATGCCACATTCAGAAATATACTGGCAGAGATACATCCCATGATACTGGGGAGGAGGCCAAGGATGTGGGCAGGAAGCCAAGAAAGAAGTTGCCACTCCTCCCTGTGCCTCCTCTTCCTTCCCCCTCCCCTCGACTAAGATGAGAGGAGCTGCTTCCTGAAACGAAGCTGGTGAAGAGGGGGAAAGTGTGCAGTGCAGACCTGAGACATCACAGCTTCTAGGAAAGCAGTCAGCAACAGCAGGAAGTCAAATTTCCTGGAATCAATTTTTAAAAGCAGTTCTGGTGGAATTCCATGATGTAAAGCTGGTGAGGAAGTTTCACAATTTTTTTTCTGGTTGCAGGCAGAGCTAGCAGTGCTAGCAGTGCTAGCACATCTCATTTTAAGATCCTATTTTGAGCCACTTACACTTTTCACAAGCTTACTGTTTGGGCTGAAGTACTCCATCCAAGCAGCTGTCTCATAATTAAGTGTACGCGCACACACACACACACACACACACACATGCACACTCTCCCCTGTCTTTAACCATTCGTGCATTTCCAAGACTTGTATTTCTGGAGAGTACCTTTTTCTGTTTGCATTATAAAAAAAATCTCTCAAGAAAGTGGAATCTCTGGAAGTGTTTCTGTTCTACAGGGCACAGCAGCAAAGTAATTATTTGTACTGTAGGCCTATCTAGAGCCTTCAACTGCAAATGAAGATCTACTGGCCTAAGGACTGTACAAATTACAAAAAGACTAGAAAAAATATCATAAAAGCATAATATGCAGTTCTCTACTAAATTCAATATTGTTAGTCAAATAAGCACAGAATTTAACGTATGCAGATATTTTCTGACCACAAAATAAATTATTCAAAAACATTATTCATAAGTTATTTGATACTGTTATTCGATAAGATACTTGGAGCTTGTTAGTCCAAACATGCACAGGAAGAAAATCCAACTGGAAGTTTACTTGTCTGCAGTAAAGCCAGCTATGAGAAACTGAGAGATCCACAGTTCTGAAGACCCCTCCTACACTTAACAATGAATCAAAGCTGAGGTAGTTAGAACTTCATGATCTCTTTAAGATCATTAAAGAAGCATTTTTAAAAGATTTTAAGGAAGCAGAAAATCATTATTTATGATCAGCAAACATATGCAAGATTTACTGAATGTAAATACCAGACATAGTGACAGTACAAGGTTAGAAATAGCTATTCATTGGCTGTATTCATGCTTATCCATTTCCTTTAATAATGGTGTCAGAATTTGCCAGAGATGTTTGAATATACAACCCCAGAAGAACAGTTATTCTAATTAATCCACTAGACTTAACACTTATTACAGTGTTGCCCACAAAAGAGAAATCTTAACAACACAGACAGCTGTTTCCTGTCTTATACCTTAAACCATCAGATACACTCTATATTTTGAGCTGATCTGGTATTGCTTTCATTGTTCAGATACAGGCAGTCTTTGAATGCTAAGCGTTACTGCTATCACCTTTAGCCCAGGAATTCAAGCTGGGCTTTTAGAAGTACTTATCAATTACATGAGTTTTCTATGAAGTACACACAGGTCTGCTGCTAGAAGAACAAACTTGCTTTCAATTACTTTCTGAAGGAAAAGAAAGAAGTAATACTTCAGATTTCATCTGGCTTAATCTGAAGTAGATACAAACTCATATATCTGACTTGTCCTGAAGAGGACTCAGATATTGCCAAGGGAGAAGAAAAGATGTATATATCCAACAACAATCTGCTTTCAAGTCTAGCTAGCAATCAAGAAAAAGCATAAGAATAGGAAATTCCAGAATAGGTTTGGAGTCTTATTTCACACACACACCACTTCTAGAGTTCCCACAGTCTCCCAATGATGCTTTGGTGGTTTGACCTTGGCTGTTCGCCAGGTGACCACCAAGCCACTCCATCACTCCCTTTCCCAGATGGACAGGGGAGAGAATATGAGATGGAAAACAACTCATAGGTTGAGATAAGGCAGTTTACTAATGCAAAAGCAAAAGTTTGCATCAGCATAAGCAAAGAGAAAAAAAAAATAGGTTTATTCTCTACTTCCCTTTAGCAAGTGATGTTCAGCTACTTCCCAGGAAGCAGGCTTTAGCACACATAGCAGTTGGTCCAGAAGACAAACATTGCAAATAACAAATGCCACACCTTCCTCCTCCTTTCCTTAGCTGTTATAACTGAGCTGATGTCATATAATGTGGAATATCATGGCCTGGTTGTGTCCCCTCCCAGGATCTTGTTCACCCCCAGCCCTCTGATGGGGGGAATGTTGAGAGACAGTGCTGATGCTGTGCCAGCACTGCTCAACAGTAGCCAAAACACTGGTGTGTTATCAACACCTTTCCAGCCACCAGTGTCTCCTGTGAGATATCCAGAGATGGGGGAAATGAAAAAAATGCACACACACACACACACATAGAACACACAACCCCACACCAAAAAAACCCAACCCAACCCAAATCCAAAAAACCCAAACAAATAACAACCCCCAGACCAAGCATCACTACTCCGTCATGTCTCTGTTACAGACAGTGCTGACTTCATATTTCCAAGGTGTCATCACACCAGGTATGTATCTGCTCCAGATATGGGCTCCAGCTGAGTTATATTGCAAAATTCTATGTAAAAACAGAGATTTGCATCAGCTACCAAGTCTAAGGATAGATTAAAACAAATTTTTTTTTTTTTTTTTTAAGTTGGGCTCACTTCTGTTCCTCCCAGGTGTTTCTGTGATATTTGGTGGGGGGAAAGAGGATGAGTCTGAATGTAGAGATTTGCAAACTAAGCATATGAAACTAGTTCTCCTGGAAGAGCTAGGTGCCTAAAGTCCCCTCCTAGTTAATAGGGTAAAACAGGTGCTTTGCAGAGTGATTAATTCTATCTCAAGTCAAGCCTCTAAGGCAGACAGCATGACTCATGTTTGGGGATAGGAAGAATCATCTCTATTACCTGTAGCGGGTGCCTAGGCAACTATTTTAAACTCAGTGACTACCTTTTCAGGTAGCTAAAATTAGGTAGATGAATTGCATCTGAGAAGCATAATAAATATACCAACAAACAAGCTCATCAGGGAAACGCTATATAATCAAAAGGTTATTCAAAACTTCTTCTGGAAAGATGAGTGTAATTATCCAGGACTTAGAAATTGTTCCTGACATGAAGACATCCAAGCCCAAGCTTGCCTATCTCTTTTTTTTTCTTTCACACATAGGATTAAGTATCATCTGAGATTTTCTCATACAATATTTTCAGCAGAAATATATGCACATGCAGATTCAGTACAAAAATAATTATGCTAAGTATGCAGCATTTATAATAGAGTTAATTGTTGGGGTTTTTTTCCTTTGGAAAAGGAGATGATATAATATTCCTCTAGTGCAGGGGAGGAAGATTTATTTCAAACTAGAATCTCTTACAAAAATGATATTATTTTTACGTGTTCTTTAATTATGTCTGTATATTGAAATGTAAGAACTCAATCATATGAGGGCTGAATGAGAATGAATATGAACAATTCTGTTTTCCATAGTATAATTATTTTTTAAAAACATTATTTTGTTTTTAGCTAAGAAGCTGAATATTAATAAACATGCAGGTAAGAAGGTGAATAGTAATAAATAAGCAAGTATAAAATGAACAATGATCATACAAAATTATTTATTCATGTCAGAAGGGACCTCAGCAGGTTTTCTTATCCAACATCCTGATTCAAGCAGATCAAGAAAACATGCCTTAGCCAGGTGATCAACATTCAAGACCAGGTTGCTTAGGCTTTGTCCAGCTGGCTCTTGAAACATCCAGGAATGAAGATCCTATAGCTTCTCCAGGCAATCTCCTCAACTGCTTAATTACACTTAGAGTGAACTTTTCTTCCCTTTAAGTCAAGCCAAAATATCTCCTCTCAATTAATGAGACAACCTCCAGCCGCACATATCCGCAAAAGAGCCTGCCCCAGTCTTCTCCATCACTTCCTCACAGATACAAGAAGGTGGCTGCTAGGTTCCCCCTAAGACATATCTTTTCCTGAGGCTTACCAAGCCTCATTTCTGATTCTCTTCTCACAGCGCCAGTACTCCTGCCACTGGCCATCCTCTGCTGAACTTGCCCCAGTTTATAAATGTCTTTCCTGTACTGGGCTGTCCCTGACACTTGTGCATGGCAGTCTAGGCACAGTCTAATGAGCGCCGAGTAAAAGCGAATAAACTTGTCCCTCAGCCTCCTGGCTGTGCTGCTGTTAACGAAGCCCAGGACGCAGTTGGCTGCCAAGGCATCCTGCCAGCTCATGCTCAGGCTGCTGCCTACAACGGCCTACAGGTCTGTTCCAGCAGAGCTGCTCGCCAGTGACTGCCCAGGATGTACTAATGGCCGGAGTTTGTCCGTCCCAGGCTCAAGACTAAGTTATCTGCCTCATTTCACAAGGTCGCTGCCAGCTCTCTCATCGAGCCTGTGTAGGCTTGTCTGAATGGCAGCCAGGCCTCCAAGTGCTCTGAGTGCACCTCACAATTCATTGTGATCCACAAGCTTGTCAAGAATTCCTTGCATTTCCATCTCCATGTCACTGATGAAGAACTAAACAAGACAAGATACACCTCTGGTCTGATGTTCGACACAGTTTTTCATCCATCTAGTAAGACCACTCATTTGGGATGTAATGTCCCAAACTGGATAAAAGGATGCTGTATCCACCTGTGCCAAAGCCTTTCTTAAGTCCTTCACTGAAAGTTTCTAGGCAAATTGTAGAGATTTTACACAGGACAGAAGGTTCCTTTATGAATGACTAATTACATGAGGACAAACAAAAGCAGAGAGAGTAAGCTCTTGAAAAAGACACAACTGACAAATTCCAGGAAATAGCTGGGTTGCAAGACAGGGTGTTAAACATATTCATACTGCTCATTCCTTTTTTCGGTGGTAATGGAAGTTGCTAATGATATGAAATTGAAATATTACAGAAAATGGTCAATTAGGGAGAACAGCAGAGGCCCTTGCAAGACTAAATGACTGGGCAATAAACAGCAACCTGCATCTTGAGTAGAGTGAGCAGGTCTGGCTCCCCCTTTGTTAAAAGGATACAGCAGAATTGGAAAGCCAGGGAAGGGCAACAGAGACAAGAAGAGGCAAGGAATGGCCCCCACGTCGAGAATAAGAATGCATGCCAGAAATCTTCGGTTGAGAGAAGACAGAGGTGAGAGGGTGAATGAGAAAACTCTGAAAGCCTGGGTAGCACAGGGAGGGTGGATTAGGAACAAACAAGGGACAGCAGATGAAGTGAGCAAGTGGTAAGTTCCACACAGACAAAAGGAAGAGGGTCTTTGTACATTGCTGAGCTGTTGAAGTCTTTGTGAAATGCTCCTGCAGTTGCTAAACACATATACGGTTTCAGGCAAGAAAAATGCACCAAGATTACTAAATAAACACACTGAACCACACTTTTTCTGGAAAGTGCCTGAGGCTGGCACTGTGCTAAAAAGATAGGTAATGTGCACTTGCTGTGTTCAGACCTTTTTTTCTGATCATTTATATTTGGCAATTGTGGGGGCAGGACAGTCAGATCCAACAGAGCTGTTCTCATCACAATACTCAATAAAAAAATAACTACATTAAAGGTAACCAGGAGCAAGTGTCTACTGCTACTTGAGAGGCCTTTGGATAATCCAGCCTGGAGTCCAGGTGGCACTCAGGAGGATACTCTTGTAGGTCCTGTATCGCATCTGCTATACTGGAACTGTAAAAACTCAGGCTGTCTCAAATGGCATTAAGCATCTATGCTGAGGTAATTGAATTGAACCCTCCGTTCCTAGAACACAGTGAAACAAGAGAAAAACACCACATAAAGAGCTTAATGCAGGGAAAATTTATGTATTTTTAATGGAAAGACATTGTTTTTGCAGTGCACACATGAATCGGAGAAACCAGAGCTTGCTACAGAAACAAGACATTTGTTTTTACTCCATGCTGTGGAGTTATGGAACAGGTTTAATGCATAACCAAAGCAGCACTGCAACCTCTCAGCAGTTGCAAGTTACATGAAATTTAAGCATTGAAATATGCAAAGGCTCAAAATAAAATCTTATTAACCAAATGTGAAAAAAAAAAGCTACATGAGCTCATTAAACAGAAGTCAAATTGAGCCATATGGATATAGTAAAATAGAAAAGGTAACCTTGATACTGGCAAACAAGTTGATTTAACTTCAGGACTGTGCCAGTGATAAACTGGTCTATTGTAAGCAATGAGACAAAACAATTTCTATGAAATAAAATTCAGGCTTCTATCCCTCCCTTTTTAAAGGGTCTGACAGGGAATTTGAATATAATTTTGGAAAGATCCCACACAGTGATACAGTTTGCTAGATTAATTATTTAGAATTACTTTTTATACAAAATATGTTTCTTAAACAAAATAAGAATACCTGTAAATTCAAGAATACTTAGAAAAATACTATTTCCTTCACTTTACGTTATTGTACTAAACCTCTGTAACTTAAAAATATCTACTTTTAAAGAGCAAAAGATCTATCATTTTGTTAAAACAAATTATTTTTTCCTTTCCTTATATAGGCATGCAATACAGCCAGCATGTAAGATCCATGGCCTACCAACAAATGCTGGTTGTTGCAAGTGCACCAAAAGGAAGCAAAAAATATTCCCAAACACTCCATGACCCAAGAATCTCAGAAGTGGCCAGCAAATAACTCAGAATTACTGGCAAGTAGCAGAGGAATGTGGCCAGGGCACTCGCTGAGTGAACCGAAGCCGCCTCCTTCAGATGGGCTGGTGTTCAGGAGTGACAAGGCAAAGCGCCATCAGTCTGTCACATTAGAAAAGCTCTCTGACTGGAACAATCACACATTATTAAGCTCTGTTTGAGCTGGTGGATGTGAACTGAACTCTTTCTGTACAACAAATCCTTGACACAACTATGTGTTCAGTGTTTTATTTTTGTGTTCAGGTGTAACTGCTTTTGAGTCACATATTGCTGGATGGTGTATATAATTTTTTAAAAAATTAGAATCAGGATAATTTCTGAAATTAGGAGTGGGTACCTTGAAACTAAGGTCCAAACCAAGAAATCTGCAGGTAAACAAATGTAAACAATACTCATAATACTTAAAATTCTACTTTTACATTGCACATTTAGGATAAGTTATACATACACAGAGTACAAATAACCAACTGATTATACCATATTATTGAGAATACAGACTTAAATTGGTAGTTGTAATGCCAAAGGTTTCCTCAGAAGTGAGGTTTTGTTAGACTATTTACATGAAGAATTTTTATACTAAAAGTAATAATTCTCTGAGCATGAAAGTAATGAGGCCCACATAAATTACATAACAGATTGTAGAAAAATCAACTCTTTTTTGTTTCTCTTTAAAACTGCAGCTGTATTACAAAGCTTCTGGCTATCTGAGATAGCCCACATCCAGTATAAAGGAAGGCACAGTATCCACTGAGCATGAAAACTGTGCTGTCTACTGCCAGGGAACCTGTGGCCTCTTGAACAAGATTGTAAGAGAGGTGCATCAGGATCAACAGTGGTGCACAATCTGCCGCCTTCTCTGTATTGTCTTACACATACATTCATCAACATCTGCCAACTGATAAACGATGGTCAGCTAGATCTAAACTGCTGGACTGAAAATAAAACACCTTTTCATTATCAGCACTTCGAATTATTCTGTTTAAAATGGAATTCTCCTCTTGCCCACAGCAGATATCTCAGAGTAAATAAAAATCATTTATCGAAGTGATACTACAATGATTTTCACAGCTATGGAATTTGTACTGTACGAATTATCTCTTCTGGAACTGAAATTTTCCGTATGAACAGTTTAAAGTATGAAATCAGGTACATCAAAAGACACATACCAAAAACGATGTACAACGAAGATGAGTAGATGCAATGAAGTATTATTATAAATCTAGGCTTTACAAATGCCTGTGTACATGTTCTGCAAAGCATTTACAGATCTGCGGTATTATTGTTTTCCTTAACCGAACACAATTTGCAATGCAACATCACAGCGTTCTGCTTCAAAACACTTTCCTTTTTTTTCTTGTGACTTGGTTAAGAAAAATATAAAACAAAACACAGGTATTTTACCATGCTTATTGTTTGCTTATTGGCATTGACAGTGCTTCCTTATCCTTTACAACTACAAGCCTTGAGATCAGCTGGATAGGCAGACTGCCTTGAATAGAAAAGAGAATTTCAGCAAAGCCCATACACAAATTGCTATACTGGAAAAAGGATGAGTGATTTTTAAATGTCTTTTCTAACACTGACCTTCAAAAGCAGCACGAAGCAGCTATTTTAGAAAAATACAAATACCACAATATACTGCAAATTATGCAAAATTCTTCTAAAGAAATGCCTCCCCAGATATCAGATTTTACTGTAAAACTTACTACACACTTTTATTTTAAAGAGTGAATTCTGTGATTCTGTGAACTGACAAAGCACCACAAAAGTTCAGAAACCCTTCATTTAATGTATATTTTTTAAAGGCCCTTTGTCAGTAAATGTGCACTTGTAAGGAGCAGCAGTTTTTCCAGTCCATTTCCAGTTTTTCTCTGATAGAGATAGGTTTTGTTATGTGTAGAGTTAAAATTCGTGCAAATACTATCTAGACTTCATTCTCATATTTCTGCACTGATTCTAAACTGTGCATTATATTTATAGCACATAATGATCACAAAAACATTGCTGTACACGGCCGTAAGAGTAAAGCTTAAGTCCAACATGAATAACAGCAACTGGATCTCATGGAAATCAGTGTTATTAGAGCACAACAAAAATAATTCATAGCGCACTTGAAAACAACTAAATAATATGAATTGGCAAAGATCAGGAAAATATTAATGAAGACTAGGATTTCAACACTTATAATCTCAAATTTCTTTAAAAGATATGAAGATAAAAGCATTACTGGACAGAAAACCATATCCTTCTGTATCTGAAATTGTACTTCAAGAATTTAAAGGAAGTGCTTACTACATAAATTTTTGGTGAAAATCAATCAGTCCAGAGATTGCAGAACTGTAAAGGAGTCCACCTGTGGAGTTTGTCGTGTCCAGCTGGAAAGCATATGCCGAATAAACCATTTACTGGAGTAATGCAGCACTTACTACTGCCATGAGCTGACTTGTGCTTAGTGTGGTCAACAGATTGTCACAAAACAGAAAGAAGTAATGAAATTACTAGTGACAGCAGCCAGTCTTTTTGAACATTGCTAACAAGACCAAGCAGAGAGCAGGACTGATTAAGTCAATAAATAAGGCAAGATTTCCACCAGAGCTGACACACAGAGGCACAGAAAAGTGCCTTCCTACTGAAGACAGAGCTGAAGCAGGATGCTGTTGAGAAATACAGCATCTGAAATCAATCCTTAGACTGTTAACCAGAGATTGAAAGACAAATCAGAGAAGGAACAGAAGCAATAGAAGATGGCCTTGTCACAATTGGCTCATATCCTTTCACTGCAAAGGATTCACAGACACTGAAGTTGGAGAAAAACACTGAAGAACAAGGATTTGTCTCTGTCCCTCCAACAGCGAATAAGATCCTCTTTCACAAAAGCTTTCAGACCTATTTCAATTCCAAAATGTTCAATATGCTGAATATTTTCTTAGGGAAATGCTGAGCTATGGTATGTTGGGTAGACAGACACCATTTCCATTCAGTGTTCACTATGCAGTGAGAACCCCATTTACATTTACTAAAAGCATGCTAGTTTTCATGCATTCATCTTCAAGGAATATTTAATCTCTAAGTATCTTCTCAATGGAAATAATTAACAACTGCAAAGTCTAGTGCTTCGATTTAACCTTTTTCGAAACATTTAGCACTTGCACACAGTTGCGAGGCAGATCTGGTGAAATGCAGTGTACAGTAAAGCTATTTCAGCTAGCTACATGGAATCACTTTTCTAGCTTGCTTAGTGCAATGCTATTATTTCCCTTTCCTCTATCACTAAGACTGATAAAAAGAAATAATTTTCTTTCTCCACCCTCTTTCACTCCCTGGGGATATAGATGAGTCATGTAATTTGCACAAAAATCCATTTTCCAAGGTGCCTAGTACATACCTTACAAGGAAAAAAGCTTCGCTAGGAAAGAAATATTTTCTGCTTTTTTGCATTTTAATTACACAAAATTATACTTCTATCCTACAGCTGGAATGAAAGGAAATTCACTGATTACTTATTTTACTCTTTACAAGAAATAATTTCCTATTTTTAGAAAGGTTTCTCTATTATTACCTCATTGTATTTGTAGAGCTTGTTTGGGTTTTATTTGTTTCTTTGATTTATTTCCCCTTCCTCCTTTTCTTGGTATAAATGCAATCCTTTCTGCTTTTGATCTTTAATTGGCAATTCCTTATTCCATGGCTTTCCCATGTTCTGTCTGCTACAAACCTGTGTTTGTGAACTGCAGCCATATTTTTAGTTTTTCATTATTTAGCTGCATCAATGTCAACAATTTGCTTCATGAAGTAGCCCATTACCACCTTGTAGGCTAATAGTCCCTAATGAGTTGCACAATGCCCTTTTACTATCTCCCTTGCTCTGGTTCTCAGTTTGTGATTCGTGTCTCGCCCTCAAATCTGATAAATTTTCCTTCTCTCCTAAGTACACAAACATTTTAAAGTTATCCTTAACCAAAGGGTTAATTTTATTTGTTTTAATTAGTAATTTCTCAGATGCTTCACAGAGACAAGAAAGATCCTCAAAGGCTTTCAGGTAAAATTTAAGATTTTCACCAGCGGGGATGACCAAGCCTATTTATATCTTCACCACAGCAAGTTGATCTACAATGTCCCAAGTGCCTGCAGTGTGGAGACTGGGGGCTGCTTTTTAGATCTGCTTCACAGCATCACTATAATGTCATTTGCTTTTCATTTCAACAAGATAGCTTAAACATAGCTCTGCCTATCATATCTTCTTTTTTTTTTCAGATGTGATGTTTACTTTTGTAATCCTCCTACATTTATTTCAGAATAATTCTGAAGTATTGAGAACATGCACTGCTTTTCTAAATGCCTTGTTACTTCATTACGCCTCTCTCTAATTCAAAGATTTTGTTTACCTTATTCAAAGGCCCATGTGCATTTACCCTTCCTATATACCTTTCCACAGAATTCTAGTCACCATTTTTAGTTTAGCAATTAATGCCTCTCCCTTCACTTTTGCACCTTCTTCTACATCGGCTCTCTTTATGCATAAGCTCATCTGTAATATCATCTTACATCTTTAAGTAAAGTCACATCCAGTGACAAGACATAAAGTGATTTCTAAAAAAGGAGAAATATTAATACTTTTTGTACTTATCCCAAGAAACAAATTTCAGCCTGATTAAAATTCATTCAGAGCCTGTTTAATTTTTCTCCTGTGAAACTCAAAGGCAAGTACCATGCTGTTCCTTTAATTCAGAACGGCATAAGCAAGGGTAGATAATAATTTCTGGTTTGACTTTAGTATTCTTTTTCCAAAACTGTTCACTGGTGTTATATGAAGTACCACGATGGCTCTTTGCCGGTGGGTGGCTTTAACATTTCTTTGGCACTACTCTCTTATTCTCTGACTACAAGTGGGTAAGAGAATACATGCTATCTGTGTCTTATATAACTATAGACACTTTTTATAGGCTAACAATGTTATTACCCGTAGCACAAATTTTATCCACGAGCTGTGGTTCTAGAAAAACACACATGTCCTACTTATGTTAAAATCCACTTGAGCATTGCTTATTGGTGCAAGCATAAACAAACATTTCAGGAAGGTAAAACTGCATCAAAAAACTAACTTCAAAATCACTCAGTGTTATGGATCTCAATATACCCAGCATTATCAAACATATTTAAAGGGCAATGTCTCACATACAAGGGATAGCAATGATCCGTTTCAGAGGCATATGCAAAAGGGGAGAGGAAAAGAAAAGAAAAAAAAAGTCTTTCTTTGGACATAATCTCAATTGAAGTAGAGTATGTCAAGAGATTTTGCCTTCATTTTCTACTTTATGTAACTCCAAGTCTCTTTACTGCCCTTGTCCAAACTCCAATGAGCATTAAGTTTTGATTTCTGCATAATTTCTTATTTCTATGCAAATTCTCAAATAATCAGATACATAATTTGCTTCTCTGATGTACATGATGTTCTCTTTCCAGCAAACCCCTAAAATTTGCTTCACTAAGCTAATTTGAATAAATTTGTATTTTGGCTTTTTTCAAAACTGTCTATGAATTTATTCCATGAGATTAGAAATCCTCTGCTCAGTGAATAACATCCTACACTGGTTCTGCTAGGGAATAAAAATCTTATAAAATTACAGGTAAAAATAAAAATGTTAGCACATGATAATGTTACACACAGAGTTGCTTTCTTAATACTGCTGAATTTAAGATTCTGACAAAGCAATTTGAACTGCAGGTCTGCAGTACGCATACACTTGCAATTTAATTTTTTTACAAATTAAAGTAATAGATCACTAATCACTGCTGAAGGCTAAACAACCTTCTCCTCTGTTTTCCTTTTGCGTTTCCACTTACTTCATTTTTCCTTCTCACAGTTTTAATTTCCCTTCTCTCTTGCTGCCTGATGCACTGAAGGCACACGTTCTCATTCACAACAGAGCAGGTACCTATCAACCTCCATTTGCAAGGGTGGCTCAGAGTGTTGATTTAATGCAGTAATGATTACAATGCTGTAACTCAAAGCACAGCAAGGCAGGCAGCTGACAAGCTGAAGTATGTTGACATCAAGAGAATTACTTGAGCGCTGGTTAAGCTTTTACGTCTACAAGGCCATGGTGAGAATCACCTCTAAACAACATGAGGTTATGACACTTCAGGCAGATAAAGTAATAATTTTCTTTAGCTGCAGTGAAAACAGCACTTACACTAGGCACCGATTTTTACTGTTCACATGCAGAATAAACTTTACCACAGGTTTTCTGCAATAGCTCCAAGTATATGTAAAAATAATAGAAAAAGAAGAATGCTTAAATCTCCACTTTGAAACACAAATGATGAAAAATATTCTTGAATACTCCTGCCCTAAGTTCAAAATAAGCCACTGAAAACCCAGTGCCTCAAAAGAATACACCTCAAGTGAAAAGTGGTGGGGCATGACACGACACATGGACACACAGGGACAGGCCACAGACAAACAAAAAAAACCCTGGAACTTCAAAAGATTGGTCATATGTATTGCATCCACTGAGGTAAATCATGAACCCACAAGTCTCTTTTCTGCAAATCAGAAATACACCTTAAGGTCTGGCATAGAATTCTAACAAACAAAAAGCGAGCATCGTCAGATTTTTAACATATCTTAAGAATAATTTGCTTTATGTAAATTTCTGCACCAGTGTGAGGAGAGATGTAGCTACAAATGCTGGACAAAATTGTTCCTATCACAAGAATAGCCAAACTGGGTTCTTTAAACTGCCTCTCACTTGGATTCTCCACAAACGTGCAAGATACAGCCAAATTCTCTCCTAGAAAATTTAGAACAGAAACTAACATCAATGGAAATTTTAAAAGCAAAATGAAAAATTGCCCAGCAATCAGGTGTCCTTTATTACAAAAGCAATTTTTAGGCTCTGTACCACTGTGCCAGATGGTAACTGGACTAGATGAACAGTGTTACAAAGGCATCTCATTCCCATAATATTAAAATTCCAGTGGATATACTGAAAGTTTACCTCTAGTTTATTTTTGACTGAATTTTGAATTTTCTTTCAGTTGACAGGCTCAAAACAGATGAAGAAAAGAATGTCTGTGATGACATAAAGAAGAAAGAGTGATGTAGATATTCTAGGAGGATGGAGAAAGGTAAACACAACTATTATCTAAAAAAAGGGATAAATGGAAGATTTTGCTAGCAATATTTTTCAAACTCTATGTAGGTGACTTGGTAAGTACTCTAACTGATATGGCTACTTTGCATCAATTTCTGACTGATAATATGACAAAAGCAGTACTCTGACAGATGATGTTGATTTAAAATCCTCAACCCTAATGGAGAAGTTCCAGATTCACAACTGCACTACTGAAGGCAGAAGAATAAAATTTAAAATCCAGATTTTGAATTCACAAGATCAATCCTGAACCAGATGTGTGTAGAGAACAGCACAGTCACATTCATTCATTTCAAAGGGGGAGGGGGGGAAAGAAAAAAAGAGAATTAAGAGTAACATTCTTTCAATTTCATATACTCTATTTGTTTAAATGTCATCACATTATTTTGAAGCTTCCACAAAAAGAATACCTGTTGTAGGATGAACATTTCAACACAAAATAAAACTGCCTCTCAAAGGCAATTATTTTGAATGAGAACCACAATTTCAGCTTTTCACCTGGCATATATTTACAGAATATAAAAAGATAAACAAATTGGGCAGATGCAGATTTTTTTGCCACCATTCAGACAGGATATTGTGGCATAAAACAGTGAACTAAAGCATACTGTTCCCCTGGCCTTGCCACCTAAGCTGACATTTGCAGTATGCATATGCAGTACTAATAATATAAAAGAATCACACATGCACCATTAATTCATAAAAGCATCACTGAAAAAAAAGAGAAGTGGAAAAACGAGGCAAATTGTTTCAAAGCAGTTTATAGTCCCAGTCTGATTACAATTTGGCAGGGATTCCCTCCCCAGTTCTACTTCAGTTATGCAGTAAATTTGCAGTATTTCAACCAACCACGTCAGTCTGTCAACAAACAGATGTCCTTCTTTTCAATTACTTCCACAGAGTTTGAGTAACTTGGAGAAAAAAATATTCTGTAAGACAGGGTACCTATGGTAAAAGACTGCTTGGCGAGAAAAAGAAAAACTCAAACACACCTTCTTTCTCCTCTTTTGACCAGAGGGAGAATTTCTCAGCTATATAAATGCTGGTGCAGCAGGATTCTATTGGGAAGCCCAGCATGGCCACCATCCACAATGTGCAACAGGCTTCACTTAATGTTCAGGATCCATTTGGCTTTTTATTCTTCTCTTACATTACTTTGTCTGCTTCTTCAACTACCAAGCTCCATGGTAACATTCAGCAATACCACCAGGATGGCTTGCTAAGTGGAAGAGATTTTAGTATGACTTTGAGTAGAATGTTTAGACCCTGTTTTCACGTAGTCAGATTTCATTCTGATCATGGCCATAACTACTCTGCTTAATATCATGAATAAATTAGAATTCATGGGCTTATACATTTTAAAAAATATATACATTTACAGTATACTATTAAGCCTTTGTTTTCTCCTTCCGGGCTTTTCTTTTAACAATATAAATTAAAAAGTTAAATCAGCTCTGCAGTTCTTTACAAATATGTACTCTAGATAATTAGTTTTCTAAAAAAAGATCTCCCATTGATATTACTTGAATTTCTTGCTTGGCAAACTTTTTTTTATTTTTAAAATATATCTAAAATGCTTTCATTTAAATAAATGTATATTTAAATTGTGTGTGATTGTAGATTTTGTTGCTACAATAATAGTAAAAAGGAAATTACACTTGGTACAGTTGATCAGCCTATTTCATTCACTATTTGAGGAAAAAAAGCATTTTCCAAAATCATTAGCATCCAATATTTGTCAAATACTGTGATAATGAACAACTTCCCTATGAAAAAGTGCTGAGAGCGTTGGTGTGGTTCAGCCTGGAGAGAAGGCTCAAAGAAAATTTTACAGCAGCCATTCAGTATTGAAGGGAGGCTTACAATAAAGAGGGAGGTAGGCCTTTCAGCAGAGTTTGTAGTGATTGAAAAGAGGCAACAGTTATAAAATGAAAGAGAGCAGAATTAGATTAGATATTAGGAAGAAATTCTTCACTATAAGGGTGGTGAGGCACTGGAACAGGTCGCCTAGAGAAGCTGTGGATGCCTCTTCCCTGGAAGTGTTCATGGCCAAGATGGATGGGCCTCTGAGCAACCTGGTCTAGGGGAAAGTGCCCTTGCCCCTGGCAGGGGATTGGAACTGGATAATTTTTAAGGTCCCTTTCAACCCAAACCATCTTATGATTCCATGACAACGTGACCCTGCTCCTTCTCTGCCATACAAGAAACCCGAATTACGGACTTGCAGCTTTCCACAAGGGCAAATATTTTTCCTAGTATTTATCCTGTATACCACTCAACCCACAACAATTTTTGAGTTATATCCATACCTTCAGGTAGCAGACAAGCACTCCAACCTTTGTTCCCTCCAGTAATTTCTTCTTAAAATTGGAAATTGAACAGCCCATGCTTTTGAACCAGACAAGTTTCTGAAACTAGTTCTCTCATTCCGGGTCCTATGTTTTAGTTGAGACAAGGTATGGAAAGAAGGCAGCTGTTTCAACTCTTCTTGGCATATAAGAATTTCATCACTGTACAAAGCTAATGATTGCTACTGATGGCTCTCTGCCACCTTCGATTATCTGGTCATTCCAATACTCCAACTGAAGTACTTTCATATGCTGAGTAAACTGAATCTAGAATGCAGTCTTTTAGGACTAGCCACATCTCAAAGCAAATACAAAATGAATGGCATACCAAGCATCATGGTCATAGAGCAGTACTAAGAAAGCAACAACAGAAAACCAGAGTTTTCTAATTTGATGCATATCCAAGCTCTTGAATTGCCAAGGATAAAGAAAAAAATAGGTAACAAAAGAAAAGGAAACACAACGTGAAAATGTACTGCTTTCCAAAAGACAAAGGAGACAAAAGGATGCAGTGTATCTAGAGAGATTGCTTAGGATCTGAGGATTTCTTATAATGCTCTTCTTAAGTCTAGGGGCATGTGAGGGAAGCCTGCTTCAAGTATTTCAGATCAGGGATTTATGAGTTTTATTTATGTGCTTCGTCAGGAAGCAGAATCCTCACAAGGTCTAGTGTTTCTCAGCTTAGTGACATGGGACTCTCCAGGACAGGTCACCTTGCCAACACCCCATGAAACACGTATGGATGATGACAACAGCAGCACTTCAAACCTCATTCTCCCTGAGTCACAGGAAATGCAGTGCCAATGCCAAAGTAACTCCCAAGTAAGAGACAACTACAAAAGGGTGGAGGACAAAAATAATTGACAACGTACTGAAGAAATATTCTTCACCAGCCCAGCACAACACTTCACATTCTGCCGCAAGTAGAACACTACCATTTTTAGCACGAGAACTTTTGGAGACACTGCTGATGGAAAAGATAAGCAAACAAAATTTTTAAAAAGTAATCAATCCATAACAGCAAGAAATATATTAAGTAAGTTGCTTCAAAGAACTGTCTGGACATAGAATAAGAACACAGAAAGTAGTATGCAGTATCACCCACAAGAAATACCTGGCAGCAAGAAATGGTTTTCCTTCTGAGTTACTTTGTATGAGAGTGAAGCAAATGCAGACACAGAAGAGAGGAAGGAAGGAGTGTTAGCAGTAGTTCACTAGCTAGCAAATCACAGCAGAATTATGCTTAAAAATGTACTGTAGTACATCTCTTCAGCTCATATGGGAGGAAAAGGAAGACACTCAGAGCTGAAATGCATGCAGAAGATCACCAAATTTTGCCAGATCTTCTCAAGACAATTAATCAATTATTAATCAATTATTAATCAATTAAGAGAACAGAAGGATTATTCCCCATTAGGAAAAGCATTATTATTTTTCCTGTCTGGAAAAAAATGCTCTCAATAAATGAGACTGCAGAGTGCTTTAGATGCACATTATATATATTCTTATACATGAACATTAAATGAACTGCTAAAGTATAGGATGCCAGTTGATCATGCTCAATAATATTTTAATATCTTATGAGGAAGAAAGTTCTTACAAGTAGTTTTGTCAGCGGTACTCTTAAAAGTAAACTCAGTAATAAAGTTATTGATCACTTCCATGCAAAGGTAACAGGCGTAAAAAAGTCTTACAGCAGACGGGAGTCTCTCTGAAAACACATTTTCCCAATGAAAAATGTGTAAACAGACATTTTTATAATACAAGAATTACAGAAATTTGAACCTAACTCCAAAAATTGAATGAGAAGTCTCATTTCTGTTTTTGCATAAAGCTCAAACCACCAAAGCTTTCCTCTGTTTAAGGAAAAACTTTTCCCCAGGTTTGAGGCATGCTGCAAATATTCACTATTCCAGATGCCTTACTAAGCTTGCCACTCCTATACTCGGAAGTCCTTTACTTTTCACAGAATCACAGAATCACAGAATGTGCTGAATTGGAAGGGACCCACGAGGATCACTGAGTCCCACTCCCACAAGCCATCCTGATCGTTGATTTATATCACACTAATTCTTTCAATAGGTAAGAGTATGGGGAAAGCTGGGCTGACCATGATGTTATGTATACTATAATTCTAACATCTATGTCATTCAGACTTCCATGACGATTCTTTAAACAATATTCAGCACAAGTCAACTGCATATTATATAGCCCTTCCTCAAGATCGGCTAATTCTCATTCTGTTTTGTCTTCTTTTTCACTATTTCCTTATAATCTATATATCAGCAAGCTTAAGGCCATTTTAACACAGGCTCTAAAAATAATGGATACATATTGAAGCACTTCATTGCAAATTATTCCAAGCATACATTAGTCACACACAAAGGTTGTTCAAATATGTTCTTTGTTCGGTGACTGCCCGTCTCCCAACAGTGAATGATCAATAAAAGAAAGTCAAGACCTTGACCACAAAAAATCCACATCGTAACACTAAATGAACAGTCAACCCACTCTGCATACATTCATTTATTCAAAATCTTGCTTGCGTAACTTAATGACTTTACATTTTTGGTATCTTCCTCTGCAGGAGAACAGCAGTCGATATTGCAGCAGCCCTGCCAAAGTACACACTGAGATTATGCACTAGCCCGTGACTTAGAGCAATGGGAACATGATGAATGAAGACTTTGAAGGCGCAAGAAAGAGGAGTAAAAGCAAGGCATGGGGTTTTGGAAAGTGGGTCAGGAGGTGTTGCGGTGGCTATGCCCACTTCTGGGCTTGAATGGGTGGATTTTCCCACCAGAGACAGTAACTCCGAAGGTGGATCTGAGACCCTGCCCTAAAACTGCCAGTCTTGGGGAATCCCCTCCCCGGTTCTTCCCCTAGTTCATGTTTATGTATTTTGTATCCAGAAAGTTCTGTTCAGTTGTACTCTCTGTTGGTTCATTCAAGTAAGCCCCTCCCCGACTCCCTCTCCACTGGCTGTGTGTCACTACCCGTCAAATCTCTATTGGTTTGTCCCCCTGTGCCTCCCCTTTTGGTGGGTAGTTTAAAAACCCATTGCAACTGTTACTTTCGTTCTGTGGTTGCTCCCCTCCTTGTTTCTGCGTTCCCCTGTCCTGCCGGGCGGGGAATAAAAACTTGGAAAACTGCAACAAAGAATCCTTCTCTCCTCCTTTGCCAGCGCCTGCTGCTAAGCAACCACGACTGCGACCCGATCCATTCAGGGCAGAAAGCTGAAGGAAAAGTCCCGGACGGGGCTCGCCACGAAAAGGAGGCAACGAGCTGTCCCTGTTCGATCGGACACTCTTGCACGTCGCCCGCTGGCCCACCGGGCGGTCAAGCGGTCACAGCAGCGACAAGGGGGTACAAGGAGTGCCCTGGTGAGGGATGTTCTGCCAGGCAATCTTGAGGAGCAAAGAAAACAAGCAGACAAGACAAAAGAAAACAACTTAGTGTGGCTTGTCTGAGCCAAATCTCAAAGCAAGAAAATTCACAATGTACCTGGTTTTTCTTATGAGGCCTAGGGACAGCTCTTTTCTTCTTACAAGCTCACTAATATGCTGCAGGGCAGCTTCCCATATGCTGTGGGACCAAATCTTCCAGGCTCTGCAGACGGAAAAGCTTTTCCTCTTTCAACAGCACTAGCTCTGCTGAGGACCTACCCAGCTTCCCACAGAAAGCACTAATCATCAACAGAGGGAGAAGTTTGCAAGTTTTCCTGAAAGAAGGGTGGGGCACTGTGTAACAACAACCAAAAAAATTTACAAGCCTGTCTAAGCTGATCATAGGATAAAGATTAGATACCAAATTCCAGTGTGTCCTGTTTACTGAAAGAGCACAACACTGATAATGATATTTCAATTTTTTTAATCTTAAATGCCAAGGAATTTAAGTTCTGCTTATCATGCACTACTCACAGCCTCCTTAACTACAGGAGCATCAGATACTTTGGCTTTTAAAGTAAATGGTATCTGCCATTTTAGAAATATTTCAGGTGCTATTTGGGAAGATAACATTTCTACAGCAAATGAAGAAATAGCAATACTATTTAAAGTCAACTTAGCAAAGCAGTTATCACTGCCAAATAGACTACCAGTTTTTGTTACTATGGAGGGAAGGACAGGTAGTCCAAACTCATATCCACATATTACATTAATGTCTAAAGTTTTACATTTAGAAATGTTTTATAAGGCACTTTAAATACTAATAAAATACAACTGAATTCACAACAAAGATCATTTCCCAAACATAACAGAAGCTTAGGAAATATCAGGATATTGATTCACCGCTCTTGAAAGCTTCCATGTACTGCTTTTATAACTGATAGTTTTTCCTCTGCTCACTAAAGCCAAATCTGTCTCCTCTACCTTGGGAAGGAAGTGGATGAAAAATCAAGCATCACTCCATCCTTGGTGAGTACTCTTCAAGGGCCCTGAATTTCAAAGCATACATTAGAGAAGAATGTCTGACCAAGACATTGTTTGGAGTGATAAAATGTTGACAGGAAATTGAATTTGTCCAGCCTAGATCTATATTTTCTTACTTTATTTTTTTTTTTAAATAGCAAAATATAAAAAAAAACTGCATAATATCAGTAAGTTAGGGATGGCTTTTTTGTTTGTTTGTATTTTTGGTAGACACAGAAGTCAGTGAAATGTGACTTCCAACATTCTAGACTAGGACTTTGCTGTAAAAACCTGTATCATGCTTTCCATAATATGGTATTGCATGGGAGGTGAAAGCATAATACATGTTTTAGGCTGTGCTGCTGCTCTGTGGCAGCTGGCAATATTCTGTGTGAAATGCCCAGTGCTGGGCAGTCAGTATAACTGGCAATTGCCTGGATGCAATGTCTTTTTGAAGACTCACTGTCTACCCTTCTCTAACCCAACCACAAAGTTTGACGGGCTCCAAGCATTCTGTGTTATGCACCCAGGAAGAGGGAATTCTTGGCAGATGATGCCTACCTCTGGGGTATGCTACTGGCAGAAATTAAATCAAGAGCAAACTTGGCTATAATCAGAATGAATCACAGGATTTCTCTTCTCTGGGTTTCCTTCTGACTATAGGCCATGACATCCTGCAGCTATGTTCACTGAACAGATGCTACTCATGTCCCGATATTTCAAGTTGTAGGCAATGTGGGAAGTATCTTATTTCTCTCTTTTAACAGGAAGTATTAACACCTCAAATGGATACCACTGAGAGGTTTACACAAATAGCGTGGTGTCTGTAATTTTCTAAACATATCCAGCACACATCACCTTATGAGATATTAACTCTTATGAAATACCTCCCAAAGATCCAATTATTTACTTACATTTTACATCACAGATTGAAATGGGGAGAAGCGTGGTTACTTCCAGAAAGGTACTTCGTCTAAACTAAATAGTGCCTCCAAGGAAAAACATAAATGTTTTGTGAATCAACAATTCCACTATTTGAAAAAGAAAAACAAACCACAAACAAAACCAGTATAAAACCAAACACGAAAAGGAAAACACACAAAAAAATCCTGAACTTAACACAAACAAAAGAATCAAAACCAAACACCTCCATCCTCCATAAACCACACCAAAGATTAAAATAGTTAAACTGGATGCTAAACTAGTTTTACCTTTTTCCTGTTTTGTATAAGCCAAAACAATTAGTTATTTCTGACTTCTGTTTAAAAAGAGATAAAGAGATTAAAAAAAAATAACTTCAAAACTTGATTTTATATGGCAATATTGTCCAACAAAACCTCACGGAAATCAAACCTATACTGTACTTGTCAAT
Organism: Eulacestoma nigropectus; assembly: GCA_013397775.1. NCBI lineage: Eukaryota > Metazoa > Chordata > Aves > Passeriformes > Eulacestoma > Eulacestoma nigropectus. Next base: position 204,888 of record VZTE01001408.1, on the reverse strand, counting down.
TATAATTCTTGTGAAACAGAGAGAAATGATGCTGCAGTCTGGATCCTGAAGTGAAGTAATTTGTACAGATAGTATTCTTATTTAATGGCCTGTAAAACTCTTAACATTCTATTTTTTTTAAGTTTACCTTGAACTGCAGGAAGGATATCTGTGAAAACACTTAAGTAAACTAATAGGAAACAAAGCTGTTTCGCTAGGACAGTCTTTCCCTAAAAATGTCTTTTCTATAACACAGGCATGCTGTTCAAGGTATTTAAGTTCCATTATGAAGAAAGCTCTTTCCCCCTTAAGTCAAATTTATCAGATTATGAAATTACCAGCATTAATCCAATAATTTATTTTCAACCAAGACTATCACTATTACTTCAAACTGTACCTTGTAATGCCTATTAATGATGAAATATTGTCACAGTGGTTTATAAGCCACAAGCTTCCAGCTTTTAATCAGACCTTTGACTCTCATGAAAACTGCCAACCCTGCACCACCATCCCATTTTCTTCCCAGTCTAGCTGTTAGAAGAAGATGCAATTTCTTATGGAAGACCCATTCCTTTATGATAGGCCTTTCTGCCATATGTACACTGCACTTTAAACATGATTCAGAGTCTACACACATATCAAAATTCTCCATCACGTATGTATTGGCAACTCCAGGCTGCACTGCCCAGAGAAACCAATGGGCACTCCTGGGTCTGGCAACCACACAACTTTAGCCAAGAATTTTAGCCTCTTTAATCATGAAGGCAAAAAGAGAAACTACCTCTCCTAAATATCTTCTTAAGGTGCTTAAGTAATCATCATCCTAATGTGCTTAACTTCAATGCAAAAATAAGCACCTTCCACGCTCCTGATGAAATAATTTTTTGGATCAATATGCACATCAGCTGAGGCCTGACATTTGTTTTTGATAAATGTCTCATGCTCTAATGACATTTATCTGGCAGCATCATTATCTATAGTAGCATCTTTATCAAGCAGGAATCATTATGTTGCTACAACATTCTTTTTTGCTGCTCAGCACTTTCTGTGATAGCCATCACAAAGAGTACATCTTGCTTATTTTATATCCTTGGAATTTAAGTGTTTATTAAGGGGTTGCTTTAATTTAGATGGAGAAGGATATAAGACCACAATAGCTAAAATGATATCAGAACTTAGGTGAGAAGACCCTCAAAGTAAAAATATTGAGAGAAGAGGTGTTATATTAGCCAAACCCAGACTCTTCTCTTTTTATGAGACCACTTCAATAATGAGGTTATATTTAAGTTAGCAAAGGGCTTTAAGTATAAGGAATGCTTTACTTGATTTTCTCACAATCCAGCAAAAGCAGTGCAGCAAAAAGCAAGCATAGCTTGGGAACTCATTACTAAACCCACCCCAAACTTCTGTAGAGTTAAACTGAGCCTTTGGCTCATGCTTATTAATATCATCATGAGTACCTCCTTTTCAGTTTCACACTCACTAATAAATCTGAGCCCAGTTCAAACATCTGAATTCTTCTAAACTGACTTCTTTTTCTCTTCTTGGGAAACTGTTTCTTGCCTTTTTTCTTGGTATCAGCAGTCACTCAAGAGCAAACACAAAAGCTACTTAAAACTCTAAGGAAGTAACACTGTTTTACATGGGCAAAGTATAAATGGACATATTCATAACATCACCTAGCAAGACACACTGTTCAGAAAGTGTTTTCATTTGTTCTTGCAATGAGTTGCAGGACTTTGCAGGATCTCAGGTTTAGTTATCTATACCTTTAATTGGAACTCCTGAATATGGAAAGTGCTTTATTGTAACACAGCTTTGAAAGAAAAAAAATTTTTTTTTCTCCTTCATAAAAACAAATCTCTCAAGAAAATCTTCAAGTATTGCCTACTTGACATCCATGGTGTTGCCAGGAGCTGAAAAATTCCCAAATAAATGAGATGATAAAAAATAGAATATATGCAAAGTCACAATAAGCCCACGATTCCTTCTATTAAGAAAAGCTTTTTTTATTGAATGATCTGCCATGAAAACAACAGATATTTTCTGTTCTTTTGCTGGTCTCAGAGCAAACACAGCCTAATGAATGCATTAAATGCATTATTGTTTAAGGTAACAAAAGACCTCATAATTTCATTTTCCCTTTTTAATTACATAACAGTAAGATGTTATATCCACAGATAAACAGATGATAAGTTTGCTACAAGCTGCAAGTATTGGTTTTCAACATTATGAAACAATCTTATTGCATCTTCAATAAGATGTCATTATAGTATATATATAGAGGTAAGACTTTTAAAATTTACCTAGGGAAACCTAAGAGGTTCATTTATAATTTTACAGAGAAAAACTGAGCAACCGAAGAGCACGTATTAGTGATTAGACTTTGAATTAAGTATCAAATTATCAATGAGTGACTTTTTCTTTGGGGCCTGTTTTCAAGCCACATTAGCTTTTTACTTATTACATTTTAAAAATAGATAAAATTTATTACAGGAAAGAAAGAAACAAAAATGCTGTTTTAAAAAAAAAAAAAAAGGTAAAAGCTCCTGAAAGAAATCAAGGGTAACTGCTGCCAAGATTTCAAATAAGCATTTTTAGGAAGTCTGGGCAGGGGAGGGGAAGAACTTGGCAGGTAGACAAAGGCCATTTTTCCCTCCAGCTTTCAAATGAGCAATAAACTAAAAGCTATTCACTTCCATCTCTCACTTAACACAGCCACAGTCAAAGCAATGATTTCTTTGCTCAGATGAAGTGCCCTTTAAGCATGCCCTAGATTTGCAATGAATTCAGTGTGATTTTAGCTACACAACTTCCCCTGACTTAAATGGAAAATGCATGACAAAAAGACCAAGCAATTTTATATAGAACTCCTTGAGATGATCACTACACTGATAAGCCAGGTTTTGGAAACCTAAGGACATCTTTTTTTTTCCAGTTCATACCACCAGCAAATTGTAACCCATGACATTTTAATTTAAGTACATGCATGTAAAGAATTACAATAACAGTATTTCACCTACAATAAATACACATTTAGATGATTAAATGAGATACTTCTACTCACTAGCCAAGTAGTTTGATCAGTTTATTATGTAAAATTAGATCTGAAACAAAATTAGCTTCCCTTTCTTAAATTTAATTATATCGAAATACACAATAAAAGTAAGGTATCCCTAACACAGCAGTGGTTTCTTGAATAGATCCCAAGAGAGAAGCTTTCAAATCCATCTTGAACAGCTAGCACCACATTGATGAAATGATTCTATATTACTTTCTTTTTTAGTTTATGGTTTACAGGGACTATGATTACTTCAGTGAAAATGTGGAAGCTTTAAATAAAGGTAAAGGAAAAATAAGTGGAATTTGGGTTGTTTTGTTGTCTTTTTTTTTTTTTTAAATAATACATGTAGGGAAATTATTTAAAATTAATAATACCATCAGTTTAATACTGTTCAGCTGAAGTTGAAGAAGACTTTGATGAGAATCACCAGTCAGTCAAAATCCATGCATGAATGAGAGTAGCAAAAAATCAGTTTGCTAAAGTATATCCTATATTTTTTATACTTTTGCATAAGGTCAAACACTAAGAATATTTAATATTTTAAGAAATACATTAAATACTAGAATTTTTTTTCAAAGCTATTCCAGCAGAGGAAGACATTTGATAATAAGTTTTTGTTCACTGCTGAAGCATTAAGAAATCTTAAAACTTCTCCTAAGTTGCTTATCTTTTACAAAGTTTCCTATCAGAAATGGAAATACTTTAAGACAGAAAGCAAAACCTTAACTGCAGATGAAGAATAATTTTTCATAACTATTACATAAACTTATATGTCCAATACTATTTTGTCTAACTTTTTTTAAGAGTTAGACTGAAAATAACTGCAAGGGAAATCAGTGGGAAATGAAAAAAAAACCCCTAAGATACCACACATCTGCAGATCAACACCTCAGTCTTGCTGTCACGGCTGTCAGTGTTACCTTTGAATTTCTGATGGTAGAAAATCCTAAGGGAAATGTAGAGCTAATGCTTTAGGTGAAAACTACAAAAACATTACTTTTATCTGTTAGAAGATGGAACAACATAATGAGAAATACTCCTTCTTTTTCATTGCTTCAGCTTTGTAGTTAGAATACTTAAATACCAGGTTGGAAGAGACCTCAAGGATAATCTGGCCCAACCTTTCCTGGCAAAAGCACAGTCTAGACAAGATGGCCCAGCACCCTGTCCAGCTGGCTTTTTTAAATGTTTGACACTGGGGAATCCACCACTTCCCTAGGGAGATTATTCCGATGGCTAATCATTTTTATTGTGAAACATTTTCCTCTTACGTTCAACCGGAGTAACTTGGATGCATTACCCCTCATCTTTTCCATGGGATTTCCATGGAGTCTCCATGTTCTTTTTAGCCAGCCTTTAAACACTGGAACATAATGATAAGCCTTCTTTTCTCTAGGCTGAACAAACCCAGTTCTCTCGGCCTTTCCTCACATGGCAGGCTTCCCAGTCCTTTGATCATCTTTGTGGCCCTTCTGTGGATCCTCTCCAGCTTGTCCACACTTTTTTTGCATAGCAGAAATCAAAACTGAGCACAGTATGCAAGTGTGGGTGCTGAGCAGATATATAGCTTGTTCCTGGAAATACTAGCAAGTGTAAAAATACAGTAACTAAGACAGAGAAAAGATGTCTAAGGAGGAGTAAGATTGTTCATTATGCAAGAGGGTTTTAAGTTAAAAAACCTGCAAATACGTATCTGTAAATAGACCCTACATATTACAGCCATGTTTATGTGCACATACACATGCATACACACATGCATATTTACTTTAAAGCACTCACTGCATAGTAATCTACATCCTGTGACCCTTACGTGACATAGATTCATAAGAGCCCTTCATTGCAGGCTGCTTCTTTCTGTGGAATGGACAAATTCAAATAGGTATATATTAATAAGTACAAAGATCTTTGAATTTCACTGTTCCACAGCAAGGAGGACACCCTGAGAAAAAGACTACCAGGAGTCTCCCTCACTTACAAATCAGTGGCTCTTCTCATCTGGGCAACTTTAGGTTAAAAAGATAGTGGTTTGGAAAACTGCAGTATTGGTGTCCCAAATCTCACAGACGTGTTGACAGGCAGCACTTTGCTCTTCAGAAGCTGTAGGACCACACTTGAATTTCTCAGTAAGAAAAGCAGGTCACTGGGAAAACAACTGTGAGGGAATGGTTATTGGAGGTGATGCCTTAGGTTCTAGCTTTTATATTTTTAAATCCTGCACTGCCTAGTGTGTAACTCTGAAGTTTCTTGTAGCTCATTAGCTGCTGCTGTCTTATGCCAGATAGACATAACAAATCCTCTCTGAGCTTGTTGTTCAAGGACACTTAGGCTGTCCTAGGCCCAAAAGGTGTACACTAGGGCCTCTAGAGAGGTGGAGAAATCGAAAAAGTTACATCATTAGCTAAAGTTTTAATTGGCGAATTTATGCTGATATGCAAATGGACCAAACCTATAAAAGTGTGAAGAACTCATGACTCGTCTTCCAGCTTGGGGGTCCATCTTGGGGTCCAACTTTGATGTAGCCTTTGGCTCCCCAGGGTGTACCTTTGAAGGCCTTTCAAATAAATATCCACCTTTATTCCCTTACTCCTGTCTAGTCTCTGTTTCTAGGTAGCCCGGTAAGGCATCAGAGGCTACATTGCTCCTTTAATCAACATACTGGCAGATTTACTTTCCTCCTGCATTTACTTTCAGGATCAAAATACTATGAAAACCTTAGGTGTACTGGTCTTAAAATAACAGCTGTGCAAGTTTTCAAAAGGCATTGGGGCACATGTTCTCTGCTAGAACCAGAAAGATGGGGAGAATACTGCAAGTGTGTTTTTCTCAGTACAGCAGTGGAAAACAAATTACTTTCAGTAGCAAACTATTAGTGAATTTAAGAGGTAAGACCCATGCCTATTAAGTCTTTCTCCTATGTCATACCAGGTGCTAAACCCACTTGGATGAATGAATTACATGCTCTTTGGAAGAAACTTTCTAGGAAAAAAGAGCTCACATCCCAGGCTTTCATATTATGAATATCCTATGGTAGACTGGGTCACTGTAAGGTTCCACCTCATTTTCTAATCATACTGTAGCCCAGTTTTCAGCCTACCACTAAGGACTTCGTGTTTCTACCTAGAGAGCAATGAAGCTGATGAAATTTCTTCCTAAAGGGATCAGATCAAGTGAAACTAAATGGAAGCCTAAGTAAGACCTCCCTCTTCGCCTGCCTAAGTAGCTCCCTATAGTCAGGCTATAGGGAATCTCTTGATGTGAATCTGATTCGTTTGCAATACCGAGTCCAAATGAGCCTAAATTCTGAAACACATGGAGAGAGTCCAAAATAATTTTTTCACTTTTTGAAGTACACAGATTTCTAATTTTTGCACGTTTCCTGACCAGAAAAAGAGAGCCTGTGGCTGCATCCAGAAACCACAGTGCAGGGCATACTTTAAACACAGCTGAAGGCTGCTCAAAACACAGCTCACGCTTGCAAGGCAAACAAAGCACGTGTTGTGTGCAAGTGTCATTCTTGGTAAGAGTTAAATTGTTCCATAGCACTTCATTAGGTTTTTCCTGTATATGTAACAAATTCATATCCTATCTTTAAAGTGAGAAACAAAATAAAGAGGGGAAAATATTGCTTAAATACAGCCAACTTGCAGATTCAGAAAGAAGAAAGTGAAACTGCCGATACAACAAAGAAAAGCAAAAGGGAAAAAAAGAAGATACAGTTCATTGACTCATTTCTTCCTAAAGCACAGTGCTGAGGGAAATGTTAAAAAAAATGTGATTTTAATTTTTTTTTTTTTAATTTTTTTTAAAACAATATACAGTTTACCACAACCATGCTTGGATTTGAACTGCAAGTCCTTCCTTAGTCCCTGGCTCAATTCATCAGTGCTGGAAACCAACAAGGCCAATTCCTTAGGCCCCAGATTACCAAAGACATAAAAGAAATGCCTCAAAAGAAGAGCTCTGCAGATAGTGCAAGCAGTGAACTGAAGAGGATGAAAGCTGCTTGATCCCCTTTAGGAAGAGAGAAGGAACTGGCCAGGAATTAGGCATATCGGTGAGACTGCTGAACAAAGATAACACTGGCTGTGCTCTATCTCCAGAGAAAAACAATACTAACCAAATAAACACGCCAATGTTCTTCCAGGACACATCCTCTGTCCTCTACCTCTCAGATGATTAAAGTCAGCTGGAAAAACAAATTGAAAAGAAATTAAGGAGACAGGTTTAACTTTTTAAATTTCACAAGGACTGCAGGCCATTTTAAATATATGAACTTCAGGGCAAAATGCCTTCTCCACGCCCACCTTGCCATTTCCTCCTAGCACTTGTAGCTTTCTGTAACCATTACTTTAAAAAAAAGAAGTCACTATGTTGGAATGTAGTTCCTGCTCTTCAGAGTGTTGTGAAAACTGAGTGGACATCAATTAGTCATCCCAACACACAAGCATATGCTGCAAATTTCAAAACACTATGTAATTAAAGAGACTACTTTAAATTGCTCACATATGGTGCTGCAGTTCAACTCTAAGGAATAGTCAACAGTTTCCAGCCTCTTGGTTTTAAACATCCTCACAACATTATGTTTCCTTCCCTTCCTCCTTGAAGAGGCATTTCCACAGTCATGTAATTCTCTGACCTGTCTACAGATCCCTAATTGTGGATGAAAGCCTGAAACTACAAGCTTTATTATGCTTAAACAAAAAACCCCCGCACACAATAGAACATCACATAAAGACAAACCTGATTTCAGGATGATAGTAACAATATTTTAGCATCAAAGGAGAGCATCTGAAAAATTAATATTTTCTAGTTGCCCCAAATCACTGAATCATATAGAATGGTTTCAGTTGGAAGGGACCTTAAAAATCATCTAATTCCAACCCCTCTGCAGTGGGCTGGGACATCTGCTATTAGACCAGTTTGCTCAAAGTCCCATCTAATTTGGCCTTGAACACTGTGAGAGATGGGAAATTCACAGCTTCTCTAAACATCCCATTCCAGTGTCTCACCACCCTTCTTAGAAAGAATTTCTTCCTAGTATCTAATCTAAACCTACCCTCCTCCAGCTTGAAGCCATTCCCCCTTTTCCCATCACTACACACCTTGTAAAAGTCCTTCTTTGGCTTTCTTGCAAGCCTCCTTTAGGTACTGGAAGTCTTCTATGAGGTTTCCCCATAGCCTTCTCCTACAGACTAAACAACCCTAATTCTCACAGCCTTTCCTCACAGGACAGATGCTCCATCCCTCTAATCTTCTCGGTGGCCTCCTCTGGACTCGCTCCAACAGCTCATGTCCTTCCTGTGCTGGGGCCCCCAGAGCTGGATGCAGCACTGCAGGTGGGGTCTCCCCAGAGCAGAGCAGAGGGGCAGAATCCCCTCCCTCGCCCTGCTGCCCACGCTGCTTTGGATGCAGCCCAGGACACGTTTGGCTTTCTGGGCTGCGAGTGCACATGGCTGGGTCATGTCCAGCCTGTCCAACACCCAGCACTCCCAAGTCCTTCTGGGCAGGGCTGCTCTCCATCTGTTCATCCCCCAGCCTGTGCTGGTACCAGGGGTTGCCCTGACCCAGGTGCAGCACCTTGCACTTGGTCTTGTTGGACCTCATGAGATTCCCATGATGCCAACTTCCATCTAGCTACACTTCAGTCACAGCTTGTGTGATTTTTCCCAAGTATCAAGTGTTAAATGTAAGCAATTTTTTTCCCCCACAATTAAGGCTGTTTTGTTGTCCCCAGACACCAAAAATGTTTAAAGGGAGATGAATGTATTGACATTTTTTTTTTATAATTTGGAAGGCTCCTTTAGAATATGACCAGCATTTTTATGTTTCAGAAGGGTTCAAAAGAAACCAGTGTCCTTAATGATTAAATAAACTGGAATATGAAATTGCATTATGGTTTAGAAACAGAATTTAAGGTCCTGCTGAAGGAACTCTGGCATCCTTTTCTCATCTCCCTAGCTTCTTAATGATACCTTAATGAAGCTTAGAGATAGGACTAGTTGTATTTAATTAAAACTAATATTGCTTGAAAGGGAATTTGATTAAGAATAAGGAAGGTCATATGGCTGGGACTACAGACACCTGGGTCCTGTCACTGACCTTCTTAATTCACCTTGAGTGAATAACATTTTCTTTTCTCTTATCCATTTCCCTGTCTGTAAACCTGGGAATTAAAGAGAAGGAAGGAAAAAAGATACCGACCTCTGTCACAAAGTGTCTGAATAATAAAAATATTTTTTTTCTTTTAAATGGTAAAGATATGGACATTTCAGATAACAGGGGTCAGAATGGATTTTAGATACATCAATTTGTATATCCAACTACTTACATATGCATTAACATATGAACATTGATTTAAATGTTATCAGCAAGCATAGTGCAAGGTTGAGTTCACTTCAATGTAAGCCTAAAGTCATTCTAACAATTTTGTAGGCGCTCTCTTCATTTTCATGTTCTGTACTGTAAACTGCATGTTGCATATCAGACAAAGCCATCGTCTTTTCTCTGTCTTCAGTATGAATTACTTTTTTTAACTGGAGGTAAAATTTACATTTTCCAGAACCTGGGGAAGTAAAAACAACTGACTTTGTAATTCTCTTCGTAATAGACAGAATGTAGAGCCCTGAAAATAGCATTTGTTTACAATGACATTAAACACTGCACGAAAATACAGATAGATAAATGCAAAGAGATAGATCAACTTCATTATAAAAAGTTCTCTAATTAGAAAGTAAGTTGTATTAAAATAGACAGTAAACTATACTACTGAGTCAACTAGTGAGGAGGTCCAAATCCCCACTGTTTTTTTAATTTAAAAAAATTATACAGGGTAGAATTTAAATAACAAGTAACATAAACAATATTAAGTTTTTGAAATATGTGCAGTCTTTATTTTTTTTATATATATATTCTTTCTTAAAGAAGAAGATAAAATAGTCTGATGTATTAAACCTAATTATTAAAACCTACTACAGTGCTGAAAAAGATCTTTCCCCCAGACAATGCATTCTGCTGGCCTTGCTCTATACAACAACCACATATCTTGATTCAGATGTGAAAATGGTACCTTTGGCGGAAACCTTAAACTTTGCTCTAGATGAAATCTGATCATCAAAGTCTGGCTTTTGGCTCTGGAAATCCTGCCAGCTGTTTAACCACACTAATTTCAATATCCAATTTAAAATATCATTTCACTGTCCAGTAGGATCTAGTAAGTCTACTGAAATCTTCATAGTCCTGGATGACTTCTATTAGCATGTCCTGTAAGTGACAGTATGCAACCTTGTGTTTATTCACTCATTCAAAAGCCATGTCTGAGCAATGCACTGTATCTTTGGCACTAATCCAGATGAAAAAGTCTGTTTCATTCAACGGAGATTTTGCACAGGCAATTCTTAACTTCATGTTATAAAAATTCCAGCAGAAGTGTATTGAAATTTCAAACTGGAAAGCCTTTACTCCTTCTCTTTAAGGTCACCTTCACAAAAATAGCACAATGGGCTTGGTTCAATCCATATCATTTTTCCGTTAAGATTCTGAATTGATTCCATAATCATATAAAAACCAGCTCAATACACAAGTAGAGCTAACTGTTGCCCTTGCAACTTAAATGCACAAAGCAATTTGTAAAGAAAAAGAAAAAATAGGTTTTTTCTTTTCTTTTCTGAGGTTCACTGCTTAGAAAGGTATTTTCCACAATAAGTGACATTTCTCAGCATAATTCTGAGAATTAATCAGATTGGTTTCAAGAAAATGTCAAACCATTGCCCCAAGCAATGTTCTGAAAATTAAACTTACATTTCATTCAATTCAAAAGAAATGAACTAGTTTTTTACTAATTAGTGCTTTTCTGTATATTAAAAATGAGCATATTTGCTGCTTAATATAAATACGCTTTCAATTACAATCAGCTTTACTGACTTAGATATCTGCAATGTGATAACCAGAAACTTTGATTCTAATGTTCCACATAACAGGGCAAACAACAAATGTATTTGTGATACTGTTGCATTAAAAAAAAATAAAGAAAGGTCTTTTACTTGATAGACAGTCTGCATGAACTCATTTTCATATGAATTGATAGCTTTGCTGTAAATTCTGCACAGCACTTCCGAAGGACAGGACTAGACACAAAACCATGTATTTTGAGCACACTCAATGAGCTAGAGACCTCAAGCGGTAATTATCGTACAGCAGAGAAGATACAGCAAACCAAACAGATATTTTACTTTTCCCCTCACAACAAAAATGGAGTTAGAATCAAGTGTGGAATGGGGAGAAAAAAATGGGATGGGACCAGTCACATACAGAAAACTGTTGGATTCCAGCTAGAGAACTAATTACACAAGAATGAGTAAGCAACAGCAGAAGAGAAATCAGCCCTGCAAAGAAAGGTCAAGTAGTTACCAGGTAAACCTGTGCTGGGTTCTGGTGTCAGTCTCTTCTCCCATGTAACAAGGAATAGGGCAAGAGGAAATGGCCTTAAGCTGCACCAGGGGAAGTTTTGTTTGGGTATCAGGAAAAATTTCTTCACTGAAAGGGTTGTCAAGCATTGGCACAGGCTGCCCAGGGAAGCGGTGGAGCCACCAGCCTTGGAGGTGTTTAACAGATGTGTCATGTGGCTTATGAAGGACATGGTTTAATGGTGAACTTGACAGTGCTGGGTTAAGAGCTGGACTTGACAATCTTAGAGGTCTTTTCCAACCTAAATGATTCTATGACTCTATGAAATTCATCCGTATGGTTACGAAAACCTCACTCTGACATGTACAGGCGGCAGCACAGCTACCTCACTTGCTTCTCAAGGCTGTAAATTGTCAACTGGAAACAGGAACAGCAGCCTCACCCTGTTCACCTCTAGCAGATCCGAATGGAGGTCCACTAGTGGGAAAACCATGCGGTGCAACCCTCCAGTAACTGGCCTGAGATTCTGCCCTGTGTCTCATGTCTGAATCCTCTCATCTCCAGTGGCCTCATGCACAGACACTGCCAATCCCACACTTCCACAGGAAGTTCCCCTGGACCCTCTGGTCACTCCAGCAGCCAACTCCTTCTGATGCTCAGCACACACATCCCTGGCTCCCGAAACCCTTAACCTCCTCACCAGCTGGAGTAATCTTGAAATGCGCTTCCCTTGCAACCCATGATTTGCCCCCTACCCTTGGGCAGTGACCACACACAGACACTGCAATGGGTGCTCACAGAAATGTGAGTCAACCCTAAGGCATCAGGCTGAAATAATGGGGCTCCCCACGTGCTGTCACACCTCTCTGTTCCTTCACGCATGTGAAGATTTGTCTTTTCCTTCTGTAACTTCCTATTTTGTAAGACAGAGTCATCAGATAAAGATCTGTAAGAATGCCTATGAAAAAGCATGTCTTGTATGAAGTATTCAACATCTAGAACCAAGTAGGAGGTAAAATAAGCAGTTGCACTTTATTCTGTATTTAAAAGTTTATAAATACCCTAACCCATTGTTTCTTCTAGCAAGTCAGTCTACTAAAGAAAATGCAGTTTTCATGGTTTCCAAGTTCAGATTTGCTAGGAACCAAAAGTATTTCTTCCCCCTCCTCTTCAGTTCTCAGCCCACCCCATTCCAGACTAAGGTATTGGCTGCTCTCATGCTCTTGGTTTCTATCTAGATTTTTTTGTTTGATTTTTTTGATTGTTTTGTTTAGGAAAAGGAAGGAAAGAGCAATGCCCAGAGACATGTTATTCCAGCAGGACCTTCATTTGCTCAGTTTTTCTTGAGCTCTAAAGCATAGGTCTGTAATATTTTCAATGACAAACTGGAATGGAGAAAAGAAATCTAAGATGCCTGCTATGTTGTAGCCTCCCACATTTTCATGTCAGGGCTGAATTCACTTCCCACAAGAAATTGTAATGGAATGAAGAAGACTCCAAGCATTTTTATGTCACTATCCAACCTTAGCCAGAGAAGCAAACAATTAATTTCCATACATAGACATCCCCTCCCCCAGTACCTAAACTCAAGTATTCTAGCCATTCAGTTTTAAACACCTAAGTGATTAAAAGGTTAAAATTCTTTTCAATCCACCAAAGATAACTCTTATTACAGGACATGGAATTACACCAACTGAAATACAATCTCTCTCATTAATGTGCTCTAAATTAAAAACAAAAATTAAAAAATCATTGTTTTGTTTTACAAGAAACTTGCAAGTCCTTTCCCACAACTGCTAGGGAAATCCAGCTAGGGCTTCTGAGAAGCACGGTACTATGTAGAAATAATAAGGTTTTAGAAAAAAGGTAAAAACGTTGTTTCTAACCACTGGCGTTTTAACTCTTTTTAATATGAAAAAAAAAAACTATAAAATATTTTCTCATCTGAACAATGAAAACACTTTATCCAAATTGTAAATTTGAAGACACTGTTTTCTATTCTCTGATAAAGGACAGCATGTTAGGAATCACACCTGACATTTCTAACAAATAGGCAAGACAGCTCATTACCTTGAGAAGCTAAATGAAGTACACAGTTGCTAGATAATCTTACCCTACTTGATTGATCTCACTGCTTCAGGTAGCAAAATATTCTGAAAATCCTCTGGCGGTTCTTTATCTTGCAAAAAATATAAAAGCCCTTAAGAAGTATACACATAGACTGATACAAAGTGTCAAAAGTGAAGCCTGAGCAAAGACTGAGACTAGACATCAAGACTTACCCTCTGAGAACTTAGAACTTCTGTGGTAATTTTCTCTGCTCAGAAATACACAGCAGTCTGCTGGCAAACACAGAAGTACCTTCACAAGGCACACAAGCACCAGAGTTACAGGATGGAGTAAGACAAGGGGTTATGTGCCACTGTGCACAGCAGCAGCTGGCATCTCCCAGACCGTCAGGGGAAAAGACAACAGGACAGCTTTTGGGTTATGCGGATTTCTTATCACCCCTTCTACTCACAAAATTCTTCCAGTGTCCCAACAGCTGTGGAGGGGCAGGGTGAAAGGAAGAGAGTGGAGAAATAAAAAAACCTCAGTATGCCCTGTTTTCCTCCTGTCACGCTATACCCTACCAGACCAAGGCTACCACAAACACCATGCTAAGAGTAGTAATGACTGTACTAAAAGCAAGGCAATAATGATCAACAAAAACAAAAAGCACAAACATGCAATCAAAGCCCTGGAAACTCTTCATTGCCTCTGCAGATGGTCTCACACATTTAAATGTGAAGTCATTTGTTTTAAAGACCTATTATGTATATTGCCATTCTTGCCAAGGAAAATTAAGTAAATTTTTTACACTATTCTAAATATTCTATAGGCCAAGATCCAACTGCTGTCCTGTTTATAAGAGAAAGGCTTGGTGCTAGACTGCAGGGCTAGTAAAAGTAACCTGTAAACATCACACACAAGAAAAACTAAACAAGAATTGCTAAAAAAACATATTTAAAGATCTCAGAAAGTAACTCCATACCAAATAGAGTGAGTTTACTGATTTTCCAGACCTTTTCTGGACATCATTCTGCAGCAAGCTCTTTGAGTTCAGGACATCTCTTCTTAATATCTAGATATCCATCACCTTCCTCCAGATATATCTCAATTCCTATTTGTTTCAAGTATAGCATACGCTTTTTCACCAGAGGTCTGCAAAGACAAACCATGACCACCTGTGACCAGCTATCCTTTCAGAAACTGAGAATCAATAAACTCCATGTATTTGCCTGATATACTGCAACATTTTGGGGCTATCAAACTTTCTTGATATCAAAAGGCAACTGGAAAAATCTAAACATTCAGGGATTAACGTTTTCCTGCACTAAGTACTAAATCTTGTTTCTTTCACTATCTTTGTACAAGGTATGTCTGATTAAAAGAGACCTGTAAGTGCTATGACACAATTACTTCACTTTCAGTAGCAGCAGGTGACTTCAACTGATTTTCACAGAATCAAAGAATGTCTCAGAAAATCAGCCAGGCCAACCTTCTCCGCAAAGCACCGTCAGCCATGAAATCTGACCAAGTTGCTCAGACCAGTTAATCTATGGGTCTGGAATTTTGCCAGGGATGGAGGCTGCCTAACCTCTCTGGGCAACCTGATCCACCACGTGGCTGTTCTCATGGTCAATTTCTTTTTTACCAGAAACAAAATTTTCCGAGACTGTGTAAATAATGCTGGATTTAATATTTGTGGTGACAGTGTACGATGATAATTATTTTTCTATGTGAAATCTGTAAGGTTTTTAGATCATAGGTCATTGGAATAATTTGTTTTATCTGATTTCAAACAGTATTAATTTTAAACTTCGTTATTTAAGCTACTCATCTTTAGGTGACCAAAAATAAGCTCTTGTTGAAAAAACTAATCTGTCACTGTCACAGGATGATTTTATGAAAAGTTCTAAAAATGCAAAATGCGAGGTAAGTTGGAAGACAGAGATCTATCTTAATAATGCACATGGATTCCACTGTGCCAGCTACCCTCATACAAATGAGCTTGAAAACACTGTTTAATGTACAGCTCATGAAGAACCTCCAAGAGCAGCCTAAACCAACCAAAGGCTGGAAAGGAATCGGTAAAAACTGAAATTTCTATAGCTGTGGAGGCAGGGGAAACACTTGGAAAACACCAGTTTAAGAGGTTGTGTCTCATGCTTGTAACCGTCTGGACTGATACTATCCAATACCAGAAATTTCCTACAGGAGAAAGGAAACACTGCAAAAATTATGTATGCAGCTTGAGAAGACAGCCCTTTAACAAACACAGGGCTGTCATTCCATAAATTTATCTGAATTCTTCATTGCTGCCAGCCATATGCAAAAACAAAATCAAACAGAATCTGAATAATCCAAAATATCATATCTCATCTACCTTGCTAAAAATACATCACTTCAGTGCTAACTACTAGACTGTGCACCTGAATAAAAAATGCAGCAAACAAAAAACAAGAATTATATTATTATTTGTTTAATAAATAATTAATAATTATTAATAAATCATTAGGTTATCTATTGCAACTAGTAAAAAATAAAAATCAGAAAGTATTAGGTTATTTACTTTGAGTAATTTATTCACGAGGACAGACAAAGCACCTGTCTGCAGAAAGACTAGAATAAAAAAAAAAAATTTAAATCCCATCAGTATGAAAATGTTTGTTGCTGCATTTGTTACTCTCTACTCTCATTTATTTGTGGCAAGGTCAAATGTCACTACCAGGCTGTGGTAGTGATCTCTTCACACTAACTAATTGCTGAGAAGGTTTCTATTGCCATAACAATAAAAGGTCAGTGAATGACCAAAATCCAAAAAAAAAAAAAAAAAAAACAGGAAAAA
>VZTE01001408.1:121380-188484 GCA_013397775.1 Eulacestoma nigropectus | reverse complement strand
AAAAAAAAAAAAAAAATCACGCATACATTAGGAAAAAGAAATTGAATAAAAAAGGGCACTTTTGTGTTGTTTGGAAGATTAAAAAATTTCACAGTAGACTACAAATCAGCAACAGCATGAGTAAAATCATCTCTGATTTCAATCTCAAGGGACTAAGGTTAGAGGAATACATACTGTGACCATTTCCCCCTCCCATAAAGTGCACAGGAAAACATATGCTCAAAATAAATGCTTCAGCCATAGGTTTGGCTAGCCATTTAAACAGAATATGCAGTAAAATTCTCAGAGACCTTAATACCATCTCTTTGTGCTATGAACATTTATCAAAATGAGGATTCCTTTGATTTTAAAAGGCGGTTCAGGAAAGCTAAGATACATCCAGAAAAATTATTCAAAACTCATAACCTGGAATGAGAACATACATATCTGACAATCTACAAATGCTCTGAAGAAAAAATATTTGAAATCACATTATGCATACAGTTATGAATAGGTATAGGGCCCGATCTGTGGAAACAGATTTTTCTTCAGAATTATATAATGACTATATTATCTGTCTCATGTATAACCAAATAAAATGAGAAATATAGCCTTAAAGGGCACACTTTTTGCCTTTTTTTTTCTTCATAGCCATTCAGAATATAGATTGGGACCCAATCAGGATCCCATTCAGGATATGGATTTGGAACTGTCAGTTTAAATTACTGGAATAAGGTTTAGACCTACAATATGATTTCAGTGATTTCAGTGTCTTTTCATTTGAATGTCCTCCAGAATACTGATATATGGACTTTTAAAAACAATTTTGTTATACTTAGACCTAAACCCCTTACAAAGAGGGAATTAGTTTTTAAACTTACAAAATGTGCATAGCAATGTGGGTAGTAATAACTATAAATAGCAGTCTCAGTTTACAAATGAAACACTGTACAAAACTTGCATGTTATTACTTTTACTACAAACTGTATTGATTTAAACCTTACAGATATAAGCAGTCAACTTAAATATGTGCAGGACTGAGGTACATTAAAGACAAGGGGGAGCACGCCAGATTTACAGAAGCACTTACATACCTTAATTACTAGCATGGGAAGAATCATGCATACTTCAACCCCCCCGAAGCCAGGACAGATCACCTCACACATTCTCGTAGTGAAGGCTGCCTGCCTTCACACCCCGAGGTAAGCCTGAATACAGACCCAAATCCCTACCTGCAATTCTAATGCAGAGCAATCTCGGTGCAGCATACCTGTTCCATATAATAGATCAATCAATAAAAACCCAAGAATAGCTGTGTGAGTTGATGTGCACAAGTTAAAATGCCACTTAGAATTCTTCCCTGATAGCAGATTTAATTTTACTTTGCAAGTGAAATTACCAAGAACTGTTCTTAAAATATTAAATAGGCTAAATAAAAAGAATACCCCCTGTAAATGGTCCATTGATACAATAATTAAAGTAATTATGTGTCTATCAAGGTAACATTTTATATTAAATAAGGAATGGAACACAGAAGGACAACTTTCCTCTGCTGAAAGCAGTAGTAATGTTGGTGTTCTTCTCTTAGGGCACATGTCTTCATGTACATTTAAATATTCCAAAAATGGATCCCCATGGTACACACTAAATTGATATGTACAGGTATGTACAGCTGCGAAATTTTCTGTTCCATGGGAAAGAACACAGATGACACCCATGAACTGAAATGACAGTGGAAAACACTGAATAAATCCAAAGCCAAACACATGGTAAATGTGTTAGGTTCATGGTTAAGTTCTGATATACACAGTACAAAGAAGGTGCACTGAAAGAGAGCAAAGACAACACTTCTACACTGAAAACAATTCCCTTATGTTTAAACTCAATTTTCAGAAACCTAGTAGGTTACAGAAAATCTTGCTTTCCACAAATATTTGAGACTATATAAACAAGACAGAAATATTGCCCTTATGTGACCAAGAGGTGGACCTCAAGAACAGTTAGATTGATATTCTAAATGCATTTCAAGCTTTTAATGAAAAGGCTAATCATCCACAGCAGCAGTTTAGCAAGGATATTTATTCACAGTGGACATGCTTTACAGGTAGAATACTGTCTAAATAAGAAGTTTTCTGAAAATGAAAATTTTCAGAATTTTTTTTTCAGGGAAAAGGACAGCTTCAGGGAAAGACAATTAAGTGAACTTAGTTTTCCTTCCCTGGACTGAACTTATTTCCTGAAACTGTCTCCTGCAAAAGATTTTCCAGTCTTCTTACTCTATTGCCGCACTTCAAAATAGGAAGCAGAGTTAAAATAAAGAAATAAGAAAAAAATTAAGGAAAAAACAAATCCAGACTAGAATGTCCCAGGCCTTCTGCTTTACTTACAGAAATTTAGAATAATTTATATTCTGTGAAGAAAAAAAACCAAAACCAAAACCCAACAAACTGAGGACCAAGTGAGACTAGGCCCAAAGCTAAAAAAATATGGATGTGTGCAGTGCCCTTGGAGGAATTAGAACATAAGTATCAAAGTCTTCGTGAGCAGGACTCTCAAGTCCTGGTCAAAATAAATGCATTTTAATGAACACTATTACTCAAGCTCAAATTATTTCCCCCTCAAGATATATCAAATAGTTTTTGGTTTAATAAAAAGCATAGCAAATAAAGTTTCCTCTTTTGTAATTGTAATTATAATATTTCAGCCGATTTTGTGTATGGCTTACCAATAAAACTGAAAAGACCATTCACAAAGCCTTAAAAAAAAATCAACAAGAGCCAAGAAAGTTAAATGATTACATTTAAGTCTATTTCATTCTCTCTCTGCATTTCTAATATGCTGTGCAATCCCATGAAGGCATATTCTTGAAAGAGATCTGAACTACTGATTAGATGAGATTAAGGATAAGCAGCAGGCTAAAATGCAGACTTTTTTTAAGGTGTGGTTCGGGGATTTTCTCGTTCCTGCGATTGAGCTTTTTTGTTTGGTTTTTAAAGCAAGCATGCATGGCATAGCTAAATTTGCACTTGTTTCATCTTTACCTACCACCTGAATGAACAGAACAATCCATTACCCTAAAAACAAGTATTTAAGATTATTACCAATGCAAACATACATTAAAATAATTTTTGCACCACAGAAAGCAGATTATGGACAAGCATTATATTCTACCATTGAACAGAAAGAAAATTGTGCAACTTCTATTGGGTCTTCATTACTCAGAGACCGCTAATTCAGTGCAGGTGTTTCAGATATTTATCCGTTCGATTTCACTCAATTCACTCTTTGAATAATATATATATATATTATTTTTTTCTGAGAAATTACAGTGATTTACTCTATTTAGCTGGATTCAAGTTCATCGAGTGCAACAACAAACAAGACATGTTTGTCTCAGAGAGACTAGAGAAAAAAAACTGGTTTGTTGGTTGGTTGATTTAAGGAAAAAAGGGGTAACTAGTAACATTTTTGTTTCTTTCAACTATAAATTCTAAGTGAAACCATCTGCAAGGTAACATTTCAAGAAATTCTCTGAAGTACAAATCATTGTATCTTTCTTGCAGCTGCTGAGTCATGGGCCATTCTGAACATTTAGAACAGATCACATCCAGGTCAAGGTATTTATGCTTGTGGCCTAGTCTGTTCCTCCATTTTACCCAATAATTATAAAAATCCTACGTCATCCTCATGAACATTTAACTTCCATGTTTCTCTCACAGCAAGGGTAGATGGCTGAAGCCATCACATAAGACAACTGAGATCTTTCATGAACTGCTTAACATGCAAAAAGACAAACCAGAATCCCCAACACTCCATGTGCTTTTTCAAGGATCTCTTTGGACTGTTTTGTTTTTTCTTTCCCTGTAAATGCCAGCTAATGCAATTGTGAAGTTTTCATATAGTGTTCAGTCTCAGGAAAGGATAGCAAAATTCCGGACACTTCGTTCTGATGCTTAATCCATTCTGTATCATCCTCTCACTGCTATCTTTGATTTTTCACATTCAGTGCATTCAGTCTTGAAAAGAAAAACAAAAAACCCACACAACCACAATTTGGAAATTTGGAATAACAATTGTGTTGTTTTATAGATCATAAGGCTGCTGAAACAGTGAAAACACAGATACTCCCTGAAATACATTCTGGCATTGTTGTGTACATACTCATAACTATTTAGAATGAATAATTTTTCTAACTTAAAATTTTTCTGTGTTTTTAGAGTAGAAAACATAGTTGTTTGCATTTGGGGGTGAATCAGGGGTAAAAGGGAAAAAAATCCACCTCTTTTCATACTAATGTTTGAGAACATCATCCTGAAATTAAAACTAAACTAAGCGTGAATACTATTCAGCCCACTATCACAAACAATTGATGAAAGCACTGATTCAAGACATGGAGTGTAGTGTAGTTCCCTCACAAACAGGTGTCTGTATTTGGTATTCATTTTTCTGAAACTTGTCAGCAATGCAGATGGAGAGTAAAGTTTTGAAACTAAGTCCATGCTACAACAGGAGAAGAAATAAGAAGAGAAGAAAATTGGACAAGATGATGTTCACTATATCAGCAACCTTCACTTAGAATTTGAATCTTCCTCACATAAAAGCAAAGGCTGGAAAGTTTTATCTTTAATACAGACTCATTCCTGTCATCTTGTAATTAGCCTTCGAGCTGCTTTTATGCATCCAAGTTCCTTGAACTGACATTAGATAGAAATAAAGAATGAAATTATCTCCATCACCCCCATGCCCAATTCTTTTAACATCCTTTGCTTCCTTCTCCAATAACAGTTCTGAAAACATTGAAGCGTTGTCCTGAAAACTGTCATAGGGAGAGATTTGCAAAGTCATCCTTTTAAAAATGGAATCCCCATTACTTTTTTAGAGCTAGGAAGCCTTCAATACTGCATTGTCTAACATCCTCTTCTTTCCCCTTTTGTTATTCATTATGGATTTGATTGATACTGCAACATCTTGTCCCCTTTGCTCTTGATTTATTTGGTCATGGTCAACTTAGCGGCCAGTGGAACCCCAGGTCCTTTCCTGAAAAGCTGTTTTGCAGCTGGGTGGCCCCCAGCACGTGCTGGTGCTTAGGGCTGCCTTTCCCACCTGTGAGTTACTTAGCCAGGAGACATTTGTAAAGTCACACAACAGCCTGCTCAAAGCATGACACAAGCTAACTGGAATGGTCTTCGGGCACTAACTGCGGAGTGGTGAAGCAAAGCTTAAATGCATTGTTCTTGCTTAACATCTCAGCTTCTGTTATAGTTTAGCAATTCCTACTTCATTTTCACCTAATAAACAGGGTGCCTACAGCCATGGAACTGGAAGCCCCGGCTATGCATTCCTCATTAGTTTGTATCTCTGTTTCTTATTGCTCTCCTTTTGAATACTTCCATCCTTTCAACTATGTTCATGCTGGCACGTAAGGTAACGTAAACATCTTGTCCTCTCCTAGAATAACTTTTCTGTGGAGAGGGAAATGTTACTACTATGAAGCAGGAAGCAGAAAAATAGACATGCCACTAAACCCACAAACACAATCTGTGGAGAATGCATCTGTTTTCCAAGCAGAGCAGCTTTCCACTTCCCCAAAAGAACTCACAGGATTTGTCATAGCAGATCACATTGCTGCTCTGTAAAATCCAGCATGCTGCCTCCAGCACTGGCCAATACCTGATGCTACACAGAAAAGTGAGTAGCAGCATATTGCACCTGGCTAATCTTGAGAGATTTGCTCTTTAATTGCTAAGCGGAGCAGAAAAGAAACGCCTTGAAATTCCTCTTGGGCTATGTAAGTCATTTTGCTCGTGTTTAAATTTAGCAATATAGACACTTTCAGGTGATACTGCATTAAATGCAGTCAATTAGAATTAGCTTCTTGCGTTTATTAGATAGATCCAATTTAGGTAAATGTTCAAGTAGCTACAAATAATATAGCCCTGTCTCCCATGAAAGCTCACTTACTACATGACATTCCTAGTCACTACATGAACAAGTAATGCTCAGGAGCTTGTTTCCTATTTCTTTTCCCCACAGGCAAAAGGAAGGGTGCACTCCACAGGCACTCAGGCCTGCTAAAATTGTGATCTGGGCTAGTATAAAATTACTGTCCTTAACAGTAAGGAGGTTAGACTACTTTCAAAACTCAAAAAATATTCCCATGAATCAGACTGCAGAAAATAACAACCACAACAAAAAAATCATTAAGGGTTATCACATCTGGTTCTGCAAAATTTATCTCACCTGTTTATTGCTGCCCTCCCTTCCCCCTCCAGCCCCACCTTGCCCTCAGTCCTTCTTATCTTCTCTTTCTGGCTCCACCAGAGAAAACTCCCAATAGATAAATTTCCACAGAAAATATCACTTGTTGTATCCTGAAATAATACTCAGGCAGTGATAAGAAACAATGAGGACAGAGGACCCACATTTTCATAGTGAATGGTTACAACAACTATCTTTGACAACGCGATATGAAAGTCATTTATTCAACCCAACACCAACATAATGATTTCATGGAAAAAAATGAGAACCCTTCATAAATTACTTCTTATGACTAAATTATGCCACATTCAGCTCACATTTTTCTCAAGTTATCTCATTTGCTCTACAGATTGATGATGGTCTTCATCCCTAAACCTCCATATTCTACAGGATAAACATTTTCAACCTACTCATCAATCTGTCACATTCCTCACGTTTTATGACCCTCTTCAATTTAGTCAAACTACTTTTGGTGGCAGAGTAGGGTACAGTGCAATTGGTTTTCTCACCATTTGAGATAAACAAGATGGACTTCAGCCTTCTTTTCTCAAGTCTCTCAAACACTTTTGTACAGATATGATACTGGTCTTGGTAGGCTGGTTTGGTTTTTTTTTAATAGGACTAGCTTTGGTAAATTTTAAATGGACAATAAATGAATTTGAAACCGAAGGAAAACATAAAATTTAACATATTCTTTCAGGTCACTCTCACTACGTGTTTCCTCTTACAATTAGCCCTTCACTATAAAAAAATCCACTTCAGGTGGACCTTCAGCTGAGATCCTTAGACTCAGGAAAGAAAAATTCTAAGGTTTTTTTTAATTCTATAGACTATCATTTGTTTTCTGATATTGGCATCAGAAGAGGCTACTGGCAAGGAAAAGACTGAGAATCCCTACTAGCTTAGGGCAATGTTATCTCACTATGATTTTCCCTAGCAAGGAAGTGGCAGATAGTAAGTGTCGAAGTAAAGAGGGATTACTATTTAGCATTGGTGGGTTTATTCTCGTTGCTAGTAATGTTGTCTTAGTTGTCAAACTACTTGCTTATTTTTTTCCATCATGTTTCTGAAAAAGCCATTTAATTTTTCCTGTATTAGTTATGTAGCAATCACACATCACCCAACCCTTTTAGATGTTTGCAATCAACAGAGGGCTTTATATTCAGCCCATTACAGAAAAAAGAGCTACCTATTTTATAGACAAAAGCTCTCACTTGTAAATGTTTTTATCTACTAAATGTTGCGCTGAGACAAGAAGATACTTGACTGCACAGAGAAAAACTGAAGAAGTTTCCAGGAACCTCTCACTCATCCCCTCCAATACGGGTAATTTGAAAGGAGTATATGGTACTTAGACAAATCAGAACATTTTGAATAACCTGCAACAAGTTTGGCTCTGAGTTTCTTTAACTTTTAAGTGAATAAGTTGAAAAGTTTCATATTTATTACATTTACTGAAATACGAGTTACAGGCAAAAATTAAACCAATCTAAGTTGGAAGTCATAATGAAACTGATAAACATTAATCCTTGCATCTTCACAGATGTCAAGACTTGTTTGCAGAAATAATACAGTCTGTACTCTTTACCTTTATAAATTGGTGAGTAGTAATGCCGTACAAGCCAAGATAATTCACTAGCCTTTCTAAGTTCATATCCACCCAACATAAGCGGAATATGGTTAACTGTACAGGGCTAGAAACTCAGTAGTATAGCCTAATGTCTAAATGTCTATTCATGTGGCCAATACTTTTTTTTTTTTTTGGCCGACGAAAATCATAGAATCATAGATTATCTCAAGATGGAAGGAATCCATAAGGATCATGCAATCCAACTTGCTGCTCCTCATAGGACTACCTAACACCAAACCATATGGCTAAGAGCATTGTCCAGAAGGTCACTAAACTCTGTCAGGCTTGGTGTTCTGACTTCTCCCCTGGGAAGCCTGCTCCAGTGGCTGACCACCCTCTCAGTGAAGAGCCTTTTCCTAATGTCCAATCTGAACTTCTCCTGAGAGAGCTGAGATATTATAAGCTGATATGAGCAGACAAATTCTGACGCCTTTATAAAACTCAGAAGCCTGGCCTGAAAGTTCAGTCCTGCACAGTCTTGTGTTATCAGGTGGAAGTGCAGAGACTTCGTCTGCTGGGCATCTGTAACACACCAACAGGAGTTACACTGACAATCAAACATTCCAAAACAGTGGTGTTTCAACACAGTGGTGTTTCAACACAGTGCTCAACATGGCTCAGTCCGTCTTCAACAGAATCAGGCAAATTACAGCTTTACACTGCTGAATTTCCTCTTCTAAACTCCTTCTGACCTGCACGAGGAAATACAACCACATTTCTACATTCAACTCCATTCCCCACCATCATTGTTCTGCTATTTTCCTTTACGGCCATGCCCATCTCCTTAAACTCTTGTTGCCAGTTTGGCTGTCAGCACTGATCATGTCAGATATCCTAGAAATGGGCGCATTCAAGAATGGTGAAAAATACAATGTTACAGGATGGGATCCTGCAAGAAAAGGACTGCATTACACTTACCTTCTAGGAAGCAGAATCCTGAAAGTAAACATTCAAAACTTGCTTCTGGAGCTGTAGTGTGTCAGACCTCAAGTAACCTTTGTTTGGAAGTGTGAGATCACAATTTCGTGGCACAACTTGATCTCAGGTAGGATCAGTACTGCTAACCAGATGGGAAGCCACGTCTATCATGTCTCTGCAGTGGAAAGCTACCAGAGTACAGCACTATTGAAAAGACGTGCACTTTTCAGATTAAAGAGTTACTTAAGCCTGAGGATAATTAACATTTTAGAGGGGCAGGGGATGGAGAGAATCAAACACTGTCAGCAGTGTTGTTTACAGGCTTGACTCCAGCCGCCAGGTGACTGGTCCAAGACTGACTCCTCTCTTACACAACAAACCTGCACTATTTCCAGTGGGACTACGTTATTTATGTTAAGACTATAGCACAAAAAGACAGCACTACATTTTGCAGCAAAGTGTAATTCGTCATGACATGTAACAAGAAAAATTTGGAAACATGAAATCCAGTGAAAAATCCCCATTGCATTTCTTAACCCAACCTGGAGACAAGCAAAGGGCAAAGAAAAATACGATCATGGTTATACAAAAGATGATGACAAGATAAACCTTTTTTATGTATCTACTGTTTTTCCCCTTCTACTGTACTACATATCTGAAATTGTACAGACTCCTACACAGCTTCCAGGAAGTTTTTTTGCTTTCTAGTTACATACCTAGTCATATTAATTTCTTCTTATAGAAGGACAAAGTATACTGACAGGGATCAAAAAAAACCCAAAAACAATATCCATCCTAACTGCTCCTGCCAATAGAAGAGATGAACATGCCATACTCGAGCAGCTCTGCAATTGCACAGCTATCAAGGAACTGTCACTGTGACACAAGCAGCAGGAACTGCAAGGCCATTTTAAACTGAGCCAAGGACTGCAGAGGTCTGTGATACAGATGAGTAACAAAACCAGGCAGTACTTTCCCTATTGCTCTTCACCACCCTTCTGGAGTTCTCAATCTTGGAGGCACTCATGTTCAGGATAAGCGAAACTTAGGCTTCCTTTCCTCCCACTGGGCTGCAAAAGTGACTATGGGATATGTTTTGAGTGAACAGGATTTCACACCATGCACAGGCAGCTTCTCAGACGACTGATTCTTAATTCTGCTACAGGTAGTTCAAACCATCAGACTTGACCTTCATCTTTCACTTCCAAGTTCCCACCCTGTTTTATTCCTCTTGCATCTTTTCCTATTATAGAAGGATTTTTAGTGTTCCATATCATGGTTATTCAGCAATTCAACAGCTCCTTAAAAAGCTAATTTGGGATTAAATACCCCTTCTGACAAGTGTTACATAACATTTCCTATTTAAAGGCAGTATCAGTGCCAAGTAATTTATGATTTCAAACTATCAACACTTCGAAAAAATGTCATCATTAAATTCCACACTCATAAGCTTTCTTCATCTCTGATAAACTTGCTACAGATAACCTGGAGTTTTCCTCCAAGTGGTAGTAGAAGAGAATCCTTTTTCCTCATCTTATATGCACTGTCTTACATAATTTTTTAGAGGTGGTTCCCACGTCAGTACTGATGGTACCAAAATGTGAAATTTGACAACAGTGCTGCTATCCATGGAATAGAGTCCAGTAGCCAAACTGTAACAGGGAAAAATGTAATCATTTTTGGGTAAATAATTTTTCATTTATTCTTTTTGGGTAAAAAAAACTCAAATAGCTGAAGTCTCTATGAAGGCATGCATGAATAGGTAAATGTTCTGCCACCAGCTACCACACTAACCTCAGCTGATAGACACATGTCATTTTAGCAGACCATATTCACTAAGCTCTCTACCCCAAATGAATTCCTATTTCACTGCCATGACATATGCGGACAGTTCCTAAGTCAAATCAGAGCCATGTTCACACTAACATCTCTTACCACCGCAGGTATTTCCACTGATTGACAGAACTGAAACAACAAACTGCCCCCACTGTAGCAGCAGTTACACAGGCACAGTTGCTGGTTTGACAGCGTTACTTATTGCACAAAGGAGTATGAAATAAAACTTCAGCCTACAGTAGACTTGCCATCAATGGTCCTCTGCTACATTCACATCACAAAGCTTCTTCAGCTTAGGCATATCCTTGGCACACTTTTTAGCTCCAAAATCACAATATACCCAAAAGTTATACCCAAACCCCTTAGAAATTTTCTCCTTTCTTCCTTCTAGGATAAGGGCACTGACTTTTGAAACTCAGTTGTTCTGTTGTTTGGGTTTTTTTTATGGGTGGGGTTTTTTGGGGAGTGGTTGGTTGGGGGTTTTTTTTAATGTTAATTGTGTCTCATTTAAATTAATTTTGCGAACAGCAAAGACAATCTGTTGTCCCTTGGCAGAAATGTTTCACTTGATGGTGGGTAACCTGTTCCAGCCTCTTGCTTGGGATGTGCTGGGGAGGTGCAGAGGAAGAAAGAAAAGAAGCAGACTAAAAAGTAGACTGAAAAGTAGGCTGAACATATAACACCAATAACTTTGGAATAAACATTGTTTTATCAAAACATGTGGTAGTGCTTACACTCAGTTATGGGTTTGGAATTCTGGGAAGTCTGATACTATACTGAAACAACTAAAAAAATTATTCACATTAAGACTAATCTGTCAAGAATAAGGTTTATGCATAATAAAGGCACATGCAAAGTAGGCAAAGCCTCAGGATTTCTTAATACCATATTTCAAAGGCATTTAAAAGTCATTCTGGTAACAAGAGTGAGGTTCTGACTGGGAAATGATTTTCCAACTCATTTAGAAATGTTCACTAACCCTCACAATTAACACTTCACTTCATTGTGAAATTACAAATGTTTGGGTTTGGTTTTTGTCTTTTAATTGAAGCATTTAAGCCTCAATCACTCTGCCCACCCCCAGTATTTTCCATTATCTTAATCAGTTCTGGGTTTCAACCTCTGAAAAATAGTTATCATTTCTAGCCTTCTATTACTGTCCCTTAATTTTTCTTCCCTTTGACTGACTGGTTGCAAATATATGTTCCACACCTACACTCATATGCACCACCAAAAAATCCTAAAGACATAGCAAAACAACTTTTTTTTTTTTTAATTTGATGCTTACAAGTTTTGCAAAGGTATGATATTAGAGCAAACTCATTGGGAGGATACAGATTCCCTTTGAAGAGTTAGGGTAATCTCAAGTTTTCCAAGGCTCTTGACAAAGAAGGGGGAAATGGACTTGATTCCGCCTGCATGCTACTTAAAGCCATTTTTGCATACCTTGGGGGTGGGGAGTAGATACAAAGAATTTTGAGGACTTCAATTAAGACCTTTAGATTTTGATATTTAAAGAATATCTGCTTATTCTGTTTATTTAAACAAACAGAACTAAACTGAACCTAAGCTGAAAATCTGTTGAATGCTAGTGAGCTAAGGTAATTATTCCAACTGCAGAAAGTAATGCAGATACTCCTTAGGTAAGACTAATTTGGAGCATAAACTTGAAAGTTACTAATTTACAAATTTACTGGCTAATTTGTGGTTAAATGATGAGCCAATTAAATAAAGATCCTGGACTCTCTTTTCAAAGAGCAGTACTTCCAAGTCAGAATGTTAAAGCAATCTGGGATGGGAGCTAATGAGGTTCAGCATCTTAATAATGCTTAAGTGACTTCTGAAGGAAAAAGTCCAGCTGTTTTCTGGTCAGAAAATAGGGCAGGATACTTATAGGCCATATGTATTAAATGTCTGCAGTAACATCTTTGAGCTTTTTTACACTTTAATTATTGTAAAGTTGCATGGGGAAAGATACCCAGAAACCTGCTGCCTAGTCAAAATGAACAGCTGAAGCAATACAAACTCCAGGCAGGGATTTCTGTCTTTAACCTTCAACAACATTTAAAGCTTTCCAAGATGTAGAAGAGTTTGCACTGGTCACTCATGACTATCAACTCCATGGCTGCTGCAACACATGCCTGGAGCACCACTTGGTCAGATCCACAAGCCTCGGGAGACCCTGATGTTGGATGGAAGTCTAGCTATTATCAACAGAGGCTTAAGTGATCTCCTCCTCTAATTTCTCACCCTAAGTGTCAACACAGATTGACTGTGACATCCTGAGATGTATCCCACCTTGCAGACAGAAGACTACCACTGAAAGCCATGTCACTGCCGTGCTGACCAAGTGACACATCAATAGAAAAACCATCTTGTTATCAATAAAATGATGCATTTCCTTGAGAAACATCACATCAACTGTATGCCCATGACAGAACTGAGCTTATCTTTCAAAAGCATTTGTAAAGGCAGCTGAAATGGGTTAAAAACGGCACACCATTTTATAGGTCTCACACCTGGAACCAGTAGTTCAGTCTGATCACTACTTGTAAGTGTAAGAACCCCCACCGAAAGGGCCCGGGGTCTACACCTGAAAAAAACAACTCCTGTCCCAATGAGAAAACAAGGTTATCCTTGAAAACTCTGAAATTAAGAAACAGGATAGTTTTGCCAGGAAGACAGAGAATAGGGGCAATAGCAACCCAACCAGCTCATTATACAAGGATTAGGGATTATACACCATTGAGCAGTGCTTACATTAATCAGCCAAAGATATACCACTGTATCAGGCTGCTCTGCAGCATCATGCCATGACACCTCTCAATCTCCCATTTTCATAGGTCTGTTGAAAGGGAGAGGGGGAATTACCCGAATACATCCGATACAGAGACTTAGGCTGGCTTTTTAATGACAGCTTATTTAAAAGTTATCAGGCAAGAAATGGTATCAGGTAAATCAATGAGATATGGAGACTGAAAGAAAGAAAACCAGGGAGGGGGTGATCAATATAGTCTACTTACATTAGCTTTTATTTAAGACACATTTCATTAGGGACACTCTCATTTTCATACTTCAGCTTGGCAGAATTTTTTCCCCCAGTGGTGGATCTGGGGGGAGGGGGCAGAAAGATTTAACAGCATTTTTTTCAAGGCTTGTAAATTCATTAAAGTAGACTGTTGTAAAAATTTAGAGCTCTAAACTGCTGAATCAAGATTGCTACACAAGATTAAGTTGACAGACATTTGAAAAAAAAAATCCGTTAATGCCTCAAATGCATTTGGTTAGGGAAATAAAGCTTAGATCCAGATTTGGTTGTACTCTCTAAAAAGTAGAGAAGGAAAAATATATTTCTCAAAGAAAAATATTAGTTAATATTAAGCCATGGCACTAACAAACATTTTCTTCTATCACATTTGTACAGAGCTGCAATTAAAGACTTATTTAAAGCATAAGATCTTATTAATGGGTTGTTACTTTCTATAAAATCAATTTCAGTTCAGTAGCCCTGATTAAGTCTCAATTTATAAAAGTGGAAGGAGGCCAACATAGAAAATCGGTGTAACTCCCTAACAACATGGATTTTTTTTTTTTTAGAGAGCAGTTCTGAAATAGATTACAAAGCCTTCTAATGAAAATCAATGGCATTTTAAAGTTAAAGGCTTAAAGAGCAATCAAAGACTTAAAATGCCAAAAATGGAAACTTGTGCTTCAAACTCTGATTTTTTCTTGTGTGCCCAAATTGGCTTGGTCAGTTCATAAGCTTAAGGCAAAAAAGTGACTTTTTTGAACTGCTACTACCTGACATAAGGTAAAGAAAGGTCTCCACAGACCCACGTGTGGAGCGCTGCGTAACATCTACTGATAGACTGTTCATGGCTGATGTGAAGTTGCATTTTATTTGCACCCACCCTCGGAATCCTTTCTCCGAGCACCTCCTCTCCTCACCTCACATGGCGTCCATGCCGCGCCCCACGGGACACTCCTTCCCTACACCTGCAGCACCAGCAATGGACATCAGAGCCCACCAGCAGCTTCACACTGCTGGCCCTGGGACTTCACCAGGGAATGCTTAGATGGTTATGGGTCTGCTTTAGCTGTAACTGCAAATATTGATATGGGTCAGGAAAGGATGGGAAGATTATTTCCTAGAGTTGGACACTGACTTGGGACATTGAGAGCAGTCTTGAGGAGAAAGACTGGGAAGTCTTGGTGGACAAGCTTGACATGAGCCAGCAATGTACGCTTGGAGTCCAAAAGGCTAATCATATCCCTACGCTCTATCCAACGCAGGGTGAGGAAGGGGATTCTGCTCCTCTGCTCTGCTCTGGTGAGACCCTATCTGCAGTGCTGCATCCAGCTCTGGGGCCCCAGCATAAAAAGGATGTGGAATTGCTGGAGCAAGTCCAGAGGAGGACCATAAAGATGATCAGCGGGATGGAGAACTTTGCCTGTGAAGACAGGCTGAACAGTTGGGGTTGTTCAGCCTGGAGAAGAGAAGGTTCCAGGAAGAACTTATAGCAGCATTCCGGTACCTAATAAAGGCCTACAAGAAAGCTGGAGAGGGACTTCTTACGCAAGGGCATGTAGGGATAGGACAAGGGGTAATGGCCCTAAGCCAAAGGAGAGTAGGTTTAGATTAGATATTAGGAAGACATTTTTTTATACTGATGTTGGTGATACACTGGATCTTTCCCAGAGAAGGTTATGGATGCCCCATCCCTGCCAGTGTTCAAGACCAGATTAGACGGGGCTCTGAGCAACCTGGTCTATCGTAAAGTGTCCCTGCCCATGTCAGGGAGGCTGGTACTATCCAGTTTTTTAGGTCTCTTCCAACCCAAACCATTCTATGATTCTGTGACTCTATAATGACCTGTTTTCTAGAGCTTAACAGGAGATTGCTTTGCTACCGCTTCATGCTGATTGCCATGATCTGCTTTAAACTTGTGATAAAGGTCTGAGTGAGTCTTGTGCAACCACCCTTCGAGTCATTTAAAAAAGAAAAAGTGGTTCAACAGACTGCAAATATATCAGGTGTAGTGCAACATTGTAAACCTCTAACCATGATTACTTAGCTTCTGCTTTCTGTATTCATGAAGAGCACAAAGCCCTCTTCTCTCCCAACAGTGCTCCTCTTTCCTGCTCTCCCTTCAAAGCGGTAAAGTAACTGGCACAGTAGAAACAGCATCTTCCCTGTGCCTCCTCTCTATCTGTTGGCCAGAAAAACCAACCAACTATAAGAAAAACCACACACCTCCTCCACCACCATGCATTTTTCCATCCACAGCTAGCACAAGCACTGATCCCAAGGTGCTGTCCAACAAAACTTTACCAGGAAAAGAAGGGATGGGTGCACACTACATTGATGCAGTCAAATGTAATACAGAGGTGCAGCATGTGTTAACAGTAGGGATGTTTTATTCACGCTTCCCTGCCTGGAAAATGTATGTGCTTGCCTGCTCTGGATAAACATACTAACTCCATAACGTGAGTTCTCATAATTCTGAATGAATAAATGAATGAATGAATGAATGAATGAATGAATGAATGCTGAAATGAACACAGAATACTAACAGCTTATAGAAAATTAACTTTCAGGAATCACCTTCACATCAATATTGGGAACTTTATGCAGAACACTGCATTGTTTAGAGCTTCATTTTCAGAATTACAAATCTGAGAGATCAAGTAAAATGTGTTAGCGTAGGAACACCATTCTTCATATGAGATCAGTAACATTAGTCTATCAGCCTGAGACATAAGTAGTTTTTAATCTCTACCAAATCGCCCACCTGCAGAAATAATTAACATTTTTGACCTTTACATCACAGATTGAATTTGTATGAATTCAAATGGACTCTTCTCTGTATGAATCAATAATTTCCTTTTCTTTTTGTCTGCTTAAAATATAAAAATGTTATTTTATACACAATGTATGTATCCATTACCAAACAATATCACTGAATTAAGTTAGATTTCCTTCTGCTTACTAAACCTGTTCATGCACACACATGCCAATGTCTGAAAGTACACTACATGAAATTTCACCTTTCACCAAGATAATAATTTGTATGTCCACAATATATTGTAAGTACAAGCTTATGAAAGGGTGAGAAATAAAATCCTGAAGCATTAGAAAATAAAGACCACAAACTTCCCTACAGCAAGTCCAAATAATCAAGACAATTCCCAGAACAAAAAGAGGCAGCAGAAAGAGCTGGAGAACAAAGTCCATTGAGTACATGAAAGTCTGCAGTAGCATCAGCAGTACCTCAGCACTTTCAGAGAGGAGAGAGGAGAGAGGAGAGAGGAGAGGATATAGTTCAATAAGCAGGGACCTACAGTGATCATCTAGTCCAACTGCCTGACCACCTCAGGGCTGACCAAGAAGTGAATCCAATTGTGAAGGTCATAACCAAATGCCAAATTTCTCTTTTTTTAGGCACTGACAGACACTGGGCATCAACCATCTCTCTGGGAAGCCAGTTCCAGTGTCCAGTCACTGAACTTTGGTCAGCCATAGAGGGATCAAGCAGTCGGACTAGATGATCATTACAAGTCCCTGCCATCTAGAACTACCATACCATCTATGGTATGGTATGCTGATGTTTTTGTTCATATAGAAGACAACCCTTCAATTTTCCTACAGAGAGGGTAAATACATTTATCTAAAACTCTGGCGTTCCCATTCAGATTCCAAAGTCTTTACACAGAGCTGAGCAATTTCAGCATTGTGTATCTGTTTTCAGAATAGATATAACTAGAGAAGTACAATCTGTTTACTCTTCATGTCAGATCAGCCTAGTGTTTCTTAGCTCTGAAATGCCTCCATGCATAAAACTAACATTTACCAAACTTATTCTCAAACCAAATGGTTACTCCTTCAGCTTTCCACTTCTGTTCAATGGCTTGTGGTGACTCCAACCCCCACCTCAAGCACATATTGCCAGTCAGAAGAAATGCCCCAAGCACCACTCCAACTAACCATCTCATTAAAAAAGCACAAGCAATCTCTTATGAAGAAGAGTATTTTCCAGAACCAAGGAACACAGAAGAATGGGATGTTCCTAGTGAATTTCTCAACCACTTAGAAAGAGAAGTCATGCATATTTGCATTTCCTAAAAAATGTGACCTACTTTAGGTTGAGGAAAAAGCAAAACATTCAAGAAACTCAATTTTATTTGACTAAAATATTTAATGATTAATAGTTTGGATTTTTTTTTCTCATCTGTGTCCTTATTTGCAATATCTCCTTGTTCACCAAATAGGTTACTAAATTAAATGGAAATTTCTCATAGGTGCTCAACCTGCCAACTGTGCAGCACCGCTTTTTCTCTACAATTACATTTCACAGAGAAAATGCTTTGTTTTACCATTTAATTTCTATTATAGTAGCAACGAGGAAATATTAATTATATATTCCCATTGCAACTATGAAATTTAAGCTCTTCCATTCTTTCACAGACAAATGCTCCCTTTTCCAGGTGGATAAAACATTTTTAAACTGTTGTACAAACAGGCAGTACTAGAATAAATGCCTCTGTAATGGTTTTAAAAGAGAAAAACAATTTTCACAGTCATTGTGCATCTTTTCTTAGGCACTAGGAAGTCTGAGTCAGCTCAAAAAGACAGAACAAGACACTAATTACTGAAGCATTCCTGAAACTAGGTGTTTGCTCAGAAAGGTGTAGCTTTTTGGCTAAATATGCAATCTCTTCACCTGTCCTTTGTCCCACTATGCCATCTGTCAAACAGAGCAAAAAATGCCACTAAACCACAGGACAGTTTTTGTCATACCTGTGCAGTAACTGGCAACTCAAAACATTTCTGATTAACACAGAAGTCCTACAGCAGTATGTGCTACATATATACAAATGCAAGACATGATTATCTAATGATGAGGGACAAAAAACACTTGAATAAGTGACTGCTGACAAAAAACCAAGAATTTTGCCAAATCTTTAGCGAGGAAAAGCAGACAAGAGAGCAAAGTGAATTAGGTTCTGAATATAAATTTCCATGATTTTCCTCTATTGTATTATTTGAAGGTCTGTTCCTGCAGGTCTTTCTCATGTCAGCAATCCCAGTTTCTTTTTAATGTCTCAGTTAATGAAATAAATTCCTCAAACTTGGTTTAACAAAGTAGGAAGCAAAGAAATATCAGAAAAAAAAAACCAAAACACAAAGAGAAACAAAGATAGGAAAAGGGATACTTATTGTATGCAAATTACAGGTAAACAAATGGAACTAAGAAATTTAACCATATATATTATTTCTTGATATGAGAAACAGAAGATTCTTGTGTGGTATAGCTAGAGTACTACATTGATGCCATCAGAATGTATCTTACCACTAAAACAAAAAAGTTGCTGTCAAGATTGAAGAAGGAGTTACAAAAAAAGAGATTAATTTCCAGTTCTCCTGTTACATGTTGAAGATCTTGCATTGAAATCTTGAAGTATTCCTTTAACCGTATTTCTGCAATAAGCCCCTGTTTTCACAGTCATATTTGACGTCAAGGAGGAAGCTGAAAAAGAAGTTCAAGCCCTGATACAACAGCAGCTTCCGTATGAGGTCAGCTATGAATATTCTCATGTGCATGGCTTTGAAGTTTCATAAAACTGCAAAATGAAATATGACCATGTTTAGCAGTGAATATATTTTTAATCAATTTTTTTCAGCTGATGGTTGTGAATACCCTAAACAGCTTTTGAAATGACAAAAAAAATGAAAGAATCTGATCTAGGAAGGATGTTCTACCTCCACCATCTTCAATTACAAACCTTCAAGTGTTTGTGTTCTAAAATACCTCTAAACACACCCAGCAGATGACAGAAGTTCTGATGGAGGCATATGAGTGCCACACACAGTCCTCCTCTCCTTGTGACTGACATATTCACTGTGACACAAAAATCCAACCCACACCATGAAAGGACTTTGAAACATCTCTGCTTTGCTTTGACCTGTATGGTCTCAGAAAGCCAGTTCTCAGTGTCATACAATTATAATCATAGATTCCTGTAAAACGGACACAGCCAGCCAGCTGGAAGTACTATGAACATTTTGCAAATTAGTAAAGTACCTTGGAACACAAATAGATTTTCTCAGAGTCCTCTAGTAACTAATTTCTAAATGCAAACCAAAACATATTTAATGATTGCCTCAGTACCTACTGTTTATCTTCTCTCCTTGACCCTTTTCCAGAAATGGGTGTTTAAAAACTCCAAACAACTGCCATGGGCATCCAGAAAGACAGTTTTCTTCTAGTATAACAATGACTTTGGCTACGTTATTGAAACTGGTCATGTTTCTGACAATCAGTAAATACAGAATTATTGCACAGACTTATTAGCATCACCTTTAAGCAATTGCTTCACCATGCCTTCCCCTGTATTCTAGAGCAGCACTTGTGTTACTTAAGACTATTTTAATGTAAATTAATAGGACCTGACAACACAACTACATTTGCTTCAGTTAGAAGTCATCTTCCTGCACACAGTGATGTCATTTTTGATCCTCACTAATAAATTATGTTAAAGATATTTTTGTGACAGACAGATACATTCAAATGTCTCCTGTCATCTAAATCAATCTGTTAATGTACCAGCAACACTCAGGAGTTTAGTAGTTATTTTGCCATTTAGCACATGTACAAAATATGAACTGGTTCATAAAAATTATCCACTAAGCACATCTGACATTACCTGTCTGTCACAAACATCTCGTCAACTCCATTCTGAGACTATTTCACTATCCCCAGAAATGTTTCAAAACAAGCATTTGATCATTCAGCATTAACAGGCTGCATATGTGAAACATGACATTGTTCAGAATACCTAATTTTCTTTCTCTAAATGGCTTCAGACTATTCCCACAAATTCCCATTACATCATTCAGGCTACGTATTAAATTCTTATTTTTGCTGTTTGGGTTTGTGTGTGTGTGTGGTTTGTGTTTGCTGGGGGTTTTCTCTTTATTTGGTTTTTCTTAATAAAAGCAATTCTAATTAATGCAAAAGAATAAAATATGGCCATCTGAGCTGAAACACTGATCATTACATGTGGAGGTTAGGGACCACCAGTATAGAGACAGATAAAAGTAATCCAAAAGCTTTAACACGTTGGTTTTTTTTTTATAATGCAGCTGCATAAAGGATGCCAAAATTAGAAGTGAGTAGAGTGTTTGTCAGTTGATTATTCACAGCTGAACACAAACCTCCGAGCTTACAGCTTTAGGAAATAACCTTTTTATACAAATTTTTTGTTGTTTTAAATAAAAGCTGGTACAATGCATGTTGAATATTTTGTTTCACTGCAAGTGTTTTCAAATAGAATAATGTAAACAAAATGAAATAACTGTAATTAGATGCTCTTAATTATACACAAAAATCAAACTTTTTTAGTTATGAACCTCTGTGATCAAGTAATAGAAAAAATCTCTTGTTGCTGACTAGGTCATTTAAATAGATGATTAAGTACGTAAGACCAAAACCAGCTGAACAAAAGAGCGTATTTGCTTAACAGCATCACATCTTTGCTTTTACAGTATACACACTTAGGTACTTGTTTCTTCCAAGTGTTGCCTCTTCGCTTAAAATACAAGTTTACATTGCTTTTTGCCATGCCAAGTAGAGACTGTACTAACAGTAGCTTCGAAGATAGCTTAAAACTTGCAGATACAGATATGCTTTCTGGCTTCTCCAGATGTAGCTCAGTGCAAAGGATGCAGCATGTGGGAAACAACCATCTTCCAACTACAGGCACACTGTGGTGACTACGAACATTTGTTTCTGCTCTGAAGGCAAGATGAAAACCGTGTGTCAAACACCAACAAAGAGCATGCCAAGACACAGCCTATCCTCATTTGGAAAACTTTGTACGGAATATAACCCCTGTTTCAAGTTTTTGTTTTATAAAAGATGTTCCTGGCAGATGTAGTCAGGGGCGTACTTCCCTTTCACTGTCCTCTGCATCCCACCCACACACTTCTCCAAGGCTGGATGCTATACCCACAAAACAGATTCAATATACATCAAATCTGAAGTGGAAAAGAATGCATAAAGCTCTGGAAGTTCGTTAGTATTTCTGGAGTTCTGTTCCTACATTTCAAGCAGTCATCACATATTTGCTATTAACATAAATTTATTCAAATATGAAGAAGCTGTTACAGCAATTCTCTATCTGCAGTTCTTGAAACATGTTGTGATGATTAAAAATCCCACACGCATTGAGAAAAATTTACAGTGCATAAATTTGTTACAATACCCTCATACGCTATGCTCATTTGAAGCGCTCAAGGCACACTATGTTAAATTACACACTCTTGACTCTGTACTGAGTATTTTCTATAGACTATTACATCCTGCCACCAACTATACTGGTCAAAAGTTTGCTAATTTAAAACATGGCATTTGGACTTCAGTTGCCTATGCAGATTGTCCAGTTAAGTCTGGATTTTGAGTATTATTGAATGTGATTAAACACTGGATACCTTGCATGTGTATGCACACATTCCACTCTTGCTTCATGTGTTGCCCAAAGGATAAAGTAGTCCACGTATAATTTTTTGCTGTCTAAAATGGTTTCCTTCTGACCTTATTACATCAAAGTATTGTAAAGTTGCTTCTCTAAATACCTCTACATATATGATATGCCTATTGACATCTTCAAAGGATTTTTTTTTTCTTCACCAGAAGAAAATAAGCTTACAAAAGGATGCAAACTCTGTGGAAAAGATCCAATGATGAAACACTTTTTCCCAGACTGAATGTTGAATGGCTCTTGAATGTCAACAAAACCAGCAGCAAGGAGGAAACTGCCTCTGTGGCCTCTTCCAGTAAAAAGCATTCTTTTGATTTCATGCCTTTATGATCATTCCAGGCTCTCAGATCATTGGTATTAATCAATCATCGATCAGTTGTCAGACTGTGACAGCATGTCATTTTAAGGTTTGCAAATATGGGAAATTCTGAGCTTATACAATTCACACTTAAGCAATAGACTATTCTTTGAATCAGAGCACGGCAGTACTAGTCAGGTACAGTGTCCTCTCCTGTCTCCAGTGTTAGTCAAAACTGGGTTTTTTCTCTCACATACTCTTGTCAAGTCTATGGTAGAATCCTGTTTAACCACCTGTAACTGATTTTTTTATCTTCCAAATTATTTTTTCCAAATTATTTTTTCCAAATTATTTTTTTAACCTATTGAGGGTTATTTATTTATTGACTTACTTTTAAAATAACGGCTGCAGCAAGCAGTCCCACCCAACTGCCTTTATTAGGGGAGAACCATTGGCTTGTATTTTCAACCTGTTTCTTGCTTACTGCATTTGATGACCCCATTTGTCTGCTAGTGGAAGAGAGACAAGAGCTCCAAGTTCATATCCTGCATGTTCCCTGTGAATTATCTTACACTCGTTCAGCTATCCGTTCCCTAGCATGTAGATCCCAAACACACACGACCCCTCTCAGGGAAGTTGTCCCCTACTCTGATAATTATTTCAGTTTTCTGTACTTTCTTGATCAATGCTATACTTCTGGAACACCGCATAATTCCGGTGGTCAGGGTGATGAGTCTCTCAAAAACTTGAAATGTCGCCTCTTGAAAACTGGCTGACATCTTTTTTTTGATCAGCTACAAGGAAGTAGGCTTGTTTTCTATAAACCATGGTCTTTGACAGTAAATATTCTTCTTCCTAGGATCTTCCTTGGTGATCTTCCTCGGTTCATAAAATCAAATTATAAGTCACGTGGGAAAGGAATTAGGTAGTCATCTACTCCCATCTACAGAAAGCAGAGTCAACTCTGAATTCAGATCAAGTTGCTCAGGGCTTTGTCAGGCAAGACTTGAAAAATCTCAAGGACAGACATTCCACAGCCTTGCTAGGCAACGTCTCTCAATGCTTAATTATCCTCACAGTGAATGGATATTTATCTTTAAGACTGAGCCTCTTATGTCTTGATTTATGTACATGGTGTCTCACCTTCCGGCCAAGCATCTCAGTGAAGAGCCCTGCTCTAGTCACTTGATTGCCTCCTTATCTGTAATGGAAGGCTGCCATTAGGTTATCCTCCCCTTGAAGCATCTTCTCCAGGCTGAACAAGCTCCATTCCCTCATCTTCTTCGCAAAGCATGTACGCTTCAGTTTCCAATTGTTTTGGTCACCCTCCCTTGAATGTATTCCAGTCATTTAATGTCTGTCTTGAACTGGACTTTGAAAAAAAAAAAGGGATGCGGTGTCAAAACCTCAACACAATATTCCAGGTGGGTTCTGACAAGTGCTGACAAAAAGGGGAATGGAACACTTCCATCAGTGTACTGTCTAACACAGCCCAGGATGCTGTCAGCTTTCACTGCTGCCAGGGGACACTGCAAGACCACACTGAACTTCAAACAAATTTCATTTGTCTACTGAACTTCAAACAAATTTCCTCATTCCTTGCCCATCTCTGATGAGAAGTCTGACGCAGTTCCATGGAGAAGCTTCTCTTTTTCTTATGTGTTTGTAACACTGTCCTTGATTTGACTTCCTAGGTGCTACCATAAAACCAATTGCTATTGCAAAAAATGAATTTAAATTTCTCCTTAGTTTATGGCTTAACAGCACTTAAATATGGCATGGGAACATGTAAGACACTTTCTCAGTTCAACTTCCACAACCACACCTGAAGTGTTGGAGAATGGCTCAACTTGAGCATTAAGAAGAAAGGGAGAAATCAGAGGCATTTTAAAAAACCCTCCCTCACCACAAGAGCAATCCTACTTGTTTTTCCTACAGTGATGGAGAAGTAATTCTACTGTTCATGAAACTGAGAAAAATGAGATTGTAGAAATTTGATTCTGGCTCTGACAGGTATTTGATTGGGGAGATTACAGGCTCTAAAATGTTTGGAATAGAGATTGTTCTTCAGCACTGCCTATGTTTAGGGAATACATTTGCCTGACTGTAAACACTACAGAAGAAGAAAATCTCAGCTAAATAAAATAATAATTTAAACAGCAGAGATGCTTGTCATAAATTCTTGTCAAAAATGCAATTGTTCACTGTAGTCTGACACGTTAGAGGCTAAGTTCTTTTGCTTGAACTGTTCTCGACAGATTTTAATGTTAATTGGTTTGGGGGAGATGCCAGGCAATCTAAAACATTTGCTGCAAAACAAATGTGAAGGAAATATGGCTCAGGGTGTAGAGTCTCACAATTCACTTACAACTGCAGAGAACAAGCACCATTCTCTACTGAGGATGACAGAGCAAGACAAAAAAAAAAAAAAAATTTTAATAAGTGGCAAGTAACAAGCAACTCTGCCACAAGATTTACATCCTGTATATTAAGGAGCAATAAACATTAATTTCACTATAGTAAAAATGCTGACTATAAACTCCAGCAAGGTCTCAGCAAAGATACAAAGCAGTTGCAGTCAGCAGGATCTTTTCTGTACACAAATTACCATTTATGGCTAGCAAAAAGAAAATATTCAAGAAGGCAAAAGTAGTGGAAACTGAATTGCGAAAAAGTCCCTCGGAGAGAAGGCAACAAAGGTTGTCTCATCCCACTTGTTAACTCAAAGCACTCATCCCACCTGCTCATTCCCCACACCGCAGCTGCTGGTGATAAGGTAGAACAACTGAACTACAGACCACACGCCTTTGTTTCCGGATCTAGCAATGTTATTATACCTTGACACAATTAACAGACCAACAGGGCCACTATTTCCAAAGGAAGGGACCTTTGAACTGCACTGGTACGCAACAGATCTTGTGTTGGTTGTGAAGGCAGAGGGATTTCAGACTTCTCAGGCCACATTCAACCAACAGGTCCGCAATTTCAGGAGAGCTCCTTCTCCCACAAGACAACCATGTCTCACACTTAACAGAAGGACTCAGCATTCCAAAATGAATTGGAGGAGGGGGCTTTGAATCACCAATAATCTGGGTGCCCAATTCCGGTTCATT
Organism: Eulacestoma nigropectus; assembly: GCA_013397775.1. Classification (NCBI taxonomy): domain Eukaryota; kingdom Metazoa; phylum Chordata; class Aves; order Passeriformes; genus Eulacestoma; species Eulacestoma nigropectus. The sequence goes on along the minus strand of VZTE01001408.1, from coordinate 162,911 downwards.
TTCATTAGCACTGCATGCACTTGTCTACTTAACAGCCTCACAAACTGATGAAAAGTTGAAAAAACATCTTTGAGTAAAGCTGCAGAGACATGGAGGTTAGCCAAGAATGGAGACCTGCCTCCCAGATCCATTAAGGACACATAAGCACATGCAGTCTGCTGTCTATTCTTTGTGTAACAGTGAATTTTAGTTCTGCATAGTCTCCACTTGCTTTTCTGTCTGCTTCTAAAAGCCAGCAAGAATACTCTTTTCCTTCAAAATGAATGGGTGAAGTACTTCCATAGCCATAAGAGGTGCCAAAAAAAGGGGAAAGAAGGAGAGGAGAATGAGTCTTCGTGTAGTACTTTTGAGTAGCAGCTAAACTAAATCTATTTCTCCAATGAGTAATCAATATATCTACATAAAGAGGGTTCTGGCCAAAAAGAGAAAGAAAATCTCATTTGTGCCAAGTGCAGGAGCAAGGAAAAACAGCCCAAGCAATTTAACCCTTCAGAAAGAAGCAGTGAAACACAGACACAAACAGCTGCAAAATACTATCCTTCTCTTTCAGAAGAACAAATAGGATACACAGACTATCAGTCTCTCTACCGTTTACAAAGAAACCCCAACTATTTATCCAAACACAAAGGCTCAAACGCAACCCAATGTTTAGCAGATAAAGGGAACAGAGATAACAGAAAAGGAACAAGAATTTTGTAACAGCAGAGAATGCAAACAGAAGTGAAAGGCTTTACTTCTCTTAAGAACAATTAAGGACTCACTGAAAAAAAAACAAGGAAATTCTTCCATATATCTGTAAGTTTTATAAAAAGTAATAAATCTTCCAGTACAAGTTGCTTATAGTAAACATTTGCTGAATGAGCTGTGCATAGAATTCCTACATTTCTTTGAAAGCTAAAATTCATCATTAAAAAGTTACTAATTTTTTATCCAGTGAAGTTATTTCCATCTTTAAAACCAGTGTAATTTCTAAACCATTAATTTAAACTTAAGTTTAAAAAAAAATTAGCAATTAAAGAATTTTGCACAGAACCACTGACATCATGCCACCTGTATTTAAAAAAAAAAGTTTATTTAAGAAATTGTAGTGATGACTTTCTAAAGCCTAATACAGGTCATACTTCTGTAAATTATTCTTTATATAGTACCAATTAAGCATTACTACTTGTCGTTATAATGAAATGGTATCTAAGCATTGTAAGAGGATCAACTTTATCACAGAAAAAAAGTTTTAAATACAGCTTAATTCATGAGACTGCTACTAATGAGCTATTATGAACTACTGCAAATTCATTAATGCTATTAATTCCCCCTGCCCCTCAACACTACAGCAGAGACACACCTGACCTTCCTTCCAGAACCACGTCCTCAGAAAAGGCATCTTCCATTTTACAGGGAACTAAATCTCTGTGGCCAAATCAAGAAAATACCAGCTTACTCAACCAACATGCTCTTCCATAAAAAAATCTCCACTACCACCCACTTCAGGCTGGTTTGCAGGGACTGGTCTGAAATGCTAAGCAAGCTTACCTGTGAGACACAACTACTGAATACAGTGGCTATTTAGCTCTACATTTTCTTTAGAAGAATATTTCCAAGATAACAATATCAAACCCAACAAATCACGTCTTCTAGTGGAGATGTAAACAGGATCTATTCTGCTCATGATTTTTCAGGAGAGACTGGAAAACACAGAGATCTGTTTCATTATGTTCCCTTTTCTGGATGCAGTTGCTACACAGCTGCTACAGAAGCTTGTAAAAGGCTTAGCAAGTCTCATATACTTGAAGACATACACATATATTGTATTGTGACAACATAAAACTCTGTGCCTTGACATGTGCGATTGAACAACTGGGCTGGTCTACATGTTGCCGAGCTTGCCAATGTTTCACAAAAACAAGCTACAAAACCAGAAAGCAGCATTTCTAGAGTTATGTGGAGATAGCTGCTTCAGACGGGTCTCTCTGATCAGGTTGGGAATTCAACCTATTACATATGACATTCTTAATGGTCTGGTTTGCATGTAAACTACAAAAACCCAGTTTTCTTTAACCTACGTGGGAGTACCTCTAAACTAGAGAAGCACAAGCCTAAAAGAAACTAGTCTGCCTCAGAAAGGGCAGGTGGGCAGCAATGGTTTCATTTCCTATACACTGAGACTGCAAACCAAGAGAAAATAACCCCCCCACTCTCAGCAAAGTGACCTGATACCTTTCAGGGCTTTTTAAGAAACCATTGTAAGAAATACAGCACAATACTTGAGACTGCTGTAAGAAACCCGAGAAAACTATGATTAATACAACTAGCACCCTAAAGATAAAAGCTCTGTCCATTTTAAAGAAATATTCATTTAATATATTGTAAAACCAAACTTTTTAGCAGGTGAAATCTGATTATGAATCTAAAGTTCCCTGAAATCTCCTAAGCTAGGAGAAATATAAACCAAATACTTTACCATTGACAAACACAATTTTTCAAACCAAAAATTTAACCCGTCAACTCCATGTAGACTTTTTCCCTTTTTTTAATGTCATTTTTTTGTGCTCACTTATTTTCAAAGAAATTAGAAATACCAAACTTAAATTTTTGTGACTTTCCCCTGCTCCCAGCACAAGAATCCTCTTAGTATTTATAGGCTTCCAAAGTAGAAATATGAACGCAATGTTTCTATCCAAGATTCAGTCCAGATATGCTTTTTCTCAGCCAGCTAGTCTAGTCTGCCAAGGCTAAGAAATTTCTGCCAGCCTTGGTTTTCACTAAAGAAAGTGTTTATTGCACGTGCAGTTAGTCAGTGCCATTCTCTATGATTAGGGTTGACTGCCACATGGGGACAGCCATGCTTTACATGTCAGTGGTGTATACACCCTTCTAAAAAGTCTGTACTTGAAGCAACAGAACACCAGTAAAATGTTGTCTGAAATTGTTACCATGTATACTACATCATTTTACTCCATCTCAAAAAAGAGCAATGATTTTTTAGCAGCCTGGGTATGGTAACAGCAGACTCCCTCCCACTTAGCATCTATGAAGCTCAAGGAGATATTTGACGTCTGAGACAGAACAGCTCCTAGCATGTCCTTTGTGTAAGGCAGATAGATGCTTTGCCTAGAACTGGTTTTGCTTGTAGTTTTTTTGTTGTTGTTTTGGGCTATTGGTGGGAGTTTTTTGAATTTTGTAGTTTCGGGAGTTTTTTTGGGGAGGACAGTTGTTGGGTTTAGTTTTGTTTTGTTTTTGAACTTCTAAGTTGTTCAAGTGGGGATCTAACAGAACTGTTGCAACCACTTCACTCGAGTAGGGCTGAATGGTCCATGAATTTAGATCCTGTTATTTAGCATACGGCCATGTCTACATAAATCCCTTGTGCCTTGATCTCCCAGATTCTCTGTCTTGGATACAGGCTCCATAATTGATCAGTGGGGAATTCAACAGCACAATAAACTTCAAAGAACTACCTCACAAGAAATATTATTGTAATGGGACTACTGTATAGGATATATTTTTTATGGGGCTCTAAAGTTCTTTCAACACTAGGCAAGTACATTATTTAATAAACCATGTTGTTGTATCACAAGTTCAGCACTTCTCTAATTGCAATACTCTGCCCAGGTAAGAACCAGTCCAAAGCCCCACTGAAGCCAGGCTCAATGGTTCTAATTAGTCTGCATGAAATAAGTCAGCAGTGCTGAATAGCAAGAAAGCTACACTGCTTCAGGTAACACACATCATTCATAGAAACCGCCACGGCTTTCCATTCAAAGGTATCAGACCATTTTTTAATTTAAGGATTTTGTAGAGGCATAAATTACATTTCATCAATTATTTCCAAACAGCCAAATGGAGGAATTAGAATAAGAGGATTCTTAGCATTTGTTGTTTATTTTGGATAGCAAAAGGCAAAAATAATTGCTTTTTTTTTTTTTTAATACCAACTGTGTTTCAGGCAATTTACAAACATTAGGATTGTTTTAAAATGAAATGACCTAACATTTGCCAGATTTCCACTGCCAGAAAAAACAATTATGTGCAAAAAAGGTTTGAGAGATTATTAAAGCCCGTAACAGTCATAGCATTAAGAGAGTCCAAACAGAGCTCAATGTTTTGTAACACAGCATTAAAGAACAAATGGAAAAAAAATTGACATCATACTGTAACAGAGACACTATTACAGCTTTCCACTTCTGAAAACACATCATATATTCAGAGCTTCACAACACTGCTTAGAAAAACAGGTAGTCCATAAGAGAGGCAAAACACTAACAAATAAATACTGGTGAGTTTCACATAAACTGTGAGAACAGCTCGACTCCCACAGCCACCTGGCACATCCAAGCTCAGCAGCCAAGAGTCCAGCACATAAATAAAAGCTCCAGATCCAGAAACCGCAATAGCAAGGCAGTATCTGTGCAACATGCAGTCACTGTTCAGTCTTCAGCAGTAATTCCCTAGACCACGCAAAACGAAGAACATAAAGTATGGAAGAATCACAAGCAAGAGCAGTAATTAAGGATGTTAATGCTTATGTCCATAAACATATAAATGTCAAAAACAGATAGGATTCATACACTCTAAAAATCAAAAAGACAGGATCGATTTTAAGTGGTATTTCATATACATCTCTTTTCCATTTAATAAGGCCAAAGCTCTTTTCTGTTCTTTTCTGGACAAAGCAAAGCCATGAATTACATTCATTCCTCTTTTTGGAGAAATCTTCTCTAGAATCCAAAATTCTTTTTTGTTTCTTAGCATTGTGATGTATCTAGGCTTACATCTTTCACCTTTAGCAAAGGTAAACACAATAAAAAAAAACAGTTTAGTTAAACTAGATTAATTAAATTCAAAACTGAACACAGTCAAGCATATCAAAAGTCTGGCTGAACGGGATGTTGTCCACCACATTTGGAACTCATTTTGCATATCAATTGATAAGCACCACCACAAAGCAAGACATTTTTCTCATCTTCTGCTTTTCCTTAGTATCACTCAGTGCAGAGAGTCAGATATTTGCATAAGGAGAAGTTTCCCCATTCTGTATTAAATACAGCTCCATATTTTCCTCAGCACTTCCTTCCCAGCCCAAGGCCATTGGTGTCCACCATACCTCCTCTCCCTCAGGTAAAATAATGTTACACCATCCCTACAGACTGGGACCTTGAAGTTAGTCAAGTTTAGTTGCAAGAAATGAACCACAGTCTAAGGCTTACACTCCTCTCTATCAGTGGGAGCAAGTACAATTGTCAAAGCCTTAAGTCAGTAACTTTCTAAATTAAGTTCTATAACACACTGTAGTTTTCCAAAGGAAAATAAAACACTTGTATAAGCACTTAATTGGATAACATTTTTGTTTTTCAACCTAACCTGTAAAGTTTCTCAACTACTGAAAATTAAAAAGCATTTAATTTTACTTTCTGAGTAAAAACTTGACTTTTTTTTTAACCTTGTGAGAAAGCAAGCCTTTGTCACTGTTAAAATGTGGGGGAAAGATAACATTGTATCAGTAGCTGTGGGTTATAAAGCATAAATCAGTATTGTTTCAATGCCATATGCATGTTAAATGTTTTTTCTATTGACAGCCATATTTCATAACTGTTTGATAGTCATGTTTTACAGTTATTTTTCTACTTATTGCAAGACTAGCCTGCAAATTGTGTAAGCACTTTACATAGTACATCTGTTGTGTAAGCATTTCAGGAGAAAAACTGTGCTCACAAAGCAACACAAGACTCCCTTATTCTTTTACTAGTATCCAAGTCACTGGTTTGGATCTTCATTATGAAATTCAAGTTACTTCTCTATGGTGAGAGTGCTCTTAGCATAGGAACAACTGGCAGGAAGCCAGCTGAACAGTAAATTTTTTATTCAAATAAAAAAATGATACATTGACTTAACACTAGTTCTGCTTCGTCTCTCCTCATCTTCCTCCGGGATCTAAATGAAATAATACAATGCTTCTTGCAGAATCCTGGTGAATAATAAACAGTAATCCTGATAGAGTAAATTTCTTTGATGTTGTAGGAAATAATATTTTAAAGGAATTTAAATAAAATATGTTAATTTGTGGCAAAAAATTAGGGATACCTGAAAAAATGATGAAAGCCAGTAAACCTGAGACTTCATAAGGTTGCCAACATGCTAATTATTCATTTACTTTGTAATCTTTACATCTTCATAACAAATGCAGCATTGGATGGATTATCCATAGTATGTTTCAGACAACTGAATTCATTCACCATGAGTAGGATGTACTTCCAATAGAATCACTTAAAAAGATCTCTCTCCTACTCGAGAAAATTTTCAGCCCACATCCCTGCAGCTAAAAGAACAGATGACTAGACTCAGACTAATAAACGATCAGTTTACTGCTGGTGAAAATACATTTAACACTTTTAGGAATCAAATTTCAAGTTAATTTCATTACAGCAAATCAAAATCAATTCATGTAAACAACATACATTTTTTCCACTGTCTATTTGCTCCAGTAAAATCTACTCCTCCAGACTGATCTATGATGCCAAACATTTTTCTGCCTAGGTACAGTACAGCTTACACAGGCATCCCACTGAATTAACTTTTCTCATGCTATTGCTGTGTTACAGTCTCCAGTCTCTCAGACTTCTTCCCTACACCAACATGTAGATCCACAGTACACACTTCAGCAGCTTTGGGGAACAGTGTATACACCACACCTTTCACCTCTGAGCTGCACAATAGAAAGGGAAGTAAAAATTCCTCACACTTGGGCTGTGAAGTCTTTATAACAGCTTAAGGAAAACAAACTAGAGAGAACCGTGGCCTTGTTACGACCCCTGTACAGACCTAGGAAACTTCTGCTACCATGTACCCATATTATAAACAACAAACTACATCTTGTTCTGGCAGAACAAAGCATCTTCACCCCAGTAAGGGAACCTTGTGAGAGCTCAAGTTAAAGAATAACTGAAAAACCACCAAATTTAGAAAGACTTCCCAGAGCCTAACAGCAATGACATAGGAAAGGATTGTCCATGCATGACGAGTAGCTTGTTTTACAGAGATGCTATGGAATGGAGGTGCAAGTCAAACCACTGATTTCTTTTTCCTATTAATTAACCAGACTTATGGCAAGGGGCAGACAAAACAAAGCAAGAAATTAACAGTTACACCCTGATTAGAACACTGATGGCTGTGAAATACAGGAGTGTTTATCATTTCTCTCCAGACTTAACTTTTAAAGTACCATGTACCTATTCAAAAAGAATGGAGTCCTGAAAACCCCACAAGTAAACCAAAGCTTTTTTTTCAAAACATTTGAGGAACATGAAGCAGAACTTTCTCCTTTCTTTTCATTTAAATCAAAACCAAGAGCAACTTTTGTTACTGCTTTGACCTGATACCTACGGCATACGAGTCTCCTGCAGGAAGACAGACCAATAAAGCCCCCTCCCTCCTCACACCCCACTCACACCCACCAGGCAGCACCACTGACACAAGCAGAGCTCCAGGACCAATGCACTGAAGAAGCATAACAACATCTTGGTGATTGAGTTTCTCTGTATGTGTTTTTCTGCTTTCATTTGGGTTTCTAAGTGTTTTTCCAGTACTTAACTGCTCACAGATGGGATATTTGCGAAAAACATATGCAACACCCCACTGAGACCCCGTAAGACTCCCATAATCTTTAGTTACGTCAGGAGAAATGCATGCAATGGTTCACTGGTGAGCAGATGCCAGTTGCTATGTAGGGAACGTTGCTCCATTATCGCGGTGTTCCTGTAGCAAACCTTACAGGCAAATAAGGTGGGTTTGTTTTCAAACAAAGCTGCCTTCACTCACTCACACTCTTGCTTTCATATCCAGATATCCACCAACACCAAAGCTCACTGGTCTGAGCAGCCTGCCCAGCGGTGAGGCTGCAGGGTCAGAGTGTCACTGGCATCCATCCATGGCCTCCCAGGATGATTTGGGAGCCAAGGTGCTCACAGGATGAGTCCTCCTCTTGTCGGGATGGCAGCCATAGGCAGCTCTGTGTGGCTTCTTCCAGCCTTCAGGAGCTGCAAGTGATCAATCTTTCCATCCTGAGGGCCACCAGGGCCTAATCACTGTCCTTTGCCCCTTAACACAGGGTTCAGGAAAAGCTGCATTTAGACTTGTTCCTTCCATACCCATACATTCCTTACCAGATCATCTTTAACAACGCTGCTGGAATCCTCTACACATGCAATAGGAGGGTTCAGACCCCACCGATTTTTCCAGCTGCATCTCAGTCCATGGTTAGTACAGGAGACTACGAGAGGATATCTTCAGAAAAACAGAATCCATTCTGGGTGAGCATGCAACAAATAGCCTATCACAGATTTTTCTTCCTAATCCCTTTGTACTTAGCAAATACCCTTAAGTACGAGGTCATATTTTCTGTCTTAATCCCATATAAGGAAACATTTTTTTGTACTTACAGTTGTTTAAGTCCTGGTAATCTTTTTACTCTCCAAATATAATTTTTTTTTACAGAAGTTTATAGCCAGTTACTCAATCCTCATATAAGTAAGTTAATCAGCCTTGTCTTATATGAGATAGGACTCAACATTGTAAGGTCCATTATTTTGTTGCAGAAAGATATCAGCCAGGCATAAGAGCATAGAGACTTCCACAATCCCATGCCTGCTAAGCTGACTCCCACTGCATTCACTGCTTGCAGCCTACTTACTTCACATTAGGAGAGTAGAGACCCAAATGCAGGACAGTGCATTATACTGGAAGAAGGAGCAGCTTTATATTAAAAGTTTTATCACCATCTGCAAATTTACAATTCCTAGCTATGTATGTATTTTGGCTTGCTTGATTCTTTTCCAAGCATTCCTTGATATAATTCAGAATCAGCCTTCCAGCTGAACTGGTTTCTTGTGCAGCTATAACTGATGCATTTATTCATTAGCTTTAGTAAAGCCCTAGGCACAGTGACAGCATGAATAATACACAAAGTAAAGCCCAACATGCTCAAGAAATACCATAGTTTATTACGGAAAGCAAATAAAATGGGGATGCAGGGCGGGGTGTCCCCCCCTTTCTCTTTTTAAGAAACATTTACAATCTACAATCTTGATAGGCAGGGTAAGCAAGTTCTTTATTTTTCCCTAGATGTGGGCATATTGGAACTTAAATGAGATGAAATATGTATGGCATGTTCTATTCAAACACTCCCATAAAGCTGCATACACTTCTATTAGCTTAAATTTAGGAAATAAACTACTTGAATTTTAGTTCTAAAGTTTATTCATTCTCAATGATCTCCAATAATTTTGCTCGTAACTCATACAGAGGAAAAGAGGTCACACAAACCTTGTCAAAATATAATTGGAAGCAATAGTCTGAATTCGTTAGTCCAATAAACTTTTAATTTAATACTCCAATATAACATAAGCAGTAACAAGAATTCTTATCAAGCTGAAATACCTCTAAAATTTTCAGCCAAATATCTTTCATGTGTAGTGGGGCTTATCCTCTACACCAAATAAAAAGAATACTCACCTATAAGACCTTCTCTACCCTCTCCTTTGCCTCATACAGAATAGTTTATCTAGTATTTTGCGGCAAAGCTCAGGTTGTATGGTCACTGCCAAAGCATTAATTTGGTGAGTTTAGGTGTAGCAGGGGCTTGGGGGTTGGAGGAAGGCTTTCTACTGTGCTACCATTTAACTCTCATTTAAGGGGGAGAAAAAAAAAGCTGCCAGGTTTTTTTATCTTCTCACTAATGTCTCAATAAAATTAAAGATATATTTAATAAAAAGACTAATGTCTCAATAAAATTAAAATAGACACAATCCTTTACTACAAGCTAAAATCATATATAAAAGGTTCTACAAAGCTATAAAGAAACAAAAGAGGGCTTTTTTCTTCTTTTTTCATCAGTAAAGAGGAAGAAGTAAACATTTTTTACACAGATCATGTTAACTTACCAAATAATTCACAGGATTTCCTATTTGCCTCGTGACTTATGTTCCTTGTAAAATTACCCTTAAATAAATATTACACCATGATTTTTGCTAATTATATTGTTCCTTTAGTCAGCACTGTGTAAAGTTCAATTTAAGAAGTCCAGCAGGGTTAAGTACACAGCAAAAAAAATTAACAATCTTGATGACCCCCGTACCGCAGCCTTTCACAGGTTCCCACTGGACATCGAAATCACGACAAATAAGCATTATGTTTTCCTGAAGTTCACAATGGGAACAGAATAAAATCAATGCACATAATAGGTGATGAAGCCGGTTATTGAACCAGCCATTTCAAACAATATTTTAGTATTTTTATGCTACTTTTTAAATATCTGAACATTATATGATCATCTCAGTATGCAATTTTTTCCTCCAAAATGTATTATGTAATTTTTCAGATTTTTAAAAGACATTTGCAGAGTTAATAGCAACACCCACGATTCAACTAAATTGCGTGAGATCATTAGGCAGTATATATACACAGTCACTCCTCCATTAGCTCTCTCTTTCTCTTGAACAATGGAAGGTATTTACAGATGCTAAAAATCATCAACAGACACTCTTTACTTACTAAAAAGTGGCACCATAAAAATAAATGTACAATTGCACACAGAAGAAAGACAGACAAAACATTACAGAAACTGGAAACAATGCAGTAAAGAAAAAAAATATTTTAAAAACCCCAACACAACAACAAATCCCCACATCCAACCAAACAAAAAAACCCACACCACACTATTAAAATACCCAGTAGGAAAAAAATTAAATATGCCATTTTAACATAGATTAAAAAGTTTGTTCCTTACTTAGCCTCATAATATCTTGTCTGAGTTAATCCAGTTCTCTTAGTAAACATTTAGTAATGACTTACCAGGCATTACTACCCTATACTGAAGATCCTTACGAAGAACGGTATTTCTTCCGGGATTTTAAAATGGAAAAAATCTTCCCCAAATCAAATGGGACTATGCAGTTTGCTGCCACAACAGCTATGCCCAGCCACAAGGGCTCTCCCTGCCAGGGCACACTTGAACAAAAGTTACTCACAGTACTCCTCTAACATTCCTGTCTCCCATCCATCACTTAGCTTTTTTTCACCAAGGAAGTGTCTTTACTCCTGGTAAAACCTGTTGCTTTCTTAATGTAAAGATCATTCAGGATTCTCTGGGGACCTCCTAAGAGGGGAAGGTCCAGGGAGCTGTATGTCAAAACCTCTTGTCAGCTCAGAGCTACATGGTCAGAGCAGGCACTTTCATTCAACTCCATGTGTTTTCTTCACTGCTTTCATCCCACATGCACAAACAGCTGGGCAAATGCTCCTGGGCTCACTGTAGGTAGAAGCATGCTCACAGCAGGTCATGCCTGCCTTGGGTGTGCCAGAATTGCAGGGATACATACAGAAACCACTTCCACCATCAGCAACAATCTGGGATCCCCCAGCAAGCAAAATGCTTCCATCTCATACCTGAGCACTGCTTGCAGTGGAACAGGACATGGAAGTGGAAAGCTGGACACAGAAGCCAGAGTGCTTCCAAAACCTGGCAGTAGTCTAATACAACAGATGGGTAATTCATAGATAAGACCACCAGCTCAGAGAAAAATTCACTTTATCAGATCCTGAACCACTGAAACTTAGTGGGAGAGGATGACAACTGGCACATTCTTTTCAGCTAAAACACAGTATTATTTCCATAGAATGGCTTGGGTTGGAAGGAACGTTAAAGATCATCTCGTTCCAGCCTCCCCACCATGGACAGGGATACCTTCCAATAGACCAGGCTGCTCAGAGCTCCATCCAACCTGGCCTTAAACACTTCCAGGGATGAAGCATCCACAGTTTCTTTCAGCAATCTGTTCCAGTGCCTCACCACCCTCATTGTAAAGAATTTCTTCCTAATATCTAATCTAAACCTACCCTCTTTCAATTTACAGACATAATCCCTTGTCCTGTCACTACAGTACCTTATAAAAAGCCTCGCTCCAGCTTTCTTGTAGGCCCCCATTAGGTACTGGAATGCTGCTATAATATCTCCATGGAGCCTTCTCTTCTCCAGGCTGAAGAACCCTCTCAGTCTGTCTTCATAGGAGAGGTACTCCATCCCTCTGATCATTTTTGTGATCCTGCTCTGGACTTGCTCCAACAGGTCATGTCCTTCTTATGTTTGGGGCCCCAGAGCTGGATGCAGTGTTCCAGGTGGGGTCTCAGCAGAGCAGAGCAGAGGGGCAGAATCCCCTCCCTCACCCTGCTGGCCACACTGCTTTGGATGCAGCCCAGGACACATTTGGCTTTCTGGGCTGAGTGCACATTGCTGGGTCATCTCAGCTTTTGTCCCCCAGCACCCTCAAGTCCTTCTCCACAGGGCTGCTCTCAAACCATTCTCCACTCAGCCTGTTTTGTGCTTGGGATAGCCCTGACCCAGGTGAATTTTGTTTGCAATACTGTAGAAATACAAAGAATCTTGTTTACAGCATGTACATCCTCCAACACAACCTAAAAAACTGTATCACTAATATCAGGGCACCTTTCACACTCAAAGTGAAATACACCTCAGCCAACAGGCTCAGCAGAGAGCTGGTACTTCACATCAGCCCTTGTAAAGCCTTAAAAATATTAGCAAGTTAGGATCCATATGATCCATATACTTTCTGCTGAACATATGAAAAGGGCATATTTCACAGCTACAGCAGAAACCCAAGCTCCTCACATCAGCAAAAAAGCCCAGCAAAACACAGAAACGCAGAGCTGGCCTTAGCTGGAGTCAGCAAGCAAAGATGCCTGGCTGCATTGATGGACCATGTAATAGGCTTGATGCTTTGATGAATATTCACCCTTACAGACCTTTTCTTCACCTTCTCAGACAGTTTCCAAAAATACCATAGGAAGTTATTTGCAGCACAGTGCCTCTCCTTGGCCAAATTTTCTAAAACACTAAAGCAAAATATAATTTTTTGAGTGGGGGAAAATCTAGATATTGGTGAAATGTCACATTGAAGAGAGAAGCACAGAACAGAACAATGTTTCAATAGGATTTTTTCACCATGTTAAAATTAACCCAAACTATAAAATGCAATGCCTTCGCAATTGAAACAAAATGTTTCATTTAACTTAACTTTTCTATTCCATCAAATTTCAGCAACTCCACATTTCAAATGTTTGCCCCTAATACAAATTCCCATTCCTTTTCATCACTTGTGATACTTAAGCTTACTAAAATATAACAAGTATAAGATCTGGTAAAGATCATTTCAATTTACAAAAGGTTGAAGGTTGTGAATGAGTGAATTTATTTAAAAGTATACTTGAAAATTTACATTGACATTTGAACGTGAGTTTACTCTGTGCACACCGAAATAGCGTGGCTCTTTTTACTTAGACACCTGAGAAATCACACGCTTCTAAATAACAGCAAGCTAATGGAGTAATTTCTATTTTCCCAAAATTAGCTGCAGAAGCTTATTAAAGCTCTGTAGTAAATGTGCAACTTCATGTTCTTCCTCAAACTTCAAGATAAATATGACATTAAATGAAAGGACACATTTTAATATAACATTTAAGAACTAATTTTGACTAATTTTAACTGACTTCTGAACAGTGTCTGAACTGGATGCAAATGACAAATAGTTGGCGTTTATCTGCAAGTGTTGTTCCTGCATCATAGATACACTCATCTGAGCCTGAAAAATACACTCCATCTCTTCACAGAGTGGAAGCAGCTGCAATGACAACTCATTTTTGGCAACTTTAGTCCCTATCTACTTGTAGATAGCAGAAGCAGCCTCAATCACATATTAAAACTAATTAACAAACCCACTAAACTACACCATAGCAAATACAAATGCCAGCTTCATCAGCAAGGGCACATACCTAACTCTTACACTGCATTTCCACAGCAATTTTGAAGGAATTATATGGCACAGGTTAGCAGATCTGTCCATCTGGGATCTGCACATGGATCTTTCACCCCATCTTTTTCATTTCATTGCAAAGGCAGGTAATCTGGACTCTGTGCATTAGACCATGTTATTAAAATAAAACAGAATTAATTACTGCAGGAGCATTACAACTCAGCAGATGTCACAAGACTGAAAATAAGATTCCAGCTTTGTGCAGTGCTGCACAATTGGAGATTTATGCACTTTCTTCCATACTTCATGCTATGCAGGAGAATTTTCTGTGCTCACTACAAGAGAGCACGCGGCGATTGAGACCCCACAACAGGAGCAGAAGAGCAAAGTGCTGTAACAGCAGCATTAGCAGTACAATGCAGGCCACAGTGCAAAACAAATCCTTTTCATGTGACTCGCTTGCCTCTGCAGTGGAGGGACTTGAGAAGAACAGGGTTGACTAGATCCTGGCTCATGAGGAATAAAAAATTAAAATCTTGTCTAGTGAGTCTGAAACAGATTACATCTTGAAATACCCAAAACCAATTATTTTTGATCAATCAGCACAGAGTGCTTCAAAAGCCTGTTAAAAATGAGGCAAGCACTGTACAGCAAGACATCCTCAGAAATCCTGCTCAGACCTTTTCTTTTGTACCCTTCCTCCCACTGAGAAGGGAAATATGCTGCAAGAAAAAGCCAAGAGGTCAGGACATGAATGCAACAAGTTCTGAAACCTTAGAGTGTGATAATCTGGAAAAGGAAGACCTTTTCTAAACCACCAGCAGCAGTTCTGAGGATCCCATACAGGGAACAGCAGAGAAGCAAATACTGCTACAAAGAGACAACGAAGGCAGCCCCTATTCTCAGTAGTGGACTTGAGAAGGACAGCAACAAGTTTTCTTCCCATGGACCAGCAACAGCACACATACCCTCACTGCTTAAAAAGAGAAACATCCTTAAGAATGTTTAAATTAAACAAATGTGGCTTAGTTGCAAGAGGAGCTTTTCTTTGACTCAAGCCTTACTCTACCTGGGATTACCACTAGCATCACCACCATAAGCCCTGTTCTGGCAGGAATCAGACAAAACACTTACATTGATTAGACTACACAGCACAAAAAGGTTCTTAAATTTATATTTTACTTTGCTAATTATCAAGGGGTAAAGCCTCCCAGAGCAAGCCAAGCAGGGTGGAAGCTTTCCTGTTTCAAATTTTTCTATAACAAGTATAAGAATAAGAAGTCCTACTACATGATGCAATAGTAAACCTAAACTTCCTAATGCAAAGTACTGTAATGCTGTCCCAAGCCAGCAGACGGAAAGCTGAATTATCTCCACTGTTACACATGGGCTTGTTAAACTGCAGCAGAGTGAAAACAAAAAGACCATGTTATTATCACTCAGCGCTGCCACTGAGAGCCCAGTGGGGAGCCACGACACCTCACATGAACCACACTTATTTCACAGCGCTGCTGTTGGCAAGACCCTGTGAAGAGCATCTGAAACAAGTGGTGCAGTTATTCACGAGGTAAATGGATGCCAGAAACACCACGAAGAGGATAAAGGGATAGCGAAAGAAATTTGCACCTCTCTTTTCGTCTGGCAGAACCAGTAGGTGGAAGAGACAGATCTGTTTCTCTCTATCCTGATGTCTGCATTGGCACGGAGGTTTTGGCCAAACCAGGAAACAGCTTCGGCTCTCACATCCACTCTAAAACTGGGCTTGGAAACACTCTCAGTGCCAGAAGAGAGAGAAGGGAGCTGAGGACTTTTCCTGCAGCTCCACAGATCAATGCATGTATCCTCTAAACAATGAAAAACAAGCAGCATAAACTGGAGCAAAGTCATTATACAGGATATATCCTTACAGCAGGCACACAGCGGAGAGACTTTCTGCAACAATGACCTAGACAGATATTAAACTAGCAGGTGTCCCATACATCTGGGAGACAGACAAAGCACTATTAATCTCAAAGAAAAATAATGCAGCGTGATAACGTGACAGCTGGCCATGCACAATAAACACACTGTAAAACATTTATTCTTCCCTATTTGGTAAGTAAGCAATGACTCTTTTAATTATCCACATCAAATCCAGGTTCAAAAGATGGCAATGAAAACATTTGAAACATCTGGAAAATGCATACTTATGTGTTTTACACTTGGTAAAAAAGGATGCTGGTACTTGTGGACCTGATTCTGTCCATGTTTATCAAGTTTCCCTCTTCAAGTCAATGGCTATCTGTGCACAGGAGAGAGCATATTTGGATAAGCAGGATTCTAAAAGTGAAAATAAAGTTCTACCAATGTCATTTCAAATCATTTTTGAATCTGGCTTTGTTCTTTTGCTCTTCACTTGAGCATTTCTGTACCCTTTTTGTGAGTTGTCTGTTCTTAATCCATTCAAAAAAGAGATGGTTTTAAAATGTCTTAAAAAATAAAAAATCACAAGATGCAATGACACTTTTCAACTGCACATAGCAAATGCCAATGTGGGATTAAGCATGTTTGGGCACCAAGAACATAAACATTAACTGTTCTGAGAACAAAAGCAGTTTTTCTTAAACTAAGCTTAAAAAAAAAAATCAACACCACCAAAACCAAACTAAACAAGCCCCCACAAAAAACACCCCAACATTCCCAACCTAATAAAGTTAAAATGCCTTTCTGAACTAGTCTGAACTCTACTAATAGCTAAATATGTTATATTAATGGGTGTTTATTTAGGACGGACAATTGGGTTCTTTAAACAGCCTTAAAAAGAATTCAAATTACTTTTTATAGTGTATTATGTGCTCCTGTCTGAATTTTCTACTGGATCTCCAAATGCTGAAAAAATTCTGCTTAATGTGTTCTGTAAGTCAACGTATTCGACTAGTTTCAAGAAGAAAAAAAGAAGTCATACTCTTACATTGTTGCACATACCATTTCACTCTGAAGTAAAGCTAGTACTAGCTGCTAATCACTAAGTCCACTACCTCTCCTGTTAAAATTGGAGTGAAATTTAATTGATTTACCATAAGGAAGGGTGCAGAAAGCAAACTGTCAGCAAACTGGATGGAATCTTGTCCTGATTACTTCAGCTTGGGGATGTTTCAAGACCTATTACATAATGCTCTTTTATTTCACCTGACATTGCAATTGCTCTTTCAAGCATGATTTATATAAATCAAGAAAGCATCTTGAGTTCCCCTTTCTGAAAGCCTTATCTTCACCACAGCAGTTCCACCCCCTGCTTCAGAGCGACAGCTCTAGACCCAGATCATGGTGCAAAGCTGGTCCTTGCAACTCTCCAGACTCAATTCATTCAGAACACAGAGCCCAACAGCAGCATAAAACCCATGTCTCTCTTGACAAAGCCCGAAGGGAAGGCTCAAGGAAAGCAACACACCATTTAAGTGACTTCACAATTTATCCACTGCTTTAGAGAGAGGCTGCGATGCTTTAGCCAAAGCCCCCAGAGAACACTGTAAGGGCCAACAGAGAAAACAAGACTTTCTGACTAGCAGGTAGCTGCTCAAGTTCCACCAGGAGAGAGTGGTGTTTATGGCACCCTCAAGTCCTTCACCTCTACCTTCACCTTCACTACCACCAGTCAGTAGGAGACCATTATCATAATTTCTTCCAAATTCTCTGAAACAAATACTAATACCAGAAAAAAAAATCTCTTATCTCTGGATTTTAAGAGGCCAACAGTCTGACAATCAAAATAAAGTGATTACAGGGCAGTGTTAGCATCCTCTGAAAAAAAGGATCCTATGAGCAAAGACTGCTTGAGTAACAAGCTTGAGTAACCTAATACAACTGAAGGCAATGCCTCCTCTCTCCAGGCAAATAAGCAGCAGTCATGCACTGAAACACGGTCTGAAACATGGAAGAAGTAGTCCAGAGTGAAAATAGACTCAGAACTTCATTCTTATGATAAATAGCCCAATGTATTTTTTAAAACCCCAGAGCAGTAGTGCCTTTAAGCCAGGCTTCTAATTAGCCACATATAATTGAAATATGCAGCTGTTAAAACACTGAGTATAAAAATAAGCACAAGAATAATTTTCTACTTGCACGTGCATTTCTCTCTCAATTAGTTATGAGATGCTCTATTTCTGAACTCCTAAGTTCACTAAAGATCTGTTACTACCATAATTGAGGGAAAAAAGAATAAATCCTCATTATCATCTGATCCATTTCAATTTTGTAAGTGAAAATGATTTTAAAAAAGTGACAGTTTTCATCATTAAACTCTTACAAGAATTACCTTGTTCTGAACTATGTATCATCACATAACAAATAATTTCTAAACCATTTCAAGATGCCTAGGTTACATTGGTCATCACTCTTCAGAGAAAACATCATCACAAATTGCCATTATATTTTGAGAGAAACCAGGATTTAAAAGATTAATGCATGTTATCTCGGAATGAGCCTGACACAGGCACTCACAGGGCCCACGTGTTTCCTTCATTCTGAAAGCAGTAAAATGCAACACATTACAAAATTACGTTGTTTGACAAACTCCCCATTATTCATAACGGCTACTATAATTTCCCAATAAAATTTTCTAACCACTATTTTACTAAATGCCCAGAAAAGTAACAAGTCTCACACTTAGCAAACAACAAAATAATCCATGCTGGATATATAAATACTGGGAAATGGACAAGTAGGTCGATACAAAAGACCACATATTAATCAGCACTGCCAAGAGGAGAAGGCCAGGATATACACCAGGATACATGCCAGGATATATGGCTTTAACAGTAGACTGATATGACAGAAATGCATGAGAAAGAGAAAACTATCACTTTCTGTTGCTAACAAATCTAACTCTGAGAGTAAAAATTGATACAAATTACCCTTAATTATCTATCCTTGAACCAATGATGTACTATAAGACAAACCAAGGTCTGGAAAAGTGAAACCTTAAAACCCAAGACTGAAAGCTGAACTTGTAGGTGTCTGCACTGCCAAAACGAAAAGCTGCCCAGTTGTCAGCTGGATTTTATAAAGGTTGTCTGTAGTTTTTACTGCAATTGTAGGAAGAGATCTTTATTTCTTACATAACGGATTTGGAGAAGAACAGGCTAGAAATATCAATCTCTTTTTTTCCCCTCCCTCTTTAAAACATACTCAAATACTCTCTTGCTCCTCATAACATGGTTAAGACATCTAAAATTAATAAAGTTCAGTTAGCACACCTGAGAAGCCTAAATTGAATTTCAGAAGTGCCATCCAGGTAAGTAGTCATAGCTGCACAAGAAACACACTCTCAGATTGCAAACCCAAGCACCACCACACTTCAAGGGTCCTGGAAACTTGTGTTCTACACAGATGGAAGAGCATAAGCCTCATAACTCTCGTTCTTTATACTATTATTAAGAAATTAAGTGGCATGTACCTTTTTAAGTATTTGGATATTCAAATATTGCCAAGTATCGAAACACTCAGTAAGCCTATCTTGATTGTAGAGTCAGGTTTAGGAACAAGTTCTGGAGTTATGATAGAGAAGGTGCCAAACAGGCCAAGGGCATCCTGGCCTTTATCAGCAATAGTATGGCCAGCAGGACCAGGGCAGTGATTGGCCCCCCGTACTTGGCCCTGGTGCGGGCACACCTCGAATCCTGTATTCAATTTTGGGCCCCTCTCTGCGAGAAAGACGTTGAGGTGTTGGAGCATGTACAGAGAAGGGCAACAAAGCCGGTGAAGGGTCTGGAGCGCAAGTCTTATGAGGAGCAGCTGAGGGAGCTGGGGTTGTTTAGCCTGGAGAAAAGGAGGCTGAAGAGGGACTTTATCACTCTCTACAACTACCCGAAAGGCGGATATAGTCAGGTGAGGGTCGCCGCCTGTTCCAAGTAACAAACACCAGGACAAGAGGAAATGGCCTCAAGTTGCACCAGAGGATGTTTACATTAGATATTAGGAAAAAAGTCTTCACAGAAAGGCTTTTCAAGCATCAGAACAGGCTGCACAGAGAAGTGGTGGAGTCACCATCCCTGGAGGTATTTAGATGTCTAGATGAGCTGCTGTCCAATGGGGACATGGGTTAGTGGTGGGTTTGAGAGAGCAGGGCTAATGGTTGGACTAAATGATCTTAAAGGTCTTTTCCAGCCTGAATGATTCTATGATTCTATAACAGAAACACACTATGCTGAGCTACCCCTATGCTAAAATGCAGCAGTGCTTGCGTTTGTATCTGAACAGAATGTCATCATTTTAAGGCTACCTCACCAAAGTATTTTAATTGTTTTGGAAAGTTATCATAAACACTTATTACAAAACGACCCCGACAAAATTTGACTCTGCCTGTGTTCCTCAGTCATATTTGGTGACATCATACACCTATGAAGAAATTCACCTCTGCAGCTTAGCAAACAACTGTAGCAGAGACCAAACCAACTCCATCTTCCACAAATTTTGTTACCAGTTACAGTTTTTCAGTTTGCTTTCTAAAGAACCCACACACATTATGCAGTAAGTCAATCAGCCAAGACTTGGAACAGACATTTATGACCATTAGTACTCTAAAACAAAGTCCAAACCAGACAGACAAACAAAAGACCAACAGAGAGAAACCTCAATAACCTACATCCAGTACCTTTTACTCTATATTAACAAGGACACTATTGAAACCAAAGCCTCCCTTGTGTTTTTGAGAAGTGGATAGAAGTAAAAACCTAAAAACATTGAGAAAAGGCAATCAAAAGCTATGATTTGCCTTCTGGCACTAGTTTAGTGGAATATTTCAACAGTAAGATGGAAATTCAATAGTTCATGAATTTCAGATGGAGAAAGAACCAGGTCCTTAGAGCTGCACATAAGATTTCATTCATGATTTTAAATTTAATAAGATTCTTACATTCTACCATCATGAAATGAAAACAAATTAAACCAGGGTTTACTCTACCTATAAATACATGGTTCTCTTAGAATTATCCCAGAACCAGTGGTAATAGAAGCAAAAACTTCAAAAATGTAACCAGTAGTATTACCTGTGGTGATTTAGGTAGAAATAAACAAGCTTCAAGTGTTCTTTCAAAAGGAAGGACAGAATATACAACCAGCACACTAAATATTAGTAAGCAACTGAGAACAATTTAAGTAATAACTTCTGAAGTGCATTAGCTCACAAATGAATTCACTACCAAGGCCAGAACATACTATCATTTGATTTGACATCCACAATAGAATAGTTTACCAATCAGACTATTTATGTATTTTAAACATATATATATATAGCATTCGAGAAATATATCCAAATTACTACTGTAAATAGTTTTATTTCCATGATGACCTACAACCAGCATTAAAAGTCTAAATTCATTTCTAAAATCAATTTGTTCATATTAGCCACCAACTCCAACTCTCATTGTTTTATTTGCTACAAAATCAAAAAGGAGTCCAACAGAAACCACTTTCCCAGGAGGTGCTAACAGTCTCTAATAATTTGCTTCATCTGGCAAAGGAAGACAACTTGAGCTTCTTTATCATCTTCTGCAGGTCTGCTTTCTAGATCATTATTCACTCCAGAAAGACCCTTTCAGTACACCTGCAGTGTCTCAGCTGATTGCATTGAAGGGCAAGGATCCTTAAACTCTTTTTTTTTTTTTTTTTTGAGTTTGTTCAACTAATTTCTAATCCAATAAACAGCATGTGATTTTGTTTGTGACAGACTCATCCCTCCTCCCTTTTCCTTAATCCCCAAATTTTGCTCCTTCCTAGAAATTACATCAGATTTTCTCCGCACTTGCATGACTAGCTTCATTAATAAAACTTTTTAGTAAAACCAATTGATTTTGTCAATTGTGCCCATTGGCCTTGCCATTCTAACAAGTCAATATTTTACCGGGACAGCCATTATCTTTAGCTCATCTTTTCACCATGTTTTCTCACCATTCTATCCGAAATAAGCATCTCTAGCTAAGAATATATGCTACCCTTTTTTCAGGAGAAGTTTTTTCAGGCTCTGAAGTCTGCAATGTTCTTAAGGTCCTTTTCAGGCAGGTCATGTAATTGATTTTTACATGCAGCACAATTTCTGTAGACTAAATATTGATCCTGATCATGAACTGTAAATGTTGCTAGTACATTTAAATTATTAAATTCCCTTGGAGATGATATAATTTGGGGAAAATCCCACTGGTTTCACTCACGTAAAGAGTCCCATTGATGTCAACAGAATTTTGAAAGTAATTATGAACAAGATTTGATTGTGTTGACCAGAATACAAAGATTTTCCATACCTTGAGGGGTATGGGCAATGGTCCTAGGTCACATACAAATCCCCTAAACAATCATATCTTATAGCAGAAGCTTCCAAATCCCTACAAAACTCCTGAAACCATTCTTCCCCAACTTTTAATCTGTGCTGATGGCTGTAACTTTGATATACCACTTTATGTTTAAAGGTACATCACTGCTGTCTATAATCTCTACAACTGTTGAGGTTGTGTGCAAGGCTGCCATTGAGAAGAATTCCTAGGAATATTTCAACCTAAAATACATGAAGATTACCTAGGTATTTTTGGCATACCTATATAGAGAGAGGCAAGAAACAAAGCACATTTCATGGCTCTTACAAGGTGCAGCAGGAGCAATTACCAGACAATTGCTTCTGATAGTGTCCTCATTGCCTCCAGCTGCAGATGATTGGGAGTGACCCAGCTTGATACATAGTTCAGTTGGCAATACTTTGTCATGTACATGTTTATCTGCTATAAAACAGTGTTTCTTAAAAAAATCTGATCTAATTACTCTTGTATTGTAGCTACGTGACAAGAAGTCAATTAGAAGAAACTTCTAAGAGAATCTGTTCCTGGAGCTTCTACCCTATACCTATATCCACTACTGAACTCCTCCCCTTTCTCCCTGTTTTGTTTTAGGGTTTTTTGGTTTTTGGTTTTTTTTTTTTACATATGCATAGTGCTGGAAGNGGGGGGGGGCAAGGTTGGGTTGGTTTTGGTTTTGTTTTGCTTCCCTTTAAAATGCAGTGTGTGCTTAATGCTAGCTGGGCCTTTTTAAAACCTGGCAATGGTGAAGGGCAAGATTAAGAGTTACAAAGGAATGGGAAAATCTACAATTTGTAGACATCTAGAGCCTGCTGGTACAAGAAGCCTTGGTCAGATAAACAGTATTTATCTTACTGTATGCTCTGTGTGACATTAGAAGCATGATGTATTATTCCCACTTGGAGAAATTATAAGCAAAGATTAACCAAGTTTTTTCTAAAAAAAGAGTTCCAATACCACTCCTGTCAATTATAAAGTTAGTGCCTAGTATAAAAAAAGGCCTATAGAAGAGGTTATTATCACAGAGTAGAAAGACTTCAGAATCAAATTTGAAGGAGAAGGGATTTTAAAGGAACCTGAATTACTGAAAGCAGAAAGAGCTTTCAGGGCACGACCTGTGACCTGCACTTCTCCATTTCTGACATTAGTAGTGCAGGACCTAACAGAGCTTCTTTAACCAAACCCAGTTTTTGGCACCCTCTAGAGGTTGTGGTCCCACAGAGAAACAATCCAGAAGACAGATATTTATCATAAAATTTAGAAGAGCATACAATCCAGTACTCAAGCCTCGAACCAGTGAAGCTTATTGCAAAAAGGTTTATGCAAGAATGAAAAGCTAATACATCAGAAAATCAATTCTGGTTTCATTCTCTGTCGTCAGATTGGTTATCTCACTCCATCAGCCTAGGACTTCTGGATTTGTAGGAACAACTAGAAAAACAGATCACAATTAATACTCCCCTGTTAAAAGATAGGGAATCACCACATAACTGTGGCTTTATAAAAATTAGTGTTTCACTTAGTATGAGAAAATTAACCAAACCAGAAGACTGCTAGCAAAATAATAAAAGATCACCCACCTATGCAACATGGTAAAATAATATTCCAAGCCTCTACTGTCTCATGGATACGTTTTTATAAAGTGGAAAAGTTTGTGTTCTCTCAATAAAAGTAGTATTAATAATCCAATTTTCCAGCATTTGTCCAGACAATTTCCCACAAAACCCTGTCCATACAAAATACGAAGGGAAAAGAACTTTCTATTGCAAAACTGCCTTCTGACTTTTTGATCAAGTTGGTGTCAGGATACAATTTCCTAACCTACATAATGAGGAACTACCTGTTCAGATCTCAGTAGATCATGCTCTTCAGGTCCAACACGAATGTGATCAGCAATGAAGCATTAATTTTCTGCTATCATCACTCTATATCTAAAAATAAAGGGTATTTCAAACAGATTTACGCAACTTTCTCAAAACAAAGCAGAAAGCAATAGCTCATTTTAGGTGCTTGATTATAAAAGAAAAAATCCCAACAAAACATTCTGCAATCCGAATATTGAAGAGGCACTTCCCATCATGAGTTTTATCACAGAAAATCCAACTGTGAAGTGTTTATTTTTAGAATAGTTTGAAATTGCAAGTCATTAATCCAGAGCCTTCCAACAACTGGTCTTTCGCTGCAAACATCTCGCCTTGATTTTCTTAAGAAAGCAAACAAAAAAAACCCAACAGAACACACAGGTCAGGGTGTCCACGGAATCCCAGGAGTAACAGAATAAAGAAGGCATGCTATATCCTTGGCCCAGTTCTCTTCAACATGTTCATTAATGACCTGGATGCAGGACTCAAAGAAATTATAAGTAAGCTTGCTGATGACACTAAATGGGGAGGAGCTGTCGACTCTCTCCATGGCAGAGAAGCCCTGCAGAGAGACCTCAACAAATCAGAGGGCTGGGCAATCACCAGCTGTATCAAGTTCAACAAGGAAATGTGCTGGGTTCTGCATCGGGAGTGGGACAATCCTGGTTGTATGGACAGACTGACTGGAGATGAGAGATTGAAAAGCAGTGCTGTGGAAAAGGACCTGGGGATCCTAGTTGGTGGCAAGTTGAACATGAGTCAGCAGTGCCCTGGCAGCCAGGAGGGCCAGCCCTGTCCTGGGGGGCATCAGGCCCAGCATCGCCAGCCGGGCAAGGGAGGAGATTGTCCCACTCTGCTCTGCTCTGGGGTGGCCTCACCTCAAGTCCTGTGTGCAGTTTTGAGTGCTGCAATATAAAAATGACATTAAGCTATTAGAGGCCATCTAAAGGAGAGCCACAAAGATGGTGAAGGGTCTGGAGAGGATGCTGTATGTGGAACAGCTGAGGTCACTTGGTCCATTCAGCCTGGAGAAAAGGAGACTGAGGGGAGACCTTATTGCAATCTACAACTTCCCTGTGGAGGGAAGAGGAGGGGCAGGTACCAACCTCTTCACTCTGGTGACCAGTGACAGGACTCAAGGAAACAGCATGAAACTGAGTCAGGAGATTTAGGTTTGATATCAGGAGAAAGTTTTTCACCCAGAGGGTGGTTGAGCACTCGAAAAGGCTCCCCAGGGAACTGGTCTCAGCACCAAGCCAGTCTGAGTTCAAAAAGCATAAAGGAAACGCTCTCAGGCATGTGGTGTGTTCCTTGCAATGTCCTGTGGAGGGCCAGTTGGACACAATGATCCTGACAGGTCCCTTCCAACTCAGCATATGCATTTTCTCTGATTCTATACATATACTTCTCCAGTTCCAGTATCAGACTAATTTGAGACATACACATCACTTTATTCGAATTAGACTGCTGTATCAGTGACTGATGAAATGAAATGAAGAGCAATTGCTAACAAAAATCATACAGCATCTGCTTTGGAGAAAACTGTAATGAGACTCTTGAAATATCCTGACGATGGGTCCTCAGAGACCCAGCTCTAGCTACTGTGAATTCTGAATTTCAGGAGACTAGCTCTTGAATGTAGAAGAGGCAGCTCAGATAAGGCTGAATGGTGCTGCACAGACACACTTGCTGCAGTCATTTGGGCAGTTCTGGAAATCATGCAAAGCTCCTTTACATCCTGCAATGTCTAAGTCTTCAGGAAGCATTAGAGTATTTCCTTTGCATCTGCCTGTCAAGAACGAAGCCACGGTAACTAATGCAAGTGACATCCTTGGGATGACCACCACATTCAATGTACAATCTGAAAACCACACACAGATTCCCATTTGCAGAGAAACCAGTTGTCTACTGTGCTGAAAGCAAGCATCAGTGGAAACACATCAGGCCCACACCCAAAATTCTTCCATTCCCGGTTTAAAGCCTTGTTCTTTGTTCAATATTAAGTAACAGTTGAACTGATACTACAGTCCAGTAATGTCTGAATTTCTTTGAGACAATGGGGATGTCAAAGTGTAAGTCAAAGAATAGCTGTGAATTATGAAATACAGCAGAACTGTGCACAGCTGTCCAGACATGGCTTCATCAGTACTGCATGGAATGCAAGAGTCACTTCCCTCTGCAGCCCAGGAAGGTGTTGGATCTTCTCTGCCACGAGAGCACACTGCTGCCATCCACCAGGAACTTCAGATCCTTCTCTGCAAAGCTGCTTTCCAGCCAGCTGGCCCCAGCATATAACTGGCACAAGAGGTTATTCCAACTCAGGTGCAAAACTTGGCATTTTGCCTTCACTGAACTTCACAAGGTTTCCTTCTTCTCTTTTCTCCAACCTGGCAACATGTTTCTGAATGGCAGCACAATCCTCCAGTGTAGCAGCCACTCCTCTGAGTTTTGTATCAGCTGCAAACTTGCTGAGTGCAGCTCAGTGTCCCATCACCGAGATCAGGAACAAAGATGTTCAACAATACAGGGCACAACAGCAACCCTTCATGTATAGGGTTAGTGCCTGGCCTCCAGCTGGATGCCATGTTGCTGACGACAACCCTTGGGCCCAGCAGATCTGACAGTTTTCAGCCCATGTCATACTTTAAAAGATTGAGTATGAGTAGATTTTGAGATACTGTCAAAAGTCTCCCATAAAGTCAAAATAAATGACACTTGTTGCTCTTCCTTCATCCCCCATGGTCATCATATCTCACCATAGAAGGCCATCAGGCTGGCAAAGTATGTCTTCTCCTTCATAAATCAATTATGACTACTCCCAATCACCTTCTTGTCCTTCATATGTTTGCAAAGTGTTTCCAGGAGGATTCTCTCCATCACCTTCCCAAGGACTGAGGTGAGGCTGACTTGCCTGTAGTTCTCCAGATCATCCTTCTTGAAGGCAGGAATGATGTCCTCTTTCCTCCAGTCCTCAGGAACCTCCCGTGATAGCCATGACCTTTCAAAGATAATTATTAGAGACTTTAAATCTCCTACAATTAGTGTGTAAGTAGAATTTTTAATGTAGATGATGGGCAGATGCCATGATAAAGAGGATCAGTATAAACTCCTCCACTCTTCAGTGAGCAAATATGGCAGAAATGCATGAGGAAGAGAGAGATATCACTTTCTGTTGCTGGAAGAAACTATTGTCTAGAAGATAATTCTGAAGCTCAAATCAGTTGTTTATTAGCATTTGATCAGATATGTTCTTGCATCTATAACAGAGTCCACACCAGAATAAAAGGAAAGGCCCTACTGGAACTATCCTGAGACAGCTTGATAGTCACAGACCAATAATGAGATGCTACAGAATTTCATGTTGCCACAGTCATGACGAGTGAGCTCAGGTTTTCTGTCACTAACAGCAGCCTGTGCCCTAACTCAGGAAAAAACAGTATCCAAAACAAGCTAGCTAGTAGCTGAAAACACAGGAAATAAAGTCTAGAGCAAAGCTTATGAGAGGAGACTAAGTGACATCAGGGAAAGATGCTGAACTGCGGAACAGTCCATTGGAAGTAGAAAAAAAATAAAGATTCGAAGTCTAACCAGTCTCATGGATAAAGGAGGTAATGTACTCTGCTCTAGTCACACACATGGGTAAACAAATTTATCTCCTAGAGACTATGGGTTTTAAACTGAATTTTTGCTTCAGATTATATCTGTAGGAAACACCGTTGTCATTCGCGCTGTATTTACCCTTCTGAGGTGTAAGTGGTTTGTTAACTCCACAAGCCTTGCTGATTGTAATCTGACAACCTAGAGGAACAACGGATAAGAAAAACAAAGACATGCTTTGAGCAGCTCCTAGAATGGAAATGTATAAAACCATAAGGAGTAATTGCCTTATGTACATGCTTTTAGGATAGTGCTATTTAGAATAATTAGAAGACAGATGTTCTAAAATTCACTGTGAATTTCAATAGACCATACTATGAAGGCAGACTACAAGTATATAAATGGATCAGACTTGAGTAAATTAGATTTCTCCAATAAATTGAATTAATTTTGCTCAGCAAACCTTCTTTAATTATTATTTTGACTGAAAGAGCAGCAGCTACAAAAGCTATAACTAAAGTTTCATGGAATTTGTTAGGTTTAACACATTTTCTTTTTCAAATTAGCATTGCATTAATTATGGTTTTGAGAATGCATTATATTGCTACCTGTAAATTATTCCAGAACAATAAACACAATCTATAGTTTGTCCAAAACCATTATACATTCTTGCCATCCAAGTCATTGCCTATATTTGTTGTGATATTTTACTTTATTTAGAACACATGAAGTGATAAAGGCAACTTTTACCTAATAAACCAACTGCAAAGAAAAATCTATGGTTACCTTCTGATCCACAAAGCCAAAGCCTAGGATGCTCAGCTACCTTGGCCCCTTCCCCTTCTCTTTCCTTTTTGTTTCTTTTGTCTTTTGTTTGTTTATTTCTCCTTACAAAACGAATGCCAAGAAAAACTATGTCAGAAAACACGTCTTGTGAGAAATCATCTTAAAAGCGTTGGGATATTTTTAGACAAATATTAGAATAGTATTACTGTTTTGTGAGAGTGAGAAAAAAATTGCTGAAAGATTGTTCTAATATTCTAGGGCTTACCTATGCTAATTATTTTGCTGAAACAATCTTTAATTACTTCAACATCACCTTGACCCTTATTTAAAGAAGAAAACCTATGGATATAGGGAATTCAAGCATTTGTCCCTCCCTGCTCTGAGACTGCTCCTTTTTCCTTGAAATAACAAAGAATTGAAAAGATTATTACTGGTACCACAGCAAGGCTTGAACAGAAGTTGTCTGTCCACTTCTCTCTTAGTGCTTAATGAAAAGATAGCAACTTTTGCCTATAAATGAGTTTAATACCATTCCATATACACTCTATGTTACAACAGAAGTGACGGTGTAGTAAGGGACCAGCAGCAGGGTATTTGCTGATGCTTTCTAGGGCTTCATTATTCTTGCCAAAGCAAGTTCTGGTTTTGTTCTTTAAAATTGTGACATAGAAGGGACCTAGTACAGTTTACCTTTTTTCCCTCTCTTGTTTACACCCCTCGAAATTACTGTCTTTTTACTTATTTTCGTTTTCTGAAAGATGTAAAAAGAGCTCAGTAATGACATTTTCTGTTTTGGAAAAAAGCCTCTTGCATCAAAGAATATATGTTGTTACCTATTTTGGTAAATATCACCTGAAGTCAAACAAAAGTTAAGTTTTACGCAACCCCTGCACCGAGAGCAGTGTAACAAGAGCTTTTTGCTTAAGCAACATGGAAAGGGCTACATGCTGTAGGAGACAGAGTACATAAGCAACCAGGATCCTATTTTCATGCTTGTTCCTGACCTATTTTCAGCCTCTCTTGACTTGTTTTCCCTTCAGCAGTCTTGTTAGATAGGTTTTTGAACTTTTCAGCACAAGGACCATCTGTGAGTATGTTTTGGACAGCACAGGTTCAACAGGGCTGTGAGCTAAGTACGGTTGTCAAAACACTGATGTAATACAAAATAAAGAGCCACCACTATGTTTGATTGCTTAGATGATTCCAGTCTGTTCCTCCATCTGCATTCTTGCATATGGTCTCTCATACATGGTGCAGTTAATGAAGCTACAGCACCCAACTTTCTAAACATGCCCTGGGAGGGAACTGGTTACACACCACTCTGCACAGTCAGGTAGTGCTGAAGCACAGTCCAGGCTGTGGTTCTGTTTGTTATTGGAAGGGGTCACAGACAAGACTCAGCGGTGTTGAGCTCACTCTGTACTTCACTGTGGGAAACACTGAGATATTTACAACTAGCTTCAAGGTCCTGTTCTAATTTAGGTCTAAGGTCCAGTTCCACAACAAAATTAGCCTACTGAAATTCAGGATCAGTAAGAAGCAAATACACTTCCACTCAAACACTGAGAAGTTTGGTTTCCTGTATGCAGAATGGTAAGAAAGTTTGAAACAACAGCTACAAACAGGGATACTGAAGGAGTCTCCTGAGGCTTCCACTATGAGGTAGCCTGCATCTAGAAGTAGCAGCTTCAGGCACTTCACAACATCATTTTGCACCATAAAATTATTTCAGCTGTAAAGTACTATCATAAGCTGTAGCACTTATTAAAATAATTTTTAAAAAAATTTAAAAAGCCAAGAACAGAATTTACAAGGCCACAGCAATTTCCATGATACTCTATTTAACCCATTAATGACTGTTTCAAGATAACAGACTGAAAAGTCTATTCAGAAGAGGAAGCCTGCCTGACAGAAACAAATAATGAAGAGATAGAAGGCATTGCTTTATATGTCTGTTATGTTTTGGGTAGTATCTGAATGTCATGTCGCTGTTGTACCCGGGACAGTGAGAAACGACACAACCAAGATCCGGAGAAAATGGCTTATTTAATTAATTATAAATCGGTTTATATAACTTGATTCACAAGAGTAGCATGGTACTATTGGTCCCTTGGTCATCCACCTCCTAGAATGATTGGGGGAGGCTGTACAACACCCATTTGAAAATATTTTCCTCAGTGTACCATAACAACACTAACTGAACAACAGCCGGTGCAAAGATAAAGAATTAGTTTACAAAAACCCGTAGCAGTGTTTTGCATAGTTTTTGTGGGAGACACAGAGTTCTCACAGAATGCTGTAGAAAGCTGAAAAATCCCTCTACTAAAACTTTTCAGTGTCCACAAATGTCACATTTAGGTACTATTAAAAGCTCTGCATATCTCTTCAAACTTCAAAAGTTTTAGATGTATAAATGCTCAGACTTTAAATTGCAAGTTCCTTTTTACTCTTCTCTTCTACATATGTATGAAAAATACGAAGATTAAAACATCAGAAATATTACACAATGTTCTACATATTCATTCAGCAAGGTAAGTCACATTTTTGAAGGAGTTCTAGAATGATTCATGTGCAAAAAAGAAGCTTTGTGCTGGCTTTCCTTTCTTCAACTGTTCCTGTGAAACGCAGATGTATAGCTGTGCCTCTGAAATACACTTTGTATCTAAAACCTGGTATTGTGAAATCAATCTAACCCTTTCCTTTCAGAGACTACGGACAGAAGTGCAAGCTTTGGATGCGGACAACACATTTGAAAATAACCATTCTTCTCCATGTTTCTTGAATGCACATCTGTTTATTTGTGGGCTATTGCAATTCAAATAAAAGTTTTAAAATAAAAATGAGAGAGAATTTTAACTCTGTAAATTTCCCATCATGTTGTTAGAAAGGGTGGTAGCCACCTTAAAGTCAGATGAGAGGAAGTTCTTTACTGGTTTATAAGCAAAACTGTTAGTTTTCTTACAGTAAAACAACAACACTAAAGTATTTCATAACAGTTATTGTACAACAGCTTAAGTAGATGGTATAAGAGAGACAGACATCCATCAAGGTCTGTATAAAGGTGCAGGAACATACATAAAGGCAGAAAAGTCTGTGTGGAAGTGTGGTACAAGTTTTCAGTGGCTGTTCCCATTCAGACAAAAAATCAGCCCTGGCAGTAAGTGGTAGTGACAGCACCTCAGCTCACCTGTATAATTCATCGAGAACCTTCCAAGTTGGAATGGTATGACTTGAGATGTGTGTCTGGTTTTGGATCTTCTGAAAGAAGCAATATCACTGCGATAAATCTTCTACTACTTCTACGGAGTTTGAGGATGGCTAAAATAGTTTTATTTTTGCATCCTATTCCCTTAAATGTGCAACTTACTGTAGTTGATGTGACAGAGTTAGAGACTTGTAATGTAATTCACAATACTAGGTTTTAGATAAAACATTTATTTCTGAAGCACAGCTATACATCTGCATTTCAAGACTGTGTTACTTTCCATTTGTCCCACTCCACCTGGTTAACTCATCTTCTTCATACCCACCACTCATTCTCAATACAAAAATGCAAAGTATATTGCATAGTGTAGCAAAAATACGAATATACTGCATAGCATATACAAATTAGACACTCCTAAACAAAACCATCTGACAAAAAAACCCCTTATTTTCGGCCATCTGCCAATCCTATGTAGTTATTAAATCCAAAGCGGAACCAAAAGACCACACTTAAGTAAAGATTTATTAGAAAAGTATTTGAAAAACATGGATACCTGAATGTTATGATGACAATATCAAGCCCTTCAAAAATCAGGAGTCCTTGCTTCTTTATTACAGTATCTTACTGCAGGCATGCTAAATACCTTATGAAAAAGTGAATTTAAAAAGAGCAGAAGGGGAAGAATAAATTGCTTTATTCCCAAGAATGCGTATTTCCATAAACTCAGTCACTTGTTTTAAGAGGTCTATACAACTTCCTAGAGAGCAATTCCATTTGATGTCAAGCATACTACAGTATCAGGTAAACAAAGCTTATACTTCCAGAACTATACTGTTCTACGGGTCAGGAAGAATCTGTCAATAAAATAAGTTAGCTAAATAAACTAGTATTCTGGGTTTTTTCCTTCTCTTTCTCACTTCTCCACCATTTTTACCCCCACCTATAACTCATATATTGACCAAATAGTATAAAAACTATTAACTTCTACTGAGTTTATTTGTCCTGCCTGTTTTATGATAACAGAGTAATAACTATAATTTTCTTTAAAAATAAACTAACAAAAAACCCCACCAAACAAAAAAAGCTCAACCAACCAACCAACCAACAGAACCAAACCAAAAAGCACACAAGAAAACAAAAAGCCACTGAAAAAGCCCATCCCAACTGTTTCATGACAAACATTATCTTGTTGAATTACTGAAGAGTCAAGTGAAAGAAGGCTGAATAAATAGGAAAAAAATCTCTTAACTAAGGTACATCTAGTAAAACACAGGTGTCCCACGTAATCAGCTGGATTTCTGTTACAGAATTCAACAAGAGTACAATTGGATTTTCCCTGGGGGAGAATACAACATTACATTGCTTTTGAGGTTAATATGCAAGTTATGTAACATGCATGCAAGAGAGGAATTTTTACACTTGACATAGGTGCAACTAATTCCATATGTGTTTATAGTACAAACATAGAATATATGCATGCATGCAATTCTTAAACATGTTCAAACTCTGTTTTGCTTATCTGTGCAAGATGTTCTGTTAGAACTGATGCACTTTGGTAAATAAAACACTCCTAAAAATGTATTTCTAAAAGTATTTGCTAGAAATCATCAGACTGGATCAACTACCTGTGTTAAGAGATTGAATTAGCATTTTTTCTATTCCTTGACAACACAGCAGTTATGCCTTCCAGTCTGTCTCCCTGTCCCCAGATTCCCAATTAGCCTTTTTTTGGCCTGCTTAACCAGTATCTCAGATCTCCTTCTTTGCTTTGGACACTATGAACAGTAAAAACAACAACAACAAGAACAAGAAAACAAAACAAAACAAACCCCAAAATGTAAAAGAAATTTATATTGCAGACTCTTTGGCTCCTTGACAAACATCGTTGCTCCAAGTCTGTTCTGTCAATAGATCACCAACAATCTGTCATTTGGAGACGTGAAGTATTTTCATCACCACTGATCAAAAGCCAAGTAGTTCCTCCCTGGATATTTTTAGAGGGGAGACCTTGCTGAGAGAGTCTCAGGCAGAGTGATCCATCAGCAATGTCAGCCTGAGGACTCCAGTGGGCAGAACACAACTGTAGAGGAAACCCTGCTCCCCCTCACTGGCCAGTTCTCGTTTGAGTAATTAGTTATAGGGACTTCACACACAAGCAGGAAAATCAGGTTCTTTGAAGTGCCTTTGCTCAGTCAGCTTTCCAATGAAATGACACCAGCATGTTCAGGAGGTCAGAGATGCCAGGCCTCAAAAATCCAGGATGTCCCAAAATACCAAAAGTAGGCTAAGTTTATGTTGCACTTAGCTGGCACTGTCAGGTATAGTATATTCCTCCAATACTAGTGTTGCACTTGCTCACAAAAAAAAAATATTAAATACATAAATCTTATTCTGTAAATCAAACTAAATTACTTTTACATATCTGTGCAAAGTTTTATCCCTTCCAAGCTAAATTGAAGGCATAAAACATGATCGAGACCTGGAATTTTGTTTTTACCACAGATGTCCCCTCTGCTCAGTTCAAATACTGTTATTCTAATACACATGAAATAGAAGAAATATTTATTACTCACTACCAAAAATTCACATCTCTTCAGACAGACTGGCAAAAAAAAACCCAAAAAAACAAAACAAAACAGCAAGACCTATACATGCACTGTACCACCAAGACATACGGATAGAAGAGTAAGAATTAATAAGCAGATTACTCTTGGCTACTTTTAATTAAAAGGTATTTACAGAGAGGGAACATGTAAGCCAACTAATCAAAACTCAGCCTCAAGAAAGGCAAAAAAGAAATGTAAAAGTTACATTTTACACCATAGCTTTCCACTTCATCCACATAAAAGTACTTGCTGAACAGATCTATGCTATGTAAGATGCACAGAATATAAGGAAATGTTTGTTTCTTTCTGAAATGAGGAGTATTAGCCCTCCTTTGGGTGTTCATTATGAGAGTCGGCATTGAGAATTAAGCGCACAGGATTCCAGTGGAAACACTCAGGGGCTAACAAACTTCCATAATTTGACCAGAATTGCATGCTTTGGAATTTGTTTTTATTGAAAAAACCTGTGTAATGACACATATTAGGAAGGCCTACATACCTGAAAGTATTAAACAATTGCTTATCAGAATAGCGCATTATGCTTCACAAATATACTATGGCTTCATGATACCAAAGATTTTTTGGTATCATGACTCTGCTTTTAATGCCAGTTCTTAAAACTTGTGATTCTAAATTTACCCTTTGATTAGACATGCATGTTTCTAATTAAACTCAACCTGTCCATTCTTCTTTGAAGAGATTAAAGTCAGAGTCCCCCAAGACTCCTGAGGCTCTGTGCAATAATTTACTTGTTCTTGGTAAAGGCAATAGAAGTCAGGAGTGAAAAATAAGTGCAATAAGCTGCCAAGATTGTTAGAAACACTTTCAACCAAAAATACATACTACTGAACCTGTAAAATCTGTAAGAGACTATCACGTTTATTATGGCAGAAAAAGAGGAATTGGTGTTGCCTATCTCCTATGCATTCAACTATAGGATGCTGCAAGTCAAAATGAATGTACGTGCAGCAGTTAATCCTCAGGGTCTGTGGCAGATTACAACCCCTTTTTTTTTTCCCCCAGAATGGGCCTAACTTTATCTTCTGAAAATCACACAGACATAGCTGAGAGGCATCTAGAATTAACCTGGTGATCCCTAAGCAGGACAGGACTTCCAATCCTGTTACTAAAAATCCATCTGTTGGGAACATTAACACAGTTAAATGTCAGAAGTAAAGAAAACAGAAGCCAACAGTTTTCTGTTGCTTTAATTATAATGAAAATTTTGAGAATGCATTCTGTCTTTTTGACACTTACAAAGAAGAAATGCACTATCACACTTCCAAGTTTCACCGTGTACCATCAGATGACATACATCAGCACTGCAGTGGAAACCCACATATAAAATCACATTATTCCTGTAACTCCGGCTTCAAAACCATTTGCAGCAAGAATTCCACGATTCATCAATTACTGTCAACCTCCTTCATGAGAACACAAACTTTTTAAAATACCCAGAACTTCTTTTGTTCTAATCACTTCATTTCTAAGCACACTAGGTCAGACGAGGTTAGGCACTGAACTGAAGGTTCAGGTCACCATCATGGGACGATCAAGGATAATGGTGCTTCATCAGAAGCACTCAGAAAGTATCAAATATGACTAATCATTTTGTTAAAATTTGTCAGAATGCTCACAGACCAACCTAGATTTTGATTTGTAAGAATTCACTAAATATACCACTCTGTATTTAGTACCTACCCTGTTTAGCAGCCCCAACTCCAACTTTCCATGAGACATCAACTTCTTGATCGCACAGAATCTCACCTACTACGGTATCACGCCATGCACTAATTAGATGATGCCATTAGGCATGTTCAAAAGATGTTCTGAAGTTTGGTTGGCTTAAGAAGATGACGGTGTTATGAATGTATCCAAGAACTTGCTTATTTAAAGAACTGACTCTACAAATTCTGGCATACAAGACAACAACAAGGTTTGTACAGGCAAGATTTACATGTTTAATCCTGAGCCATTTCCACTGCCGAAAACCTTTAAGCTGTTGTTTCCTTATATAACCATTCTCTGACCTAGCCTTCTGCCTTCTCACTCTGTTCTTCACTGAATATGAACATCCATATCTAATGTCATTGCATTTTTCATGCAAAAAAAAATGAGCACGAAAAAGCTTTTGCCTTCTCATATGCCAAACAGGTAAAGCAACAGTCAACCTCTTGGCAAGAAGAACGATTATTTTTGAACAAGGAAATTTGACTGGGACAACAACAACCTGCTTTCAAAGAAACCTGACTACTACCCTGCCAACTACAACATGCCAGGATTTGGTTCATGTATGCCATCTTCAGGGAAGTTACACTCTTTGCCCACATAAATCTAAAATGAAGTATATATTAAAAAAACCAAACAAACAAGAAAACCCCCAAAGCCACCTATAGATCAGCTAGCATATCAGAAACACACACACTCATGAATTCCAGCATTTTGGTGGAAAACTGTAAAGAAAAACTAAAAGGTTCACATGTTGTGTTTTCAACATCCAGTGCATGTTTTCTTGCCTTTAAGATACCCAGCTTCAAAAATTGTAGAACTCTCTTGGGAAGCAGGATTTAAAGTACCTTGAAACTCCTTGTCTGGAGCCTTGAGTCACCTCTCAGACCATCCTTGCCAGTCACGCTTCCAAAGTGCTTGCTGGTTCTGACGGAAAGCATATACTTTTACAGGATGAAGATTACAAACTTTAGTCATCCTAGTGGAGCTAAAAGGTAAAGCAATTTTCCACGACCAGACTGAAATTTATTTCTAATTATTTTCCCAATTATCTTAGTTATTTGAAAGAAACTATCTAATATAAATCTAATATAAATGAATGTGTAAGGGTTAAGTCTTATTCAGCAGGTTTAAAAGAATTAAGAACCCCATCAGAATATGTATTTATGCTACCTGTTTATTTCATTTGGCTCCCTTCAAAAATTCAGCCTTAAAGAGATATTTTGGCCACTTAATTGAGTAAGAACTGACTGCATTAGAACAGGAGAATGTACCCATGGCTAAAAAACAAAATGTTTATGTTACATCAAGCGGGCAAATTTAAGTTACACTGTCAGTTTCCAAAAATAACTTTCTTGACCAAAAGGAAGTTGCTGTACTGTGAAGATTTTTGGGAAATGAAGAAATTAATTGTAAAATTGGCAAGAAAAAAAAAGAGTGGAAGGGAATACCATCAAAAATATAATAGGGGAAAACGCAAAATCATCTGCTACAGAACATTTTATGTAAAGCCCCTTCAGGTCTCGGATGTTCTTGATTCTGGATGCTACAAGTCAAATTCTTCATATTTGTGGCTTCTTAAAATGAGTTAAAACAAGTGGAAAATAACGCACTACATAGTAGAATTATTATGATTAATACAATAAACCAAAATAAAATATAACATCAAACATGGTTATTTTATATATGAATTTTAGAAAGTTAACACCCTTTTGGCAGCTCTGAGAAGTACAAAGTTTTAAAGTTGCATTAGAAACCTGGAGGATTTCTTGGGGGAGTTTAGGTTGGGTGGTTTTTTGGGGTTTTTATCAGAAGCCTCAATAAAATAGGCAGTGACCAAAAGGACAAGATAATACAATCAGTTCCATGCTTTATGTGTCTTGAAGTTATTGCTTATTACTATAACAGAATTTTGTAAAGTAGAATGGGCAGATTAAGAGCCAGTAGCATGCACTGGAAGTTACCATGCCAAAAGCACTTTAAACAAATATTAAATGCTCATTCTAGATAATGAAATGTTTCTGTTTCTTATTTTTTGAATAAACTGGCAGTTTATATGAGAAAAAAAATCTATTAAGATGACAACTGGTTTACATACAAACAGATACCATATTTCCTTTTCAATACTATTTACCTTAACTTTTTCCAGCATAGTGCCAGAGTATCTGGTCAGGCAATCTGCTTTTACTACCCATTCACTACACAAAGTTAGCACATCCCAAGGAGATAGAAGAAATTGTTTCAGTGTGTCATGCTGCATTCAGATTTCTCTCCAGGTGAGCCTAACTACCAAGGAGCCATTTAGCCAAAGGGTCCTGTGGTTCTGCAACACGTGAGCAGAGGGCTACATACCTGTTTTGCATGCAGACTTCCTATTCACGTGAAAGAAAATACTTTTGCCCATTATGCCCCCATAAAAAAAAAGGTAAGAAATACATTGTTTTTCCTGATATGATGTCTTCT
The DNA here is from genome assembly GCA_013397775.1 of Eulacestoma nigropectus. Lineage (NCBI taxonomy): Eukaryota > Metazoa > Chordata > Aves > Passeriformes > Eulacestoma > Eulacestoma nigropectus. The sequence continues at coordinate 124,526 of VZTE01001408.1, read as the reverse complement.
GTCATGACAAAAGCAATCTCTTCTATAAGAGCAAATGTGGTTTAGCCCTATTTGAGAGTCATTCTGTCACTTAAATAAATTTGCCATATTTAAAAATGCTGCTTCTATTAAGGTCGATTGTTTACTTGTATGTTATTAATAATTCTACTACTAAATTTAATATTGTGCAGTTAAATAAGCATCCAAAATTCATCCTGTAATAAGATCTTACTGAAACCTTCAAAGAGGAAAAACAATCACTTTCATTTTTGTCAAACCTCAGCTGTAACTTCAAATATCAAACTCTTCATGACTTACAAGGACAATCAATAAGCATCAAAACCACAGGTCCTTATTTAAGTAAAGAGTACTGTAATAATGCATTTTCCTTATCTTGCTGGTACCCCTGAAAACAGTTGCTTCTAGGATAGAAACATATGCTTGAAATCCTAACAAAGATATGCTGGAATTTCCACAAGTGATTGGCTCTAAAAATCATATCACACTGAACCATGAAATAGAAAATGTATCTGAAATTTAGTGCAAAATTTAACACTCATGAGTTCCACTGATTCTGTTATCTGCTCCATTTACATGCCAATCTACACCCCTACCGAAAAAAGCTTTTCTTAAAAGCCTTAAAATAAACTACTCCAGCACTTCCTTTGTAGCATAAGTTGATTTTACACGTGTCTTGAGAAATAAATACTCAGCACCAAACCATAGCCATTAAATTGATACCATCCATCAGCAAAGGTAAGTTATGCAAATCAGAATTATGCAAACAGCTTTTTTTTTAGTTGCTACTATTTCTATTTTGTGCAGCTCTCTGTTAGAGTTCATTATGTGAGGATGAAATTATTTTAGTATCATTATCAAAAAAACCCTAAAAGTCAGAGGCTTGTGTCACTGATGAGCTATTTATTGCTTTTAACATCTATTAAGGCACCTGACAAACGGAACTCGAGCACTGTAGCTGGAGTCCTCTCCCAAAAGCATCTTTCTTACAATCCACAAAAAGTCATGCAACTGGAATTTGGGAATTAATACTTTGCTTCCTACCAGCAGCTTTGGGGGGTATTTCCCTCGGTACATATAAACAGCACAGCCCGCTACTCCTCTTTTTTCAAGCCTCTCTTATATAACAGACTGCAAAAACCATCCCTGAACAATGTGATCAAGATGCGATCTCCTGCTTTGGAACTACAACATTCAATATAATCACATTCAACCCAGTCCCGAGCTATTAATCAACTTCTTACTAATGACGATGATCGATCGCAAGTTCTCTGCAGTTTTGCAGCTGATAGTCAGACAAGGCTCCCAAAGGATCAGGTCATTCACAGACCAAAGTGAGACAGCTTCACCAACTTGGCTCAGAAATCAGTCTTACAAGGGTATTTGATCATCATATTATGTTTTGCTTAAATACCACAGTCTTTCTAGGTGGTTTGGGTTTAGTGTTGGGGCTCCTCCCCAGATAACCTGTGTAAAGGCAACAAAAGCCCAAGAGCCACTTGAGTCTCAGAGGCCCACAAGTAGGATACATAGCAGCTTTCTCTGGAGACCTGCCCTTAACCCCTTCGTGCCACATCATTTATACACAGGCCAACTAACTAGCCTGTCTGAAAAAGACAAACCCAGCCTACACGAGTTACATAATCAGTTTATTTTTTTAAGACAGGATGAATAGATCCTTAAGTACAGAATGACAAAGATTTTTTTTTTCCCTCTCTTGATTCTGCAAAAGACACAACAGACTTACATAAACTCCATATAATTCTGGGTTGTCCTCTGTCTTGAGGTACGTAAGTCTTGACGTACCCTATGGAGAGGTTTGCTACAAAGCAGAGCTCAGGCTGACTCACTGTTTTCACTTTACATACAGGCTACCTATAAAGACTTTGAAAATAAACCTGCAATGTGAAGTTTTTACTTTACCTTGTTATTGCAAAAAAAAAGACATACATGTTTTAAGGGGCACAGGTATCAGCTTCTACAGCCAGTAAAGTTAAGTGTTCAATAACGGAGCCTATTCCTTTCTAAGTATTTCTTCCAAGCTTTGGATTTTTTTTTCTGTAATGCACAGGGTTAACCGTGACACCCTGAATCCAAACAAAGCACACCCCAACTAAGTATAAGAAAATTTATCTGCACAAGATACTGTATTACACTCTTCCATGTATTCGTCCTTCCAGTCCCTCCAGGGGAAATTTAACATGGTTTCTAAAATTATCCCTCTTCAGGGTTTTTTCATTTTTCTCCAAGATCCCCGGCCAGATGAATTTGTGTATTGCATGTACTGCCTGTGCCGCTGCACCTCCTTCCTCTGTGGTGACTTGATTCAGCTGAAGCTACGATTTGACCGATCGATGCAAGCACATTACACACCAGAGTAAGAGTAAGGTAAGGGTAAAGGAAAGAAAAGCATCTCTCCTTTCAGCCATTAAATATAGATCAACGAAACATCACAGCGCACATCGCGGCTCCCCTCCCCACCCCCTCCGCCCGCTCCTCGAGCGCAGGATTTCGCAGACGGTGGCTTCAAAGGAAGAACACACACCCCACACACCCCTCCGCACACACACACAGACACACACACAGACATACACAGGCAGCACAGACACACAGAAACACGCAGCAGCCGTCGCTCGGAGCCGCCCCAGGGCCCGGGCTCCGCGCAGGGCCGGGCGCTGCCCCCGCCCGCGGGTCCCCGGGTCCCTTCTTCTTCTTCCTTCTCTTCCTTCTCCTCCTTCTCCCTGGCCCATGACTTCACTGCCGTAACGAGCACATTAGTGCAGGGCGTCGGGAGACACGGTGCCGCGGATGCCCTACATAAGGAACGACTAACGTAGAAAGAAAGGGAGGAAAGCGATGGAGGGGGGGAGGCCCGGGAGAAAGAACCATGAGGAAATAACGCACTTTGTTACCTTTCGGCTGAAGGCACAAACACCGCTCCTTGCAGCCCAATCCAGCCCGGCTGCCTCGCCGAGGGGAGCAGCGCAGGACCCCGCACCAAGAAGAAATATCACGCAGGCGGGAAGGGTGTGTGGCGGGGAGGGGGACGGACCTGGCACCATTACAGTGCCTGTCGTACTCACCGATCGGCGCCGATTCAGCCTGCTTGCTCCCAAACATATACCAAAACCCAACAGCAAATCCTCAGT
>VZTE01001408.1:54076-121098 GCA_013397775.1 Eulacestoma nigropectus | reverse complement strand
CGGCGCCGTAGCGCAGCGCGCCGGGCGGGCGCACCGGCCGCGGGATGTGGCCGAAGGAGACACAGCCGCCGCCGCAGCATCTGCCGCCGCCGCGCTCCCGCCCGCCCTGCCTCCCTCCCTCCCGCTTGCCTCCGCCCCTCCCTGCCCGTCCCCTCCCCAGCAGGAGCGCGCCCGCCGCGGCCGAGCAGCCGGCGCTGGGGGGGAGAGAGGGGGGCCGGCGGCCCCGCTACCGATGAGGCACCGCCGCCTGTGCCGGGCGGGGCTGAGGTAGGGCCGGGCCGGGTCCCCCGGCCTCGCCGCAGAGGGGCTCGGCCCCCTCTTCCCNCTCTTCCCCCAGACCCCCGCAGCCGGGGGGGGTTCTGATTTACTGGGGAAGGGGGAGGCAGGGCGGAGGGCGCAGGTGTGGGAGCGCACCCTGGGGCGGGGGTCGTCGGTGGGGAGCAGCCCCTCGGCAGTGACCGCGGCTCCGGCTGTCATGGGTTGGGAACTTGACATCTGCCAGCCAAAACGGTGACAGCAACAGGGAAAGCAGAGCTCGTTCCCCGGCTCGTGTCTACCTCGGGTCTCTGTTCCCATGCTTGGGAAACCTAGGTGGGAATCCTACCATGTTTTCAGAAGTCTTCTTGCGAGCAAATAGGGTAAGGAATATGGAAGTCATGTTTTACTCTCTTGCACGCTTAATCCTTCGTTGAGAAACTTGTGTGGAATGCAATTGCAGCACTCACCTGAAAGTTGCCACTCCATGGCTCCTTTCAACTCGCCGCTCGGAGTTTTGGTACCTGAATAAAACCACCTATTTTTTTGGGTTGTTGCCCGGGGTAACCGCTGCTAATTCACGCTCGCAGCGGGCTGAGCATCAGCGCGGCACTGGGGTCAGGCACAGGCGCGGCCGAGGCGCCCGGGCAGCGCCCACAGCCGGTCATTTCTTGCCCGACCCCGCGGTCCCAGCACCTGCCCCGCAGGAAGGGACCCGCGTGTCCCCGGGCGCCGGGGGCGGCCAGGCCGGCCGCTCCCGCGGGACATGGCGCTCCCATCCATCCTCCCCGCGCCCCTCCAGCCCCGCGCCGCCGCGCTGGAGAAGTCATGACGGGCCCCGCAGCGGGCTCGGCAGCGGTGCCTGCCGCCGGGCTGAGCCGGGGCGGCAGCGGTGCGGGCCGATCGCCGCCACCGAGCTGCACGGCGACTCGCTGCTGCCACCTCTCGCTTGGCGTTCTCGCAGCTTCCCCAAACTCTCCTGCGAGCGGGAGTTTCACCTGGCTGAAGTTCCATTTCTCCTCACCGACAGATAGTTGCGTTGGCTTCCCCTCCCTTAGTCTCACGGGAGGGCCGGAGGCTACGTCCTCCCAGCGCCAGAACGCCTTGTTTTCGTCCTGAGGTCACTTTTTGGGGGAAGAGAGTTATTTCCATATTTGTTGGACCATACACCTGACTAGTATATGTCCTTTCCCTGGGTTAGGTGAAGGTGGCCCATCCACCTGTGACAAAATCGGTCAGTTACAGCTGAGGGTGATTCAGCCTCGTAGAACCCTTCAATGCCAATCCAGACTTTGCCCAACTACTAGGACTTGAGGGAAGAGCACCTCTGGGCTCAAATCTAGAGGAAGCCCAAAACCTCATTGTCAGGTTCTGGTATGGCATGTCTTGATGCCTACTAGAGGGGAGCTTGCTGGTGGCAGAACACAGTGGCCAATCCAGTCTTGACTTGAGTAGAGAAGAGACCAACTAGCCCATTGCCTGAACTTTTGGTTGGATCAAAAGTTTGTTTTGTCTGCTAAGTGCAAGACCCTGGGTTTGTGATTCCCAGCCTGAGACAGGGATCGAACTGAAAATAGTGTATCACCCAGCAGTTACCTGGAGTCACTATCTTACAGTTAAACTTCAAGATTTACTTGATAATAAAACTACTGCGTGTCACAGTATAGTAGATACACCATAGCATCATATGATCTACCTTCTGCAGCCCAGCCTCCTTTTCAGAGCTGAAAGGTCTTTCTGTCAATAAAGGCAAAGGAGATTGAAAGACTAGAAGTAGGCTATGTCCTCCTTCCATTCCCCCTCAAATATTGCCATGTAATAGGGACATTTCCTGGCCCTGGGGGCCATGTTGTACACATCTGACCTAATTGTAGGATGAGCAGTGTGTGCTAGTGAAGAAAGCACCTAAGACATCTGATTCTCCCCACACTGCAGAGGTTACCCGGTTGGCTGTACTGATCTGAGTAGTTAGTATGGAAGCTGTTAGCCTGGAAGTTAAATATAGCAGCAATGAAGGTATATAATAATGTAGACCCTCTGCAGGGAAAGTGAGGCATGGAGGAAGATGGGTTTTGGAGGAACCTGGGAGGAGTCTGAAATCTGTTTTTCTCTCACAAGGTTTCCTCCTTTCACATCACAATTTTTCATGACAGGGATTTCATCTTCAGATGTCGCAAGAGTCAAAAAGCTTCTCCTTTTCTTGTCACTTTCTTCCCCTGATTCTCCCTGCATCACCTTTTCAATGTTCCCTGATACCAGGTGAGGTCAGAGGAGGGGCCAGGACTGAGCCCTGCTTATGGATATGGAGAAACGGAACAAGGGAATTAAATCTGAGTTTCAATATGACCTTTTAGTGCTGTTCCTGCTGTCACAGAGAAAGAGTGAAAGAGAGCAGTGAGGGGTAAGAATGTGAAAAGCAGTGGGATCAACTTCTGGAAGATGAGGCCCCATCTACAGTAGGTATTGTCTGCCAGCTTCATTCTCAGTGACTAAACCTCTTCTTGTGACAAGCCAAAAGCATTTGTAGGTGGAAGCTGTTCACTTTTTTGGTCAGTCCCAGACTTCTCAGATGTAGATAGTCTGTTTTCTCAGATTTCTCAGGTCTGTACCTAGGAATGGTGTATCTATCCTAATCGTTGGTTAACTTCCCTGAGGGTTTGTTTGAGTTGGGTTTTTTTATTTTTTCCTTGAAAAAGATGGAAAAAGAAAAGGAAATGATCATATCGAGGCAAATATTTTCTAGCACAGGAACTGTAAAAGCATCTTTGCTATTTATATTTGTCTGTTTTTGAGGCCTCAAACTTCTATTTTGTCAAAGTAATGACAAGTAAAAATTTTAGAAAACAGTAAAAAAGAAGTAGTAACATGAATAAATTTAAATGCAGTGATAGAATTTTCAGATAATTAGTCCTCCAAATGACTGTATTATAAAAAAATAGTAGTAGCAAATTGTTAACGCTTAGGCTCCAGGGTTACATCTTGCAATAGCTGGTTGCCAGTGATACTTTTCCCATCCTCCTAGCTAAATATATATCTTTTTCTTTGAATTTGAAAGAATGTCATCATGAGGTAAAGGATGAAGCTAGCATTGGAGGAACACAAGGAAAAGTCCGTTAGTCAACAGTTAGATGAGTTATCTAAAATATGGGGTACCCAGACACTAGTTGTGTCTGCATGTTCTGTCTCAACATAAACCCTAATTAATTTTCGTTTAATCCTTCTTGGAAAAGAATTGGGAAGCTTGAATTTTTGGACAGAAATGAAAACATTTTTTTGCTGTTCTGACTTTCGTTATGTTTACATTTAAGTGTGTACTTCATATAAAGATTGTTGAGATCCTCTGTCATGGTCCAGGCCCAGCAACTTCCTTTGTCATGCTGAAGTCAATGGGAACTTTCCATACTAAAAATGTAACTGAAGTAAAACTAGGTGTATGTAATATTTTCATGTTTCAGACAATCTTAGCAATGAAATTGGGAAAACTTGGTTTTGCCCTTTTTAATGAACAGAAAAATCAGCCAAGCATGACTAGTTTTTTAAGTTTAGAGCAATATTTCAAAGAAGTTATTGCAATTACTGTCTTATTCCTTTCTAAGAATTATTTCAGGGTGAAATTATTAAAAGAAATTGACAACAACCATTGAAATACATTTCAGATAAGAAAGAGCATGTTTCTTGAGACACACAGTATGGTGTCATAATGAAACTTAAGCTGGCAATGAATTTAAATAATTGGTCCAAATTTCTTCTCTCTTATTGGACTTGGATGTTATCTTTAGAGAGTCAAGTCATCACTGAATTATAGTAATACTATATGTATTTTCCATTTCTCCTAAATTGTTGCACAATATTATATAACAACGAAGTACTTGTAAATCCTGGGATGAGGATTTCCTATGCCACAATGATAACATGAAAAGAGAAGGTTTGCATGATTGTATTTGCATAAACTTGTGTTCTGTTCTCATGAAAATATTTTTTTAGCAGAAGTCTCCTAAAGAAATATAAGGTATTTTCTATTCTGAGGCACAGCTGGCTTCGACTCGTCTGATTATGAGTAAATTATTGTTGAAGTGCTAAGCTTGACTGGCGATAGGAAGACACAACTGAATTTGTAGTACCTGCAGATTTTGTAAATGAATCTATATTTGCATTGAGAGAGTTGGTTTTTATGTACTGAAGACAGCTCTCAGATCCCTAAGACCTGACTGAGATTTTCTTCTTCCCATCTTCATCCACTGATGACCAGATAGGGTGTTATGAAAAAGATCTCTCTGAAACAGCTGGATTAAAATATTATTTGGACCTACTTTACTTTAAAAAATCATTGTAAGAATTATTATTTAGCTAATAGCTGTTATTATTTTCCTAAGCAATTTGGCATTTTGAGCATGTCATATTTTCACACGAAATTATACAAAAGGATAAAAATTCAATTGAATTCAATTGTCTTTGTCAGTCACAAACAATCAGAACTCCTGTTCAAGGTATAGTGAAGGAACTGCATTTTTTAACAATAAAACTTTATCTAAGTGTTCCTGATTAATGAGCTAGTTGGAGTTTTACTTAACTTCAAGGAAAAACATAGTGAAAATACTGAGAGTAGCAGACACTGTAGCTTCTTCTTCCTATCGATTAAACACATCTGATGTAAAGAAGGGTTGGGGTTTTTAGTTTGTAGTGTTTTTGTTGTGGTTTTGGGATATTGTCATTTGGAAGATGGAAGGCCAGATGTTGAAATGAAAATTAATATAGTGTAAAAATTGTCCTTTTCAGCATCCAGTAAAACAAAGTTTGCTGTTATAAATTCATATATCCTGTACATGCATAGGCTATACAAAGAGCTGAATGTTCTGAAATAATTTGTAAACCCTAACCACGTGAAAGAAAGTAATTTCACTCTGTCTTCACATTACCCAGTATTACTAGCGGTGCAACGTCAACTCAGCTGCAAATTACAATCTGTGGATTGGATATCTATGGATGTTCAAAACACGTTTATCCCTATTATTGTCAACTGAAATGCCAAGCCATTCTCAGGATGCATCCCTTAATACATTTACAACTATAAAAGCATTTAGGATTAAGGTACAACCTTTACAAAACTGTATTGTACCTTTTGGATTCTTTTTCCTCTTCACTGTACTTCTGTATTGAATAAATCCATCTCAACGAAAAAGACCATCCTGCAAAAAGCCTAGTTAGAAATCTTGCCATGGATTCAGAAAATGATGCTGTTTGAATAAAAGTTAGTGAAACCTCGTTGAACTGATTATCTTTTATTTAATCCAGTTATGTCTGAGTTTTACTTTGTGTCTTTCCACAGTGTAAAAGACTGTCAGAGTTCAAGGAACCAGTAGATTAATTATCTAGTTAGACCTCGTATGGCATAAGACTGAGATATTACCTACCCTGAAGGCAAAATTAATGACTTGGCATTATGGAATTATGGAATGCTGGGTCATTTTCTAATCTATGCTCTGTTATATTTAGTCAGTATCAGGAAAGATGAAGCTAGTTTTACTTGGCTGTTATGCTCCATGAACATCATGCTCCAAAAGTCACACACTTTTACCTTTTCCAACCAGTGCAGTTTTAATTTTCTGGAGAGGCTTGGTGTGCTCAGGAGAGCTTCTCATCTGACTGCTTTTCAGAACCTTACTCTTGGTTTCATTTGATCCACTAACAACTCTTGTGGAAACACAAACCTCTGAAGCTCCATGAGTATACAACAGTTAACATGGAAAACTTGCAGGATTTCTCTTCCTATGTGGCATGTCCATGAATGTCTTAGTGTACAGGCAGACACATGGTAATATTCCCTCTACCTGGAGTTTCTTGGGTATGCCACTGGTGCATTCAAAGCATTTCCCCCACCAGTGGTACCAAGGCTGAAGTCACAGATGGGGGCTGTCTGGAGAGTACTGTTGGCAACGTAGACACAAATTCTTCCAGCATATCTGGTACTGAGGCCCAAAATACTTAATTTCCTTACATTTCTCAGCTGAACTGTTGTGCACTTCATAGTTGTGAAGCAGATTGCGTCACGCTTTGACCTGATAATTTCCTCTGCCAGGCCTCCGTTCATCTCAAAAAAGGTTGGACTGTGTCAGATCATCTGATTCATGCCTACTAGCCAGTTTTACCACTTTTTGCTACAGTCTATCTTGCACAACTGGCTATCTCTGGTCCTATACCTGATTTGTGCTAGAAAGAGTTGTGTTTGTCATCATCCCGTAGAGTTTTCAGTAGCAAGCTTACTTCTACAAGCTAAATTGTTTAGAAAGAATAATTTTCAGCAATGAAGGAGGATGAATTGCTACAGTTTAAATGGCCATTTGCCTAAGAGTTGAAAGGCTGACTGCGCAATGGATGAGTACAATACTGAATTTTTCTTATGAAAGTTTACAACATCATGGTTTTCTATCTGGGAAATTAGATTTTCACAATGATTTAAACAATGATAAATTGTCCAGCGTGGTACCTTTCTTAAAGGCTGTTGCTGTCCGATGTTCTTTGTGATAGTTTTCAGCACATCTTTTAAGTGCATCAAGAAAATATGTGGTGCATAAGAGGCAGGATCTGTTCAGCACATCTTTTAAGTGCATCAAGAAAATATGTGGTGCATAAGAGGCAGGATGTGTTTTCCCTCATTTCCTGTTCTACTCCCACTCTTTCAATTTCAGGGTAACAGATTTTGAAGGAAAACTTGAGTTTCTTACCCTATACTTTTCCAGCAGAAAAACTACCTGCTTATTTTCATGTAAACCTGTTATGTAAATCTCTGTATTACTGCACACCTGACCTCTTTTGTGATATTTTTAACTTAGTGGAAAACAAAAAGATACGTTTTTTCAGCACCACTTGCTAAAATTAAAGAGGAAAAGATAACTGTGTTTAGTATTCTCTTACCTTTTATGAAAGAAGAAAAAAATGGAAGTAATAAGCTGTAAAGTAGTACCAAATTGTAGAAGGGAAATAATGATCCTAATATAAAGCTTTTATTATTACTATTATTATTTATCAAGTACTTATTAAAAATGCATTTATATAAATTTATGTAGTCAGTCATTTTTGCTGAATTTTGGGATTTCCATGACTTCTACTGTGGCCATACTCTATGAAAACAACTGTAGCTGTTCAAAAGTAACATAGTCCCAGCATCAGTCCTTTTGGAGAGACATTGAAAGTGTGCTGTGACGGCTCTGATGAACTCAACAGCAAGAATCCTTTTAAAGGGGTAAAGCCTTTTAACTGAGTTACAAAAAATCTTTGATATTTCCCATGTCAACTCTGTCCCTAAAGTAAGTTACTATTGTCACATACAGAGTTCAGATGGCAAATCTCCTTTTTCACTCTAGGATATCAATTTCGAAATTTTTATTACATTCAGTGACCTTTGGTTATGTTTATGTTATTTTGTGATGCCTGTGAGATTTTTCAGCTGTTATAAAGCAGCAGAGAATGGTACTGTGGTTTTGGAAGTTTGAACACATTCTGTAGAAAAATACAGGTGAGCAATTATCCATCTTTGGATTCTTTTCTCCTGTTGCTTATTCCGATGAGCGATCAACAGTGTAGTTGCCAATTTAACCTAATACTGCATCAAACAATTGTGTGACACAGAGTAGGCTTTGATCTTCATATCTGTAGCATGAATTTTATGGCTAGACCATACTTTCAGTTTGTCGAGATAGCTGTTTCTTGTAAAAAACTATTAAGCCACGAAACAAAATGTAAGGGATGTCAATATGCTGCCATGTTCCTTTAGTAGTTCATAGTGGCTAACTCTTCTACTTCTCAAAAGCTACAGTTTTTGTTTTCATACACAGAGCTCAAAAGAAAGAAGAATCATAGAATCACAGAATGTTAAGGGTTGGAAGGTACCTTAAAGATCATCTAGTCCCAACCCCCCTGCCATGGGCAGGGACACCTCCCAGTAGACCAGGTTTCTCAAGGCCTTATCCAGCTTGGCCTTGAACACTTCCAGGAATGATGCATCCACAACTTCTCTGGCTAACATGTTCAGTACCTCACCCTCACAGAAAAGAATTTCTTCCTAATATCTAGCCTAAATTTCCCCTTTCAGTTTGAACTCATTAGTCCATGCCTCTTTATAGAATGCACTGTGTGTTTATAATGGCAAGCATTAATTTCAACAGTATGTAAATTTTATCCTTCACTTAGGTTTCACGTGTAGAAATCAGGCATTACAGTGAATAAAAATCCTTTGATCTGTAAAGGATGTTTCATCAAGCGGTTGTTTAGCGACTTGTTCTTCAGATATAATATTGCATTAGTCTGTATAAGAAATGTGATCTGGAATTTTTACAGATCTAATAACAATCTCAGGATTGTCACAGTGATAGGGATAGCAGATCATTGGTGTGTTTAATATATATCTGAGGTGGTCAATAGAGCAGATGACTGAGGGTCGGGATAGTCTGTTACAGATAGTTGTATGGAAGCTACAGACATATCCTGTCACTGAGACGGGATATGTCTGTAGCTTCCATACAACTGCTTTCTACTGTTTCACTTACTGAATCAAACTTAGACTAGACTGATGTTTTGGGATGAGAAATAACAAATAGGCAAGATAGAAAAACTCCCCAAATATAGGCAGTGTATTCCAGAATGGGCAAGTACAAAGAGCCACCACAACATGAACTGCTGTGAAAGGCAGACTGCCCTGACTATGGTTGTTTGACAAGCTTCTCTTCTCCCACCAGTTTGTCAGGTGGTCTCAGTTTTCTCTCTCATGAGTAATTGGCAAATAAATATGATGTTACTGGAAGATGTGAAGTTGCCCACCAGATGCTGCAGATTAATGTATTTTTTATGAAGAATGACCCAAACTAGGTACTCTTGACCATTATAACAGTCCTGACTACCCTTTCAGGCAGGCAGTGGGTGTTCATCAGGCTTCCAGTGCAATGGGGAAGGCTTTTTCATTTATTATATCGAAGGTGCCTCCTTTGCTCTTGATTTCTTGTCTCTATAGATCTATGATCTCCTGGTTTCACTTCAACGTTATTGTCTACCTCAGCCAACTCTGCCAGCCTTTTGTTTTTAATCCCATGACATCCTATAGTAAGTTTCATCCATTGCCTTAAAGCCCCTTAAAGATTCTGAAAATGTTTGCTTTTTTTCTGAGAGATCTGTGACACTCTTTTTCCCCCTCCACACCCCTTCTTATCAGTTACAAAAAGCTGATGGAACCTCTCCAAGGCCTTGAGTGGTTTGTTCAGTTGCGTTCCCTCATTCTGTGAGCTGGGAGATCTCGTCATAGATATTGTCCCTGTTATCTCTTTTTCCTGAGGGTCTGTGTATCTAGGTGGGGTTTATTACTTTTTCTATGTCTTCTCTTTGTTCTTTTCAACAATATTCTCAAGAAATGTCCTTACATTACAAATGTCATATATCCTTTATATTTTACACAGCTTTTACCTTCCAACTATCCTTACAGTACTTATCAATATTAACACAATGTTTGAGCAACTAGAGCTCATCTTCTTAGCAGAACTGATCTAGATGAAAAAATTAAGCCACTTCTTTTTGTTCGAGTCATTTATTAAGAGGATTCTGGAGGTAACATCACCTGGTGCTCTTTCAAGCAATAAAATGTGCTTTTTGCAGACTCTGAAGAGAGAAAACAGCTACATAAAATTACTTTGATTTTTACAAAGGATTTTACTGGTAGAAGAAATGCACTGATATTAAAAGAAAAACACCCCTGGTAACAACAAATAACTAGCCACTTGGATTATATAATAATTTAACATGAAGACTCAAAAACAACTATAGTCCTGTGGGCTTTTAAAATACCCAATAATCTTCAGATATTTTAATGTTGCTTTGACAGCTTTTTTGCAACAGCAGCCAAGATAGTCTGCATATTCTGCACAGAACTCCCAGTATTCAGCAAAAACAGGTAAACCAGAATATTTTAGCTGCAACACTCTACTTTTCCAAGGGTTTCTTCTTGAGCTCTTTCTAGGTAATTTCTTTGCTGTAATGCCTTATGTGAGAATTTGCTCATGCGATTTCATTTCACATGATGTTCTTTAACTGTGAATCAGAAATTATTGAAAAAGCTCAGTGTTCAATAATTATTTTCTCCTACAGAAAGAGAATACTTGAAGAACATAAACCATTATGTGAAGGAAAAAACCCCAAAGGAGCTGGACAAATTTGTCTCAATATTGATTGATTTAAAAATGTTGACCTGTTGTAGACAGCCTGTCAAGATTCCACATACCTCAACCCCTTCCCAGAGGCAGTTTACCATTGTTGTGTCTCCAAGTGACACAAGCCAGACCTGTACTCACCTTAAGGTGTTCAGATTTTTGAACGAGCCATGAATTTGATTGAGTCCTTTAATCTAGAGCTCTAGACAGCAAAAAAGTGGGGAGGTGGGATTTAAAGCCATTTTGGCCTTTCCAAGAATTATGTCAGGAAACCATCCTACATCCTAGATATAGGAAAATACATGGATGGATAAAAATGGTTTCTGAATGACATTGCATAGGCTGTTACAGCCTACAAACCTTTAAAACTCCTGTGAAAAGAATTGATGTTGCCTAATGCATAATATAACACAAAAAAGAACATCTTCCTTGAAACTGGTGATGATTTTATTCATTGCAGATTCCTAAGGATTCACAGATTAAGGTAATTTCCCTCTAAATTCCATCCCCACATACTAATACAGCCAGCTAATCCAGAGGTCAAATATCCACCAGGTCTACTGCAGATACATTTCAAAAAACTCAGGGAAGGAACAGTTGCTTCTGGAGACAGTAGTAAAGAAGAATTTTTGTTTTCTGGCATTGTTTACCTACAGAGTGGATCTCATCCTTTTCTGAAGTGTATCTGTAACCATTAAATACTCCAAATTAGATCTTATCTTACATAAAATGTTTAGTGTACATAGTTGATATTAAATTTTCTCCTTTTTTCTTGGTATATGGAGAACAGGACTAGATGACACGTGCACAGTGTGGACACATGGATGGCTTAAAACTGTGCTGTCTTTCAAAAATGATCCTCTGAGAGTAACTGTTTCATGCTTACATAGTTTATTTCTTCCCATAGGACTGACTTCTAACAGGTTGCTTTTCACCTTTTACTTGTACAACTGCACACTGCATTTGTCACTATTTAATTTTTTTTTTAATTGTAACATAATTTCTGCAATTTATCAAAGTAATTCTGAATTCTAATTTTATTTCTCAACATTCTTGCAGTCTTACCTGATTTTCCATCATCTGTGCATTTAATAAGTTTGTTTTTGCTTTAGTATCAAATTCATTAATGACAAGATTTAAGTAAAACCAGATTTTGAGTAGATATCTCCTACTGTGGGTGAGAATTCATTGATAGATACCCTTCTGATTACAGGTTTCCAACAAGATTTACACCCACTCTGTAGCAATTCTATCCAAATCGTCCTGTAATAAATTTTGTCTACATCATGTCTCCCTAACCTGCTTATAGAGTATCATGTAGGACATCATTAGAAGTTTTTATTATTCTTGTAATATGAAACATATTTCTATGTTCCTGTGTTTTCATTCTATCCACAAGTTTCATCACCCCATTGTAGGGTAAAATTATATTGGTTTGACACATTTAAATTTTTTGCAAATCCACATTAGTTGCTATTAATCCTGTAATCTTTCAGTCTCTTCTTTACTTGGAAATGGTTTAGTTACTTCTATCAAGGTTACTCAGGGTCCATAATGAAGCTGAAAAATCTGCAAAATCCCTGTGAAATCGTCCAGCTCACTTCTTTTTACAATTCTTAGGGTTAGTCTGCATTTAGGCTACCTCTCTGTCCCTATAAATTTTCAAAAATAAGTGCTAATGAATGTGTTTATTTCAACCATTTTGATAAATATTTTAGAATTAAATTTATCAGGGCCAGCTGATTTCCAAACAGTTATCTTACCTAAATGTATTCACACCTCTTTTCCCCTTTTTCTAGGCTGAGATCTTATCCCATTGGTGTAAAGTAATCAACTGTGAAAACCAGTGATAATCGATGGGGAATTTTGGAAAGGCAAGTTTCAAAAAGGGCATGAAATGCATGGGTTTTCTTCAATGTTGGGTAATGAGCAGGGATTTTTTTCCTCCTCTTCTGCTAGCAAGCTGTGCATATATTATGGGGATATGTCTTGTTAGTTTTGTGGGGTTTATACTTAGGTCTTTTGTTTCCATATGCTCACCTATGTTTTTTTGTGTTAATCTTTAGCAACCTGATTTTGTCTTCACTTCCTGGAATCTTCTTTTGCTTGAAGTAAGTGAAGAAGTCATTAGTTACATCAATCACTTCTTATCCTTCCCCTTCACTGCACTACAAGATTGTGTGAAAATATGACTGTGGCTTAAAAGTCATGTGTAACATGACATTCTTCAGAAAAGGTGACACCTACGCAGAAGTGAATGTGTTGGATACAAATTTAACAGAGGGAGAAATGTAGCTAATACAGAGCGAATTAGCTTTTTCTAAATCAGATGTACATTTAATTTACATAGCATGCAGAGGCATTGGAATTGTTGTAGTTTATCAGTCAAATATTTTAAGATTAATATAATAAACTTGTCTAGGAGACTATTAATGCCTTTTTTGTTTGTCACCTGTTTTTATAAAGCCTGTTTTATAACCCTACAAGTCTGTTTTGCAAACAATGCTAATACCAGTCAATTATACTAGCTGGCATTTGACAAGACCTACAAACACCGAACAAATTACCAACTGAGTCACTACATGAGCAGGAATTTACAGCTATGAACAATGCTACCATTTCTATTTATAAGTGTTTCTGACTGTTTTTGTTTTGATTACTTACACACACATGCACATAAGCGGGACTCATCAGCTTATTGCTGCCTCACAGTTGACTCAGTCTGGCAGCTGATGCATCTACAGCAGATCAGCTGTTCCTTTGTTAAAAGCAGTTACTACGGCCTATAAGAATTATTGTAATTAGCATTGCAGAATTCAGTATTTTTGGACAAGCGTGGATCCCCTTATACTGAAAGCATTAAATAACATCACTGTTTACATAATAAATGACATCTGACAAGGCACAGTATCTTGGTCCTTCTTAATTAATAATGTTAATTATATGTATAATACATAGTATATTATATAATATTAATAATATTTTCTATTAATTCTAGAAAAATTATGACCTCTTGCTCTACAAAAAGAAATGGTCTAATAAATAATATGAAAAGAAATAAAAGATCTTATGTTTCTTCTGTCATACATGCAATCAGTGATGAACAAGGGACTGTCTGCATTATATGCATCAGGCTGTGAAATATTGCCACTTTTTTTTTAAGAAGGGCTTTTAGAGTGCATTTCATTTCCCATTCTTCTTTTGTGATGTCATCAGAAGAGAGAACTCAAATCTCCATGTCCTGAGATCCACAGAGAAACTTCCATAGCACTACAGCACCTGCTTGTAGCCAAAAATTTCTTTTACAATATCTTTAGGCTGAAGACCTTTTATAGCTTTCTTTTTCTGTTGGATTCACCACTGATGTTCTTGATTCAAGAGGTGCAGTTGCTCTTATGCAGAGAAATTTTTTACCGTTTCAGGAGAACATGCCATTGCACAAAAGAGCTCTCTATCACACTCCAGCTCCCACTACATGAAGATTTTCCCATGCTGAGAAGAACATAAAGAACCATTATAATACTGAAGGTATGAATATGTGTTTCAAATTCACAGACCTTAGCTTCATAGAGCGCAATACTCCCACAGGCATTGACTGAGAGGAAAATGAGCCAGGCTTAACTTCTGGTCTTTCTTAGTCATACACTCAAAGAATATGCAGGGGAAGCTAGTCACTAGCTAGTCACTGCTCTGCTTTTGGGAGGCAGAGCAGACGCAGTGCTCCAGGATGCTGCTTGTAGCACCTACATTGCCTGCTACTGTCAGAAGTTATTGCTATTACAAGGCAGAGGAAAAGGGTGAGCCAAGGAAGGCTGGAAATGACCATCAGTTGACTTCTTCTGTCCCGCTGGTGATGAAGGAAGCCGTGAGAAGGGCTCCAAAAGGCAACACTCAGCACCCCAAGAAAACGGGGGAATGCCTGGAACTTCAAACAACCCCACCTCCGGGAGACCTGGACCAAACATGTCACATGAGTGCTCTGGCTGTAACTGGAAGAAGGTAAATGAGCTATGAGTGGGCACCAGAAGGGCTGGGATGGAAATATTGGCAACACATGCTCTGGACATAGTCAGATGGTGAGGAGTATGCAGCCAGCACAAGAGCTGCTCGCACGCTTGCTGTAAGGCCTTTTCCCGTCTTGTCTGCCTAATTTTTGATGTAGTGGCAAGACTTGGCTCTGATTACATTAGAACAGACATTTTTGTGTTGCAAGATACACTCAGGTAGCATTTCGGACACCATTTGGCAGCTCCTAGGAAACAAATAAAGGTTTTCAAGCCAGACACAAAAATGAAGCTAGAATTATTTTCAAAGGCAAAAAATGCTGAAAGGTTTTTCATTTTATGTTTGAAAACCATCTTATCAGAATGTGCCAGTGGTTAATTTTCCCAGCATTTTATGTGTGTAACACGAAGGGACAATAAAACATTGGGAAAGGTAAAAACAATCAGAGATTGTAGACCATATGGTGAGGGCAGATCTTGAAGAACAATAAAGTCATCATCCTCTGGCCTTTAATGTTCATTTGTTTTCCTGGTTGTTTGTAATGTTCCCTGTGGCAGCATTATAAATCTTTTTTCCTGTGTAATAACTCTTACTACTTCCTTTCTTGCAATTACAAAAGGTGTTTTATTTTTATCAGCCATTCCAGACAACACAGATCCTATCTAATGCATATCTGGAGCAGTAAAAAGATTGAGTGTATAAGTGTCTCATATAGTGTGATACATAAAATCAAACATTAATAAAGGCTTTTGACAACCTCCATCTGTTTGATCTTCACACTTCTCCCTCTGCTTTTTCAAGAGATAAAGTCTTGAAGTATTTCAGCATTTCCTCTAACTCATCTGGTCTGCCAATTTTTTGCAGCAACTTCTCAGTTGCTTGGTCTTATGACCAAATCAGAGAACAGTGTTTCTCTGGGGTCATAGTGCTACTTTTGTGTCTCTGGAAAACAAACAGAAAATGTCTTGGAGCACTTCTGAATCTGAGGATGAGTTGCTGCAAAGCATTGACTGTAGGGTCATGGAAAGTGTGACTACATGTACTGAGATGTAGGAGTAAAAAAGATTGAGAAACTCTTGAACAGAATATCCAGTTCTAAAGCCCCACTTGAGCTGAAAATAGAATTACCATTTGTCTGTTGCAAGCATAAAGTATCAGGGCAAGTTTTCTTGATGCAATTTGTTGAATGTCCATGTCAGTAGCTAAAGCATGGGAACTGCAGGTCTTGATCACAAGAATTCTCTTATCACAAAAACTCTCTTATCACCAGTGCAAACTTCTTTTACATAAATTAGATCCAGAAAATTAAAAGTAAGTAGCTAAATTGGTAGTTTTGTCTCTATACTTAGACCCTCTGACACTGCAGCTATATATTATAATGCTGTCCTGGAGTTCAAGCTAAAATCAAAATTCCCCAGGTTTCAAAAACAACCACCAATAAAAAACACCAAAACAGCAACATCCCCCCAAAACCAGGAAGTATGACTCCACAGGCTGAAAATGAGCAGGCTTTTGCTTATCTTCCACATATGACTTGCTGCTTTCCTGTAAGCGCAAACATTAGGCTACAGTTTCATGCTCTCAGTGGGTTTAATGGAGGTGAAACAGATTTAAGATTCATACACAAGAAAAAAAATTAAAACTATATATTTTGATGTGTAAGGAAATACAATTAAACACATCTCAAGAATTTTCATATAAACCAGTGAAATCCTTGAAAAAATTCAACCCTTACCTTGTATTAGTTCTGTTTAATACAAGTAATTATTTCCTTTCATTTTCTAAAAATCATATTAATCTTCTATTTTTGAAAGATGATAAAAAAATTTAAAACTGATAATCAAAATTTGTACATATCATGCTATGAGAAACCATTTAGTGGTATTATAATGGCCTTAGCCTAACTCAAAATTTTATTCTACATGAAGATGTATTTTCAAGTCCCACAAAGATGAAAAATCACTTAAATGATTGTTCTTTGCTGTGCTTTCGTAGGTGATGCCATATATGCCACAAAGAAAATTTTCTCACCAATTTTAATTTTTCTTAATTCTAGCATATGCAAGCAAGGAGAAATGTGTTTTAGGAAGAAATAATAGAAGACAATATAATATAGGAAAGTAATTTTATCTGTAGAATAAATGTATTATGAATTCCTTTTCATATAATCAAATTATTTCCTATATTTTCACAATGTAGCACTGAACTTCTTAAGAGCGTCAAAACCAAGTAGGACCAAAACAAGCATCTGTCTGCTATTTATGAATAAAGATCAAGTAGACAGTCTTATATTTTCTCATTTCCTTAAGAAAGAATTGCTTCACTAAAACTTTAGCCCACAGTTGTATCAACAACTTAACAACTTACCAGCAGACTATGAGTTGATGTCAGTGCAGGAATTGCATTTTGCTAAAATAGAAGCTATGAGTATTTCTGTAATTTCAAAAAGGAGCCCCACTAAAGACTCTAGAGATACAAAAAAAAAAAAAGTAGGTGTCTAACAGTCTTTTTCTCTCAACACACCAATGAGCTTAACATTGATTCAAAAACAAATACAGACTGTAGGACCAGTTAACCTATTCTCATTTCCTAGACTAGAATACTGTCATTGCAGTTCTGTTACAATTATATCCTTTGGAAAATTCCTAAAGAACTTCCTTGCTGAAGTAGCTCTGAGGTAATCTTTTTCTGAATCAACCCAGAAGGAAATGGCCAAGGACTTCTCACAGGACTTTTACTACATCACAGATGTCTCAAAGAGATTTAAGGTGGCTTTCAAGAGCTGATTGGACAAAGCGCAAGGCATCCTGGGTCTGTACTGGACATTGACTGTGCTTTAGAAGGCAGCTGGGAATAAGTGATCTCCCAAGGTACTTTCCTAACGGCATGAATGTATCAGTGACCTCAGTGTGATTTTTGAAATGTCTATTTATGACAAAAAAACTAAGCTAAAGTGTGATACTTATTCCATTTCTTATGAATCAAAATTACATTTCAGAGCCTGCAGCATTATCCTCTTTTATCAGCATAGTTTAAAAAGTGACTCTTGGACTAGATGAGGTGTTGTGACAGATTGCTGGACACCTAGAGTAACAATTGTTCAAAGAAATCAGTGCCACCGAAACATCCAAATACCCCCATATGTATTTGATCTACCCTTCCTCTGTATAGCAGACTGTACTTTTTTTTTTTTAATATGATGTACTCAAATGTCTTTTGTTCTCAAGTGATGTTTCCATATATTCTGCTAGGTCAAATTTCATTTTCATGTTGAAATGAATTTCATTTCAATGTTCATATTATGATCCTTGAAAATCTTTCATTTTTAATGACTGTAAAGAAATTGGATTATTGTCATTCTACCTTAGAAACTGCATTACATTACATTTCCTTTAAATTCTAGATCTGCATATCTTCTATATCTTCTAGGACAAAAATTTTACAGTAAAATGATGATTGAAAAAAATGTGGAACCATATGTTCTCATAATACAGACAAAAATATTGTTCAAACTCAGATTTTTCTTCTTTTCATGCAGAAGTTTGATTGCAATGTGAAAAATGCAGGTTCTGGGAGGAAGGGTGGAGGAAGGGGGAACTTAAAATTCAGGGGTATTTAATGAAGTAATGTGCTAAACCATCAGATAATATTCTGCTGTTGGAGCTCCCATCCTTTTTCCATACATAGACTGGGGTTGATAAAACTCTCTGTTTTTCTTGTGGAGTAACTGATGTGTGCTAGCACTTTTTTTAAGCCACAAGGAATTCTCATGGATCATAACAAGATCATTTCTCCACAAGACAATGAAACTTCATATGCACTTTTTCCATCAGCCGCTTGGATATTCCTCCCTAATAAAAGGAGGTAGAGAAAGACCTTATTGCTTTGTCTGGACGGGCTCTTCAGTGAGAGTAAATGCATGTGACAATACACAAAGGGGCCCTGCTTCTGTCATCCTTGACACTTTTATCATCATGCTTCAATATAGGGCTCACAAGTGGACTTTGCTGTCCCATCCACTCATTATTGTTATTTATTTTCTTCTCCTCCCTCTGGATGTCATATTCCATGACTCTTAGGAAAGACTTCATGCCCATATTCTTTCCTCCAGGCCTTTCCCAACAAATGGCACAGGATAACTCTGCTTCTTTTCTCATTCTTCTTCAAACTAAGCAAAGAGCCTCTCCAATCCTGTCCTCCCATTTTCTTGTAACCCCTAATTCCAGGATTTGTCAGAGGGTCTCGTTTGTACTACCATTCCCAAGAGTGCTTAGAATATGAGTACTCCTAACTTACCTGAAATCTATCCAGAATTATTTGTAAATGGACCAGCATGAAGAGATCTGTGAGTGTTTGTGCATGGATAATTATGTCTGTGTGTTAGAGGTATAAAGAAAGGGGAGTTCCCATTCTTACGAGACCAATAGCACTTCAAAGTTCTTGAAAATGGAGAAAACGGAAACATCAACAATTTTCCTGAGCAAAAATAAAAAGGTCCCCTTTTTTTTTTAATGAATGCTACTTTTTGCATAGAATCCCTATCTGCAAAAAGATAATAATCTCCTGCTAATTGCTAATCTCTTTCTTGTTTTTAAAACTAAAACAAAGTCTAAGAATAAAACCAGTGACTATCACACAAGAGTTTTTCTATGTGCATGGTTTCTTTCTGCTGCCTCTACTTTTTTTTGATTCAGATGGCCATTATAGCACAATCTGAATTGTGTTACAAAAAACTGCATAAATCCCCTCTGTGTTTAAGGAGTTGGTTGCTGCTTCACCTTTTTTCTTACACATGATATTTTGTCCATTCTAATATACATTTCAGCCAGATGGATATAAGTCTGAGGATCCCTATCTGTGAATGAGTGTTTACCTACAGCACCATCATGTCAATGCATGGCTGAATCGATCAGAATTCTTATGGAGAATCAATATGTTGTTTCATTTGATCTGAGATACCACCTTAGCTTCCATTTATGTAAACCTCAAAGATCTCAGGAGATTACTTCGCACAACAATTTTTTTCAGAATATAATGAAAAATTAATTTAAATTGGCAAGCATTGCTGGGAACAAAAATCTGTAGAATTTTATATATAGAAGATAATACTGTCAATAACCTTCAGGTATGAGTGTGGTTGGTCATTCTGAAAGAATGATTTTTCCTTATTTTTACTCTACTTAATTCATTTGACTCCACTGTAACTTGCAAGTGTAGTGTACAGAAGAAAAATTTGTTTAAAATAAAAAAGTCAAAACTAATATAAAGCATTTAGTAAGGAGTTTAGTTCATTAAAGAAGATCATGCATTTTGAACATTAGAGGCTAAAAAGGAATATGAAATAATTTCAGTGGAAAAACTTTCACAATGATTTAAAAACATTAAGAAATGAACAATTCATGGCTGGCTATTACTTGCATTTTACAGTAATACATACTTTCAGAAATATGAAACAAAACCACCTTCATTTCAGAATACAAATGTACTAGTAACTAAATATATTGTAGTTTCAGTTGGTAAGGAAATAATTTATATCCAGATTGGGGAAGGCTCAATAATCAGTAAATATCAGTGCTATTTCACTGTGCTGAACACCCAGCCAATGGAACTCCCTTCAACCTTACAGCAAGCTATGACAAAGCAGGTCTCTTTATTTAAATACTTGTTAACTAGAGATTTAAATAGCTGTGTCATCTAAGGAGGAGATAAGCCATATATTCCTACAATAAAGGGAACTCTGTATTAATATAAACCAGAATGTGATATACTAGGTGATGTAAAAATTACCAAGTGATGCATCTGTCTCAAAACTCTCAAACTTTACATGCTGAAATATAATTAAAGTCTTGAGTTGAGTCATATGCCCTGGAATGAATTCTGTCTAAAATGAAACATAAATGTTTGAATGAGGTAAGGAATAGGACTGTGGCAAGACTGTGGGAAGTGCATGATTGTGCAAAAGGAAAGTGAAATAACCTGAATCGTGTAGGCAGTAGGGAACATGTCTAAGTAACAGCAAGTTGTAAATAATTCATGGAGAAATTACCTAAGTGTTAACAAGATCATAAGATTTCAGAATAATTTCATCTTGGATTGTGTTGGGGCTGCAGTCCCACTACATATGAAAAAAAAGAGGCATTTTTCATATTCCATGATAACTTTTCACACTGAAAAATTGGACATCTCCTTTAAGCCATAGAAATTACTGTTCAGACATGATCAGGAAGACCCTTAGTGTTTTGCACTATTCATACAAAAGCAGATATACAACACATAGTTCTCCATAAGCCTCCCCACCCGTTTATCAAATTAAACTGTATTTTAAGCTATCATAGGGCTATTTAAAGAGCGCTTGTATTTCAATTACATTCTCCATCAGTAGTCATGGGGGAAGCATAGTGTCCGTGGTTCACTTACAGCAAAATTTGGCTACTCTGAGCAGCATTCATTAGTCAGCAGCAGCTGTATTCTGGCAAGGAAAGCAAGGGCAAAAACTTTTCCAGGAATGGATGAATGTAGATTGGACAACAGCTGTTGCAGTGTGAACAGTGTTATTTTTTTCTGTGGTCTGATGTCCTCTTATTCCTGAAGCCAAGTCTCAGCTCCTCGGACCTTCTGCCACAGCCCACAAAAGGCAGTTTGTTTGATGGTATGATCTAGAAGATCTGGAGACACTCTGGATTGCTCAGTTATACGTGAGCTTCAGTGCAACTGCCTTTATTCAAATAGGATAAATAAGCATAGTGAACTATCTATATTCATATGGCAACTCCATTGTAACATTGTGTCAGATGGTAAATAGGTTTCAAGTAGA
The DNA here is from genome assembly GCA_013397775.1 of Eulacestoma nigropectus. Lineage (NCBI taxonomy): Eukaryota > Metazoa > Chordata > Aves > Passeriformes > Eulacestoma > Eulacestoma nigropectus. Next base: position 99,834 of record VZTE01001408.1, on the reverse strand, counting down.
GGTACTTGTATTTATTTACTGTTTCACAGAATCGAGAAAATACATGTAAAAAATAAGAAATAATAATTTAAAAGAAAAAAAAAATCAAATCTCATTACAAAACTGAAAACTATGTCCAAAGATCCCTAAAGACCTTTTTTTAATGCAAGAATCTAGCAGTTAAAGTCTAATTTGTGGTTGTACAGGCATATTTCATAGGGAAAACAAGGTTTTTTCTGATTTTCAGTTCTTTGAAAGATGGCAGTTTTCCTATTACATTTTTAAAGAAAACAAACACAAAATAGAGGAAGTGATATCTGGTAACAGAGGAGAACTATGATTTTCTTTTCTTTTTTTTTCCTTTTCTTAGTGATTTTTAGCATCCAAGGCTGAAGCTCAATCACTGTAAGTTCTATCACCAAACTCGTTCCCCTGAATCCTGGGAAGATAACAGAGAAGGAAGGCTTCACATTAATCAGAAAGGGGATTTTGCTAACTTTATAATGAGCTAATCTGGAAACACCCTTAGGGAGATGAGTTCAGGGATCAAAATCAAAGGCTGAAGTCTCTGGAGTGAAAAAAACAGTTATTTGCCTTCCTGATGGTTGGATTTTTGTGTCCACCTGTTCCTTTCAAACTGCCTCTTTAAAGGCCATTAAAAAGGCAGTGATTAAGGGCAGATGTTGAATAGACTGTGTTTCCAACACGCCAGTTTGAGTTCATTCATTTCTACGCTGCTTTTTTTCTGGCTAAAGATGGTTTCTGTGCAGTCCTTTTATCACAGACAGATATAATTTGTTCCTGGATAATTTTTTTCTCTGTTTTCTCTCTCTTTGGTAACTTTTACCGCTCAGTTTATGATATTAACAGCTATCAAAACATTTTATAAACTTTCATTGACTTTGCAACCCTTCAGCTCACAGCCGGAATAGACCTCATGAACTGCAGTTATTACAGTCAGCAGAAATAGCTCCATTATTTTCTCAGTGTAAAGCTGATTCAAAACTACAGTTAACAAAATTGAAAAAAATGAAAGTACTCACTGCTACATCACTGGGCTTGACATTTCTAAATAATCTTACTGTTTCCCTTGTCATTTCCACCGTCGCTCAAAGATCCAGGCTCTGGGAAGTTTTTCATGAAATTGCTCGATTATGCAGGAGACTAAAGAGAGTGAATAAGGGTCAAATCTGAACCAAAACAAGCTTCTAATATAAAGTAAATATCGATGGTTATCTTTGTGATATTGCATAAATAAAAAACTTATTATAATATCTCAAGAACGCAAGCTGTGTTTGCTGATGACTAAACTCTTGAGTTAGAAATAAGACTTTTGTGAAACTCTGGAGTAGTGCCTGACACTGGAATTTTGCTGAGGCTTAGCAAGGTAATGCCCTCATCTCTTTTTGAAACGGAACCGATCCAGAAACATAGTCATAGTGTTGCTTCTGTAAGGAACCCTAGAGAATTAACAAGTTGTTTAAGAATGCTTATTGCAGATGGTGTGAGAATCAGTCCAGATATAAAAGAGAGGAAACTCAGCTATTGCTTCTCTTGTACTTGATCTTGAACTCTAGAAAGGAAAAACTTGTAGAAAAGTCACTTTGAAAACTCAGCAGGAGGCTTGCCTGACTAAAGCCTGCACTCTTAGGCCTGTAATTGCATAAATGTTAATTAAATAAGACAACTAATGATAACTGTCTGACAGGAGCTAAGCAGAAGTGAAGAGCAGCTGCTTTTTGGGACTCTGCCACATACAGTTTTCATCCCATTCCAGCAGCCACTTCCTGTATTTCCCTCTCTTCTCTACTGAATGCAGGCTCAAACCAATAGTTCACAATTCCTCCCTGTCTGGCTTGGCTAATTCCCAAGATAAACAAGCCTTTTTGTTCCCTGAGGAGTAAGCTTAGCTGTGCTGGAGAAGTAAGGGAATCAGGTGAGAGACAGGGTGACAAGGACAAGGAGAAAGACGACTTTTTCCATCAGAGCAAATGAAGAAGAAAATGAGAGCAGATAGGGGCAGTAATGGCCCCAAAAGGGGAATGATGCCAAAGAGACTGTAAGAGAAAACTGAAAGTGAGACACTTGGGAAATACAAGGGCCTTCTACAAACATCACAAGTCTGTTTGAGTTTTTGCTAGTGGGGACTACTCTTAAAGAACTTACAGTCCTAAATCCAAAGCAGAATTAGAGAACGGAAAAATGAATCGCCTGCCATACAGAATAAGAAAGGTAAATGTAAGGTGAAAAAAAAGGATTCTGACGGAAACAAAGAAAAATACACAAATTGCTATTATTGAGGTAAAATATTCCCTCTCTAATGGCCCAACCATCACTGAGCTACATGTTAAAAGGAGCAGAGAAACTGAAATAATATATTAGTCAATTTTAGGAAAGGATTGCAAAAAAATTAGTACCACTGCAACAACATAAAAATATTCTATAGATTCCAAGAATTTAAGTCTGTGGTTCTTTATATTATAAATACTACAAGTATTTATATTTCTGTGCTTACCAGATTTTTAATTTCCTAGACATGGATAACACAAAAAATTATTGCAAAGAATAACAATGTCATTTCTGTTTGCAAAAGCTAAAAGATTTTGTCATTCAGGAGTGAGACAATGTCAAGAAATAAAGCTATTCTGGAAAGCTGATAAGTGCTAAGTACACAAACCAGTATCTTGGTTCAGCTTAAATCAAACGGAAATATAAAAACTCAGGCTACCAAATAATGCTTTCTAGTTCAAAATCATGGATTTGAGTTTTACAAAGGAATTCAGAGGTAAAACTGAGAGGATTCATGTGTTCAAGGCTCTGGAAGGATGTGAAGGAAACATTTACAATACTTGGAGTTTGTTGCCAAGCACAAGGGAAATTCTGTAAGTGAGAGCTCTAGGTTTAGTTGAATACCTAGGCAGCTGGAACAGGATGCTAATAAAAAGCTGGAAGCTGGAAGTATTGATCATCAAAGAATCATATCAGGAAGATCAGAAAGTTAAGAAAGAAGATTTTTAAGCAAAGTCAAGCTCATCCTGATCAGTAATGAAGAGGTCAAAATAAATACAGGAGTGGCAAAGTTAAATCAGCATTCTTCTTCTCTTTGCAGAAAATGGGATATCATTGTTGCATATGTAGCAGGAGTAAGATGGCTATGAGAAGGCTGGTATGGAAGTGGAAACTAAGACATAGGAAATGCCAGGAGAAATTAAGGAGGTCAGATCCTCCTCATGGGTATCTCCTTGGTGTATGGAGTGGCCTACCTGGTAGGATAGCTTACCTCCAATTTTTAGATTTCCAAGTACAGAAACATGGGAAAGTGTACAAGTGAGTCTATTAGAAATCATTTTTACTAAAAACTCAATGTTTTAAGGTATCAAAAATAGTTCTTGAAACAGTAACTTTTCAAAAGGAAGGAGTTTTCTAGGCAGCTGCAAATAGATGACTTTGAGCTCTAGAGTGTGCAAGACTTGGAATATATTGTCAAAGAAAAAGCAATTAAGACTAGAGAGGCAAATAGGAATTGGTATAAAATGCAAGAACAAGAAGGCCTTGCTACTATGGACTGATAAAAGAATTTTCATCTATAAATGGAAGGTTCATGAAAAGGAAATGACAGTGTAAGAGAAAAGTTTGAGTTCATCAAGATAAGTTATAAGTTATCAGTGTGATGTGGTCCAGAGAAAGGAAATATAATTAAACATATCAGAAGAATTGGCAGGAGACTAAGAGATATTAATACAAAGTCCCAGAAGAAAATTATCATGAGGAGTCCTACATACATTGTGATCATCCACATTCAGGAAAATGAAATTTGTATTAAAAGGAGTACAGAGACTGCTCAGAGAAAGGGCAAAACTTCCTGCAAATAGTGACTAACAGAATTTAGTTTAATAATCTCACTAAACAAAGACTGAATGACACACACTTGATCCCTCTGTGACAGACCTTCACTTCCCTCTCTACTTTCTAGACCAAAAACTGTGAAGGAGTTTGTTAAGCCGGAAGAAAATATTGATACAAGAAAAAGAAAAAAGCTGTGTGCAGTGCACAAGTAAGTTTAGATTAGAACTAACAATATGTTCTTTAACAAAATGAAACTTTGAACCATCCTTCTAGTAAGAAGTGAGGTGAGCAAATGCAACAGTTGTAAGATATAATTGGTTGTTTTATGATACAATTAAACCCAGCTGCTTGGCATAGTTGAAGATTCATTATATTTTCCCTGTGATGTTTTCATTACCTGCTTTTTACTGTACAAACAAGTAATTGGTGTGCTGTATTTATGAATTAATTAAGAAAGTATAGAAAAAGTTGAATTCGCATAGGTTATCAATTTATGAAAAGAAATAAATAGCAAAACATATCCAGCAATATACGCGTATTAAACTGACTACTATATACCTAGATAGAGATATACTGATTAATATATGCATCTAGGAAAATTCTTTCGCTGTACCTTGCTCTCAGGAGTCAAATGTTTATCACAAACATCCTGACAGTCATAGAACGAAGTGTCCAAGTGGCAAAGAGATCCTTATGAAGCCTTTTTCTTATGTAGCAATAAAGACTGACTCTTGTGTCAGTGGTAAGCATAAGATGCATTCCTTGCTCAAAAAACGAAATGAAGTATGCTGTAGCTGTGCCTAACATCTTCCATTCCCCAGAAGGCACTCTCAGCCATTCCAACAAATCCCAGTGACATTGCTTACTATCAAATAGTGAAAATGAGTTCAGAAGCCAGGCTTGACATAATGCACTTCTTATTGTAGCATGTCTGCATGGTGGAGAGAAGCATTTTAGATGCAGTCTGTCATTCTTTTTGCCTTTTGACAACCGTGCATTTGGGCCTCAGCATGTGGTGGCTGGGCTTCTGCCTTGGCCCTCACAGGTCATTAGAAGGAGGTGTAAAGACTCAGGTCTGCAAAGACTCCAGCACTAACAGATCAGTGACTGTGTGCTAGGCAAGTAGGCTCCTGGAGCAGTGTCCACGGCTCAGTGGGGAGCACATATAAGCACACAGTATTCGTATACATCCACACATATATGGACAGTACACCAGCATATGCCTATACACATATGTATACACCACATATGTCATTCAGCCAGAGGTGGAGGATTGTGTAAAGGTGATCCAAAGCACCAAAATACTGAAAAGGTGCTTTCAGACAGTACTGATTTCACCCAGGGTCTGAAGCAGCCAACACTTCACTTGGAGCAGTATCCTAGGCATCGAAATTTGTTGAGAGGCACTGGCTACTTTTTAAGCACATGTGCAGAAGCCTTATGATCAACTTCTTCCTTTTGGAGTTCTTGTTTGCTCAGATCAAGACCTGAGTCATAACTGCAAATGTTTAGCCAGCCAGGATTAGGTATATATATTTTTTGAGAACTTTCAAGTTAAAAACAAACAGAAAGAAAGCTCCAGCAAGCTTTACTTGCTCCAAGGCTCTCTGGTCACTTGGGTGTCAAAAGCTGCCTACCGTGGTTGCAGACACTTACAGGGTAAATTAAAATCTGAACTGCGTTATGAAAAAGAAAACTCTAAAAATGAGTGCAAATATATTTCTTTTTTCCCTTTTTTTAACTTGTAATTAATTTATACCTGTCATGAGGACTTTATTACAGAAATCTTGCATTTTATTTCTCTTCCTGGTTAGTGAAACAAACATTAAAGAAAAATAAGGTAAAAATAATTTAAAATTAGTAGAAATTAAATTTAAATTTCTGAAAAACAAATGGATTGTACTGTTCTTTGAATAACTTTTTTATATAATTTTTTCCCCATACTTACAGTATTATTAATTTAATATACTTAGTAAGAAATATCACACACTATTTAGTATAATAAAACAGGTCTCATGGGTAGATACATTTTTAGATCTGAAAGAATTTAAGTCAGCTGAGACTTACACTGTGTTTTTGACATGGGATACATTGAATCTCATATCTGTTGTTGCTCTGGCACATGAATTCATGGAATGACCAACTTCATGAAAACTTTCAAGTCTTTCAAGATGACAGATTAGAAACCTCCTGGTATTTAGTGTAGAGATGCATGCAAAAATGCTCTGCTCTGATTAGGCAGGAGCATTTGTAGCAAATATGAAGTGCAGCTGCTTTTGCATTGCTCAGGCCCTAGATTTTTGTGCGTGTGTGTGTTTGTGACTGTATCCCTACCTGACTTCAGTGGCTGGCTAAGATATGTGTGTTACATCTCTTTTAGGGAAAAAGCTATTTTTCAGTGCTTTCAGTAGCCTCTCTCTGCCACCTCCACAGATATGCCTTAATGATGTAGTCTGCCCTGCAGTGCTGCAGCCTTCAAAACCTGAATTTTGACATAATAGTTGTTAATATTAGAATGTGCTCTGTGTTACATCGAATCCTCTTACATTTTACTGCTTCTCTTTTTCTACTGTATCTCTTATTGGGGTGGCTAATTTTAATTTAACACATTTATCCAAAACAAAGAGTGGCATAAATAAAACCCAAAACAGAGAGACATATTTATAAACAAATTAGATAATGTTTTCAAAGCACTTCAAATGTGGTTTGCTAAATTAGCACTACATTTTATCAATCTGAAATAATTAAATCATAAATAACTGGTCTTTCTTTAATTCTGCTTCACATTGTGTAGCCTGGCAAATTGTCAAGAACCATGACTGATTCCAGCTCTTCACCAAAGCAAGGCATCTACTGTTCAGCAGGAAATTAAGTTTTGTCTATTTTTCACCCCCAAGTGGTACTCTGAATTTCTATAGTCCTTAAAATATTCATATTGTAATATAGCTTTCACTTTGTGTGGAACTTACTCTTAGGGAAACTACTTCGGAATTCAACTTTTTTTTTTTTTTTGTTAGCAACTTTAAATGAATTTGTACTTTTTACTGAAAAAAAAAAAAGAAAATATGTAATCTGAGATTTTACTGTTTTGCTGGGATTTTTATGGGTTCTCCAAAACATTTTTGCCTGCTGCAAAGCACAGCTAGATATTCCCTATAGTCATGATCAGCTGTCAGTATACAATCTTTAATGTCACCTCTATTTTCCCTGGACAAGCACGCTGCATTTGGTCCAGATTCATACAGATTATGAACCCTCCCCACTTTGTTCAGTTATCAAGTGCCTATTGTCTGAAAACAGCATAATATTAAGAACTAAAAGATTAAGTTGTAGTCCGGTTCAGAACTCACCATTTATATTCCTTAAGTACAGCATACAGTGGAAAAAACACATAACAAAGTAGAAAGCAGAATCTGAAGTAAAAATCAAAGGGAAGAATAATTGGAATTTGAGTTTTGATGTAAATTGAGAGTTGACAACAGGATATTCTGAATGATGATGCTCTGGAAAGTGTTTCAACTTTGATGATACAAATTCAGGAGCATTTGAAAATGCCAGCTGCAGTAAAATTATGTATGTAACGATTGTTTTATACTGACAGGTCACTCATGAGGAAAACTAATTTAAATGGACCTTGTCCAAAATAAAATTCTTATAATTCAGGACAGGGGCTCATATTGTTCATCACACTTACATCAAGAAGTTAGTACACTCCCTTGGTTCCATAAATTTCAAGGTTAGATAGTCAAGAAGATGTGTGCATTCAAATGGTTGTCTTACTGATCTTTGATTTCCATGAATTTTGGGATTTCAGGTGTAGACAATCATTCATAAGCACAGAATGGTGAAGCATACAATATTTTAGCAGTTCTCCAGGTCCCAGGGCAGATTTTGGTTGAAACTAGCTTATATTTTAGAATTGAAAAGAGCAGGCGGAATGTAAATTAAGGAAAAAATAAATCATACTTCTAACATTACACTTTTGATTTATTGCTACCTTTAGAGACCAGTCCATGTTTTATAAGTCATCACTGAGTAAACTATAGAAAGTGATTCTCAATAGTATTCTGTTCATGAGACTTCATTTTTTATTTCAGAGAATCACATGATAATTCATGAATTCTGTCATTAACCCTAATACACAAAATAGAGATGTTAAAGAAATTTCTTTTTAAGAATATGATGGTCATTACACTTGTGTTCTGCAATGCAGTAATTAAGGTATATGACAAAGCTCTCATACAGCAAACAAATCCACTTTTAGCTCTCATACTGAAGCTCAAAATGTCTGAGTCTGAATCTAGAGATCATGGGCTCTATTTTCAGTGTATGTGTAATTACTGAGTTAAATGCTTGTGCATAAGGTTACATCACAGTAATGTAGTTTTAATATTTGCAGCCTGCTGGTCTAAGTTTGTTGCAGGAGGAGAGTCTAGTTCATGCTAGATCTACATGAATCTCTCAGAAATTAAAGCTCAGAGGTAGTGAACTGTTTGGTGATTTAGGATTTCACTGAGAGTCGTGGAATCAGAGTAGACTTGCTATACTCTTAAATAGTAAAGAATCTATCTTAAATTTCAGGCAACCTGGGACAATCTTTTTTGTTTCTGTTGCATGTGTGATAAATATTAGACACATTCAACACCCAAAGCATCTTCATAAAATGCAGTTCAGGAAGGAAAACACTGACATCTACAAAAATGTACACTAGTTTATCTGCAGCTAATCCATGATATCACACGACATGGATACTTGTACTGCTTAGAAAATTTTGGGCTCCTTTAAGCACATCTACTGCATGCTTTCTGCTAACACGAATGCATTTTTCAGCCTTGTACCTGCTGTATGCAGCATATAACAGACTATCTGCTTGGATATCAGATGGTTAGCTGAGTTCTCACCCTGTTTCCAGTCTCCTGTTGCTGTCTGCATTGCCAGGTTTCATGAGGATACTGTGATTTTCAAGCTATTACTTCATTTCTGATCTCTCAGTCTAAGCTGGAAGGCATCTGGTTTAGCGGATGTTTCATAAAGGGAGATCTTTCAAGGCAAATAGTAGTTGAGAATCGAGATTCCCTGTAATGACTAAGATATCATATGCAGTTTCATGAGGATGGTGTAGAGAACTTCAGAAAGAAAAGGAAAAGCACACTTCAATAGAGTGGTGGCATCTAAATCTCTCAGGTACTGAGTGTCAGCACTGGACAATGAAGGGCAAATTATGTCAGGGAACATGCTGCGCTGATTTGCCTGTGTTAATTCCAGTTAACACCACTAATTTTGGTATCTGCATTTCATGATATCCTAGAGTGTGACATTTGATAGGTGCAACCAAGGAGATCAAAGCTCTGTTGTTCTCTTTTTTTCTTTTTTTTTTTCTGTCCAGGCCTGTCAATTGCCTTAACTATCCAGCAAGATGTATTCAAATGTGAATTTTCCTGAAAAAGTGATAGTAAGGCTATTTTTCTCCTAATGTTTTTAATTGCTCTTGGTTCCTATTCCTTAGCCTTTTTCAAGTAACAAAATTTTTATCTGAAATCAGCCTGTGGTTTACTAGATTAATCAAAAGAGAAGACTATCCATCTGAAGAAGTGGAATTAAAAGTATTTGACTTGTTTAGCTTAGCGGAACAGAGTCTGAGGGGGTTGTTGACTATTTAATAAAATAAAAAAATAAATTTCATGAGAGGAAAATAGCCACAGAAATACAAAAATAAATTTAAAACTCCGTCTTCTTCTTCTTCTTCTTCTCCCTCTCCTCCTTCTTCTCCTCCTTCTTCTTTCTTCTTTCTTCTTTCTTCTTTCTTCTTTCTTCTTTCTTCTTCTTTAAAGGTTTATGCTCAAAAAAAAATCTTCCAAAACAGCATAATAATCAAGAATCACCAGAACATGAAAAGTTCATGGAAAAGATGACAGAATATTTGAAATTTGAAACAGAATCTCTTCCTATCTGATGGATCAATATTTTCAAAGAGATTTGAAAGGAGAGTGATTGTTCTTTGTACATGCTATATGTGGATAATTGAATAATGAATATATGAATAATATATGAATAATATGAATAATGTGAGGTGCTTTTGTGTTTGTGTTTTGTTGCTTGGGTTTTTTTTGTTGTTTTTTTTCTTTTTTCCCCCCAAAGTATTTTCTTAATTGAACACAGTGGCAGACTGGAGATTAGTTTTCACTAGTGCGCTCAGTAGCATTGATTTAATAGGTTCTGTGCTATTGAGCCCTGCTCATATGCTCAGGATTGGAGTGGTGACCATACTGGAAAGCAGAAAGACTGTTTTCTAGCAGGTCAAATCACAGAGAGCATCTCTTTTTGCCTTCTTTCGCACAATGGTCTGTTTTCCTTTTTTGTTTAGTTTGAAATTCTTCCATTTTTTTCCTGTAGTCACTATAGTTATGGCTATTGATTAGAGATCTTGAGATTATTAGATTCTTTTTAGGTTTCTGTGGATTACTTTTTTCTGTGAAACTTTCTGAAATTAATTATTTCATTGCATAGCTGCTATGGTACTAGAGTGGAACTGACCACAGAGGTGGTTCTTTCCAATTCTACTTAAAATCTCAGGCAGGATCTAGGTAGGTACCAAAGTTTTAGACAGGTCACAAATTTGTTGTACTTCATGAGTCACACTTGTAAAATTGCACATCTTTATTTTATTACAGCAAAAGAACTGATGTTCTTATAAATATTTCATTGAGACCAGTGGAGAATCATCAGAAATCATTGGAAATATTTTTTTTAGTTGGCCTCTCAATATCTTGTAAGAAAAGATAGACTTGAGGTTTTCAGTATTGCAGTTTTATAATATCATATGAATATGAACAGCCTTTATTGTAATATGTGGATTACTTCTTTAGCTTGAAGTACATCAATAGAGAAAACTAACCAAATCACTGAAAAATGTGAGCAACAATATCTAGAATAAACTCATACTTTCACAAAAACATGGTGGTGGCATTTAAAATTCTTTCCTCTATTCTGTAATGTTAAAATTTATAGCTGTGGTTTCACATGTTGATATTTCAGCCTTTCCTTTTGTTATTCTGAGCAATCTAGATATTTTTTCCATGATAAATATTGTTTTTCCATGACCTTAGTTTTGTTATTCTGAGCAATCTAGATATTTTTTCCATGATAAATATTGTTTTTCCATGACTCTACCCTCTCTTTTCTTACTTGACTCTAGTATCATGTTTTAATATTTGGGTGTGCTTCATTATTTTTGGCTTTAGTTTTGTGTCTTTAGTCTGAAGTACATCGGTTTTACAGTTTCTATTTACTCCTTGCTTTATGGCTAAGGAGAATATTAGTGTCAAATTTTCATTTTCTTTGCAAGATCTAGATCCACAGTAGGCTGTTGGTCTTTTCTAAATCTCTAAATTGCCAAGATGTAGAAAAGTGCTACATTCCTATTTCCATATTTGCGTGCTCTATTTTTACTCTTAATCTCTGTAGGAACTGCTTACTCATCCCAGGAAGTCTGTAACCCTCTCAAGGTTCTGGTTTGTAATGTATTTTTTTCCTCTTGAACTTCAAGCACCAAGCTTATATACTGGACACAACAGGTTTCTACATCCTCTTTAATTTCAAGTTCTTGAACTCATCATTCTAGGCAAACTTGCTAGAAAATTTACATTATTTCTCAAAGTTCTTTTTTCTGAAATTTTAACTGAATTGACTGACTCAACTTATAAACTAAAGTTTCCTATTACTTTGGTAAGGTTTATCTCATTAAAAATAAAACTAGTATCATATTTTGTTGCTATGTCTTCACTATTTAATAAAGAAAGATGTTTTGGGTTTTTTTATCATACCAAGGAATGTGATGTCTGCTGATAGCCTTGCATTAATTTTCTAGGAGTAGGTTTCGGAAATTAAAATTACTTAGTATCCTACCATTTTTACTGTCTGTCTTCTAATTTTATAAACATTCCTAACTATCCCAAGACTCAGTTCTCTATAGTAAACATTAACTTTTGGGAGATTTTTACCATGTCTCATCAAAAAACCACTTGTTTTATACAAGCCTTAAATTCAAAGCAACCAACCATTTAAATAAAATATCTCTTTGACTCCATTTTCATTTATGTCTTTCTGTAAAGATGGCACAGACATGGGTTTGTGCTATGCAGATCACAGATCTGCTTCTTGTCTTGGCTGGCAAAGAACTATTTTTATATGCCTGCACTGTTTATTTATGACATTTTGCATGCAGTTAGGACATCGACGTGCATTGTACTGTGATGTACAAGAGCATGAAATAGACTGCTCCGTATATATTGAGAGCTCGGGCTAAAAATAAGGTTTAAACAAAATATTAAAAATTACATTTTTGTTTCCTTATTTTGATTTTCATTTTTTTTACTTAGTTGAGTCTGTTTACCTCTACGTTTATTAAAACTCGGTCTCAAATACTCAAAAAATCCAGTTTTTGCAATGGTCAGAGATCCCTGATTTTAGCTACTGAAAATAATGTTAGTTAAACTTAGTATGCACTCATTAATGTTCCCAGTCAGTCAACCCTGATGCTGTACTCAGGTCTCTTTCTCCCTTTAATTTTAATTTCCTTTACCAGAGCTTTGGTCTTTAAATTTCCCTATCTGAAAGCATTAAGAAGGAAGGAACATTATGCTATTTTGCCCTTCTTAAAGTAAAAAAAACTGGCAGTGTTGCTGTCATTGAAATTTTATAATTGACTCCTCTGAAGTAGGAGGGGCTAAGCACTAATATAATTTTCCTTTTGGATGCATGTTCTAGGATACATTTGTCCTGTGGGTCCTTGAGAACTCAGGCCTGTACCTAAGAAGGGGTAAAAGCTAATTATCCAGCAACCTAAAAATATTCTTAGCAGACCTGAGGAATATAAAAGGAAATTTTATGTAAATCATTATAGCTTTAACAAGCGAGATCTTACCTCCAGTGGAGAGTCAGTGAAAATTCAATTGACAAAAATCTACCACCACGTAGCAATTTATAGGTATTAAATAAGTATATGACTAAGTAAAGATACAGTAGAACATAGAAGATTATAATCCACTGTGTATTCTAATATTCTAAGTAAAAAGTACATGAAATCCAAAGCACATAGAATGCATAGAGTGAAAACAAGGACCTAATAGAAAAATTTTACATAATGCTAATATGAAACAGAGATTGAAACTGATCATACGATTAAAAGAAGAGATGAGGTGGGAAATAATTTTTTTTACCTTGGAATATGAACCAGAGGCAAAAGAATCGTGTCTTTTCAGCTTTTTCAGTTTTCAGCTGTTTTTGAATTTTCAAAACACAGTGAGTTGATCAGATCAGTTGAGTTTGTCAAAGATATTTTCATATACTTAAGCTTAATGGAGCTAACATGATAAACCACATTTATGTCCTTCAAATGTTGTATTCTATGTATCTATGGCTGCATAGTCATTGATAATAAGTATCATATACACACATATCTGAAGTTTGGCAATGACTCCGTAGTTATTCCTGTATAGCTCCAGTATTTGAAAAGTAGTATGAATTAAAAATAGGCTTCACATTTGGCAATGGAGTAAGTTTACTTTTCCTTTTTAAAAAATAATCTTTGGCATGAATTCTGCCATCATTCACCTGGGGTTGTCGTAAATCACATATATGCTACCATGGATGCTTATTTACCAGCTTGCATAAGAAAGCTTTATAAACAAGAATACCAACCTTGCCATTGAACCTAGAAATCCAAAGCCTTTAATTCACTATATATTTGCCTAGTCCTTGTCAAATACATTCAAACAACCAAAAAAAAAAGCAAAAGCTACTCCGTACTGAAACTTGTGGCTCCTGCTTGCCTGCTGTGTCTGCAACCTCTAGTTTTTGCTTTTCATGATACTCTTCCCTGGACCTCTGAGGGATAAAACCCATTTAAAGAATGAAACAACATTTTCTTCTGTTCCCTTTTTTTCAAAGAAGGGAAGAAGGGAGGCTGAACTAGGACAAAGACAGAAGGAAGAATGAGAAGGCCAGATAAAAATAGGTGAAAAATTAAGTTTAAAAAGTCTGGGTGATGAAATATGGGAAAAAAGTGTGGTTAATCACTGCATGCAACTGGTTGTAAATAACCCATGAGCAGTTTAGAAAGAATCTGTTATCTTGTGAAGGTGGTGTCCAACCATCTCATGTGACAGGAGAGGCTAACCCATTGAAATATGGAGAAATCTTTCAGACATAATTGCAAATGACAAGCTAGTCTCTATCCTTTCCATGAAAGAATTTTGTTGGACCTTGAAACTAGAATCCTTGCTATACTATACCTCCGCAGTGAGGAGGATGGAAGGGAATGGGGGAGGAAGGAGCTGAGGCTGATGAACAGGTAAACAGGCTAGAGAGATGTGGGTATGATGGAAGGAAAATTGCTGGCAGCCCACTTCTCCCTGGGGCATTTGGGCAATACACACTCTCTCCCTACTCCCTCACACCCACAGACACCCCCAGCCAAAGGAAGGCACACGTTGTGCATTTCAGCAGCCAGACTGGATGGCTTTGCTATGAAGCAAGGAGGGCTACGTATGTTTTATAATGTCAGTACTGGTGACACTTAAATCCTTAATGACTTTATTTTTAAAGGTTCAGAAAAATCATTTGGTGTGTGATCAGTGCTAGTGCTCACGGCCAAAAATTTTATAACTCGTAGTTTATATACTTGGGTTTGTTGCACTCATTTTTTTTTGCTCTTTTTTTCTCCCCCCCAAAATAGGGCAGTTGGTTATTCAGGTACCTGAAGGTAGGTTCCTGTGTCATTTTAGTACTGGACATGCTGTTTAGCTTCCAGCTGCCACTCCAGAAGAAAAACAGGCCCTGTGCTTATCCCTGTCTGTCTCATCTGTATTTCTCAGATGACCCATGTCATATTAAAGGGACTAGATCTCCAGCACCAAAATAGCTCCACATTACCTATCTCCAGGATAGGCCAAGATCATTTGTCAAAAGTGGAGGGCTATGAGCCCTCAAGGCAGGAGCCTTTGGCACTCCCATGGAGGAGCCAGAGATAAGCAACCTTCCTCTGGGTCATGGTGACCTCCCAACAGGCCTTGTTTCTTCATGGTAACAGCCTGTACCCTGTTGGCTAATGGGTTTCCACCGCCCCCCCTGTTTTTCCCATATAAACCCCTGCTTATACCCCTGACACCAGGGAGTTCTCGTCCCTGGCCTCCCCTTCGCAGCGTGGCTGGACAATAAAGGCTCCTTCTGTGGAGCTGCCATACGAGGCTCCTGTATCTCTGTCCCCGAGTTTGCCTTGGGTGATTTCACACAGAGCTGAATCACAAGAGCTGGAATCACTTGTAGCTGAGAGATTGCTACACTTGCCGAAATCACCCATCGCCCAGGGAGGCCGGCCAGTGCCCCTGGAAGGGCTGTTCCCTGCGGGACGCTCTCTCTAGGAAGGTCGTGGCGTACCGGTGCTGACCAGCACTGGACCCCCAGCAACAGTCAAATCCTTTATCAAGCAAAATGCAGATATATTAAACATTAATTTTGCTTATTTCAAGAGTCAGAGTTACTATGAGCAGATTTCTCCTACCAAAATATTTGGTACTGCAGTTCCTTCACAAACCCATATACATATACACCCAAGCACTCCCATTTCACCCTGAAGTGATATCCAGCATGGTTAGTCTACTGTGAAATAAAGGAGTCCAATATCATTTACAGGTCATGCAAATGTCAGGCTCAGCAGTTCCCTGCATTATGAAGTATGCTGGGTTAGATTTACTGCTCCGGTGGGAGACCTCTGCATGCTCTGCTGGTGCAAAATAATCTACTACAACTGGTTTATCAGCAGATAAGATGGAGTGGGAGATCCACAGATTGCCCAGTACAGGAACTGCAGGCTGTTTTTCCTACTCTTCTGTTATAATATTCATTCATAATACTTCAGGGTTTTTGGAATTAAACAAACCTTTTGTCTGTCTCCTCTAGGGCACTGTCTGTGTGTCTCTGCCACATGGTGCAGTGTGAGGCTGGAAGTGGAGATCTGTCTGCCTTGGCTTCCTTCCTCTGCTGGGTAAGTCCAAAATGATACAGAGCATGTATCCACAGATTTTTTGACTGTTCAGGGCACGCTTTGATCCAGCTAAAGACACTACATTCACAAGATGAGCAACCTGGCTTAGAGTTTTCTTTTGCTGACAGTTTTCAATTCTTAATGGGGTTTTTATTTTATTTTTTTATTGAAGAGTGTGATTTATTTTCTCATTAAGATTTTTTCCTGGTCACAAATGCAAGCTTTTCCCTTCTAGTGTGGTATTTTCTGAATCTCTCTGCTTCTCTGTCCAATAAATGCTGCTAAATTTGTCTTTCAAGACATTGATCAGTAAAATAATTCAACAGAACTTTTTCATGTCAACACTTCCTTACAAAGAGTTCATAATTTCTTAATCCAAAAATCACATTCTAATCTGGGTGTTTGCTGTGCAGAATTAATAAAAATGTCCATTTTTAAACTTTATTCTTGGAAGTTCTGACTCAAAGTCATCACCTACTCAAAGTCATAATGCTTAGTTGAGTCCAACAAGTTTCAAGGCATTATCAGAGAAGAAAAATACACATTTAATGGAATTACTAGTTGGTGATAAGTAACAGACAGAAACATATCTATAGGCAATACATACCCATCTATATTGTGAAATGAGAAATATCCATGAGAGGGTCCTTCTAATCTCATTACATTTGTTCGGTTCAAAAACTACAATGAGGTGATTTACTGTGAAATCAGTCTCATGCTCTGCAGATCATAGGATTTTAGTTTCTGAAGCTTATTAATGCTAATGCAACATTTTTCATTTGCTTAGTGAGCTTTCAGTGAACCCAGAAGTATCAGTTCAACAAATCACTCCAGTACAAGCTTCCTTCTTATCAGACCCAAGGAACACGGTTCTTTGCCCGTATGGTAGGGCTATGTGGAGAATAAGGCCATGCTTCTATGTTTTGCTATATGTGATTTGAAATACATTTAGCTGGTCTCCATTTCTGGTCACCTAGCAGAGCTGTTTTTCCTTTGGGATCTACACAAACATGGTTTCTGCTCAGTGCTTGACAGAAAATTTAAAAATGTTAATCCTGCACAGAGACATTATTTGCACCCTGGGACATTTTCACCCAAGATGTACTATACAGCAGCTCATCTTCCACCTTCAGCCCTTTCCTATCCCACTGTAATTCTGCAGACTGGCTAAAGCCTAACATGGCTTCAAGCTGGTTGTGAGACACTGTGGTTTTACAGAGAATTAAACATAAACAGAGGTGCTGTTTCTTCACTTCCACACACCCATCCCAAGTTCTACCAGCTCTAGTTTTACTTTGCCAAGAAGAAAAAAAAAAGAGGAGAGGGAGAACATCCTGTGATTGTAAAATAAAGCTAATAAAGCATTGGCAAAACAACTTGAAAACATGTAGTTTTTAAAAGGCCTTTCCTTCCATTAGGCAACATTCCTGCCATTTAGAATGTGCTTTCTATGAAGCATATAAAGATAAGTAGGCCACAGCACATGACTGAAAAGCCTCCTGCTCATCTTTGCACCTGCTTGTTCATAAGAATACTGCACATAAAAGGATAGCAAGCATTGGATGGTTTGGTTCAAACCTGAAGGGCTGTTAAAGAAAATGTTCAGTTTCAGAAATACCTTTGTAAGAAACCCCAGCCATGTTAACGCAGGAATCAAACATTGAAAGAGGAAAACTCCTTGACATGGTACCATAAAGAATGCTTGCAGGGTAGCACAAACAAAATTCTTCAGAGAATTCTATGTCAGACTGTCACTAACTGGTTACTAGAATTTGGTATGCTTAGAAGATAATCTTTGAAGGGATGTTTTTTCAGTTCTGAGAATGACAAAACCTTACGGAAAAATAGTTTAGATAGTAGATAATAACAACAAATAACAACACAGGTATAATACTGGTAGCAATTCAGGCATGACTAACAAAGTTATTACAACCTGACAAGCTACTACGGACTTTGACGTAAAGTTGATTCAATCCCATTTGAGCAATAATGGTTAAAGAACAAACCAATTTTCCTCTTCCATTTGCTAACCATTTAGATTGTGATTTGCATAATTTCCCCAGTATTTCTTTGAATGCTTTTCTTTGCTATCATTTGTAAACACTCAATTCTAAAGTGGACTAGTTTTCTATACCTTTGTCTAATTTTGTGTTTCTATTTCCAGCATGGACACCTGATTTTTTTTTATTATTATTTTCTTGTAATATTACTTGTATAAACGAAAATATATTTTGCCAGAGAAAGTTAAGATACAGAATTAAAATCAGTATTTGGAGGTAATCCTAACAAAATAATAATTTACTAAATGCTCATAAAGAATGAACATAGTGTGATATGAAAGTCATCAAAATTATCACCATAAAGATGCTCCAAACAACAGTCGAAAATGGGGCTTTAGACATTTATGTCTTCCTAGACTTAAATATAAGCTGCAGTTTTGCAGTTCTGAAGTTATATAAGATGAAGTTATATAAAATGCAGGTTTGAAAAGTGTAATTCCAGAAACCTAAAGGAAAATCTCGTATTCCAGATATCTTTGCTAATTTTAAAGGTTTAGGGTCTTCTCCATTGTCTAGAACTTTTCCTGGAAACCTATGCTCCTGATCTCTGTTAAAATCATATAATACATTATCCACACTTAATTATTTTATGCTTATCATGTTACAGGGATGTAATTAGTGCCTTTCATTAGCCTCATTTCTTGTGATTATAAATCTGAAATGAATTCTATTTCATTCACTTTGGACATGTACAACATAATTGTGATCCTGCACATTACTTTTAATCTGTTACTGTAATTCTTTTGAGATATTATCCTTATATGTTCTGAGTACAAAGATACAAGAAGGAGAAGGAATTTTTTGGTTGAGAAAAAACGAAGATGAAAAGGACTTGAGATGGAAGCGTTAATGCCCAAGAACACACAGACATTTTGCTCTGGAAAAGTGGTGCTGTCATGCTCAGCAGAAGTTTTATTGCATGGATACATATGTTACAATTAGGTTTTCTATCATGTCGTGTGGAGTGGACATCTGATTTAAGACCTCTTCCATCAGAGACTCTCCTGCTTCCTTATGTTAATCTGAAACTCCACAATGTTTCCAGGGTTAGAAGTGCTACAAGTGCATTTTAAAATGAACTAAGAATCTCATGGAAGAAAAGGAATGTAAAAACAATAAAAGTCTTAAAGACCAAAATTGATAAAGTTGTAAGTAGTGTTTAAGAGTACTACATTTTCATTTGAATGAGTAATCAATAGCACGTATTATTTGACTTGATTTTAAAAAATCTACTTAGTCTGATCCATAGTCTCCTTTCTTTGTTCCCAGAAGCAAAACAACACTCCTGCTTTTCCAACGGAGAGAAGAAATAACAATTTCCCATCCAGTGCATTTAAAGACATGGGAATACAAGGAATAAAAAGAAGGCATGTGGTTACTTTGGAGTAAACAGACAAAAAAAGTCATAGACAAAGGATCGCAGGAGCTCTACTCTTATGAAAAAAACCAAAACAGCAGTATAAAACACATAAAAGAATCTCAGCTTTTATCAGCTAGAAGGCAACTTAAATTAGAAGAAAAAAGTAAGCAGTTTTTCCTCACTGCTTCTCCAGTGCAAGGATTTGAGGATTTCCCAGTTACCAGATAATTATATACATGTTCAAATTTTTTCATTTACCTCTTCATTTTTGTATACCTAATTTTTCCAGCTGTAAAAATGTGATTTTTGTTTTCTAATTTCTGCATTCTTCATGCTCTTGTTTTGTAAATACACAAAGGATCTACCTAAGTGGAAATACTACTCACCATTCTGTAGATGGGTAGAGCACCTTTTCTTCTGTCTATTTATCTCCTTTCTTTTTGTTTTATTGTTTTGTAAGGAAAATGTGTATTGTCATATTCATGAATTGCAGATCAGTTTCTCATGAACTGGCAGGACTGATAGCAGTAGTTCCTCTTCTCAGCAGTCTATAATTCCACTTCTTTCTCATTGTTTGTCTTTTATGTTTCCCCCTTATCTATTTTTTTCTCCCCCATTTATGGGCAAAGCCGCCTGGAATGCTAGATGGCAATTACATTCTGAAGTTTATTTCTGTAAATTGGTCTACTTTTCAAGCACTTATAAGCCAAATTATTTTAGCTGAGGGAACATCAACTTAGGGAAGAAGAAATGTGTGTTATTTACATGGTAGAATATACAGGCTCAAGATTAGAAGGTGTCAATACTATTTACATTTGTTAGATAGTGTAACCATCTTTATTATTTTAAAATATTTTTAACAGTCTTATTATTTCAAAGCATAATTTTCTATCTAGTGTTTTTTTTTCCTTAATCTAGTTGTCCTCTTCTTGTTTACTCTGCATTTAACTATCTTATTTTTCTTAATTTTTAGCTGCAATAAAATATGACAAACATATTTCTAAAAATGCTCAATCTAGGTTAGTCATTGGTAAATCTGAAAAAGGTTGTACAAAAGTGAGCATTTTGGGAAATCTCATTATTTACAAAGCTACTGTATGTTTCATCCTAAAGAAGCAAAGAGTTATTGCATCACTGTAATCATCACTTTATGGATAATGAAATAATAGAATCATGGAGAGATTTGGTTTGAAAAGGATCTCTACGGGTCATCTAGTCCAAACACCCTGCCATGGGCCAGGACATCTGTTGGATGAGATTGATGAAAGCTCCATGCAACCTGACCTTGAACACTTCCAGAGATGGAAGATGCAGAGCTTCTCCGTTCAAACTCTTCCAGTCTTTGATCACATTGTAAAGAATGTCTCCCCTATGTCGTCTTTAAATTTAAGACCATTGCCCCTGTCCTATTTATGAAGACCCTACAGGCCTTCATAAAAAGTGTCCCTCTATCTTTCTTGTAAGCCCCATTTTACATACTGAAAATCTGCAATAAGGTCTTCCGTGAGTCCTCCCTTCTCCAGGCCGAACAACTCCAGCTCCAACAATTCTCTCAGCCTTTCTTCATAAGAGAGGTGATCCTGCCCTCTGATCATCTCTGTGGCCTTCCTCTGGATCAGCTCTAACATGTCCATGTCTTTGCTGAACCCCAGACCCGGACTCAGCACTCCAAGTGGGCTCTCACGAGAGAATCCCCTCCCTCACCCTGCTGCTCTGGCTGCTTTTGATGCAACCCTGGTTACAGGTGGCTTTCTGAACTGCAAATGTACATTGCTGGCTCATATCCAATCAGTATCCTAAAGTCCTTCACCACAGGGCTGCTCTCTTTCCATTCTCCACCCAGCCTGTACTTGTGCTTAGGATTGCCCTGACACAGGTGCAGGATCTTGCACTTGGGCTTGTTGGACTTCACAAGGTTCACATAGGCTCATTTCTCAAGCCCAGCAAGGCCCATCTGGTTGGCATCTCTTCCCTAAAGCGCATCAGCGGATAACACCAAACACATCACCACTGAGCTCAGATTCATCCGCCAACTTGGTGAGAGTGTACTCGACCCCACTGTCTATGTAACTGATGAAGATATTAAGTAGTATTGGTCCCAGCATAGACCCTTAAGGGTCACCACTCATTACTAGTGTCCACTTGTCTATTGAGCTGATGACTGTGGCTCTTTGGTCATAGTCATCCAGCCAATTCCTTATCCATCTAAAAGTGCATTCATCAAAACCGTATCTCTCCAATTTATCAAGAAGAATGTTGTGGGGTACATGTCAAAGGCCTTACAGAAGTCCAGACAGATGACGCTTGTAGCTCTTCCCTTGTCCACAATGCAGTCACTCTATCATAAGAGGCCCCTGTCTTAGTCAGCTAATACCCTCAAGACCCTGAGACGCATCTCATCAGGTCATATGCAGTTATGTACATTCAGGTTTCTCAGGTGGTCTTGAACCTGATCTCCTAGAGCCAGAGAGACTATTCCCTCTGTGCCTGTCTTGAGTTTTAGGGACTTGAGAGACGTGGGAAGAGAGATTAGAAGTGAAAATTGAAGCAGAAAAATTGTTAAGTACCTTAAGTCTTCTTCATGTTTGTTTCCATCAGTTCTCCTGTCGTAATTATCAGGACAGGTACTTCTCCTTTTCATGCCAGCATACATATACATATCCTTATTATTCTTTGCATTCCTTGCCTAATGCAGGTCCAACTGAACCATATCTTTCCTCATTCCATCCCTACACATCTAGGCAACTTGCCTACATTATTATCAGGAAACCTGTCCTTGGTTTCGCTGCTTGTGCATTACCTCCTTATACTTTAGTTTGATCAGGAGGTCCTTACTCAGCCATGCTGATTTCCTGCCTTCTGTGTCTGATTTCTTAAACAGGGAAATTGAATGTTCTTGTGCTGTGAGAAAAATATTCTCTAAGCTCTGTTCAGTCCCTTATCCCTGAGGGCAGTTTCCTGGGGGCCACATCCACTAACTCCTTAAACAGCTGAAAGTCACCACTCTTGACCTCTCTAAATAGTTCAGCTATATTCAGATGTGGTTGTTACTCGCAACACCTAAAACAATCACAAGACAATTACAAGAAAATATGCTTCTAGAAGCTCTGAACATCTTAAATAAGCATATACTCAGAAGATTTTGCCAATAACAGTAGTCAACTAAACTAACAGTATATACATATTAGAAGAATTAATATTTCACATTCAAATTTTAAGTCAACAAAAGTAATAGTGCACTCTTTATTTTTAAAATTGAGTACCTTAATATTTTTATTTAATATCTAGACCCATCAAAATGTTGTCCAATATTTCCCAATTTATTTAGAGAAAATTAAATTGAATTACTCAAAATGAACAATATTGCAGTTCTACAGTTTAAACTCCTCTTTCAAAATTTCCAACATTTTCCCTAGATCAGACTTTCTTTCATGATGTCTGCTGGATTTGACAGATAGTCTGAGCTGGAGAACTATTGTTCATGATATCAACAAACTCATCAAACTGAAAGACATTTTAAAAGTAAGCTGATTATTTTGGGATGATGGCCTCTACTATTTTTGCATTATGTTTCAGGAAATTTCTCTAAATTTGATACTGATAGTTTAATTCAAGTTTTGCAAAACTATAACTGATGTATTTTTCAGTGAAGAAAAACACAGAGATGAAAACTGATAAAATTATTATTTTCAATTTATTTATGGCATATATTTATTTTGTCATCTTAAATCAACTTCTTGAGTGTCACCTTTCATAATTATAAATTTTATAAAGGCTGCAAACAAAATTATTCAAATTTATAAGACCAATAAAAAAGTAAGGTACTAATGTTTTATCATATTAAATGCAAGACAATCAGCCATTTTTTTAAGGTTGCAATACCTTAAAACTCTGTGATAGAAGCTTGATAAGGTACCTGGAGTATTGACATGATAGTCAGACACTGTTAGGGTCCCAAAAACTTTCAAGAGATGCAGTCAATTGCATCACCAATTATACTGAGATTGTCAAAAACTCAAGACTGAATTCAATGGCCATGCTAAATTTTCTTAAAATTATCTTAATTTACTTTTTTTTTTTTGATGGGAGATTCAGTTTTTTGATCTGTTTACTTTTTTCTCAAGAGCTACACAAATGATTCCTTACATATGGTTAGATTCAATGACCTTAAAGGTCTTTTCCAGCCAAAATGATTCTATGATTCTATAAATCTTGCTGATTTTAGTGCTCATCATTTTGAACTGAGTGAAAGTACTGTGTACTTTCTGTATAGTGGTACAGATGAAGAACCAATGTATTCTTACACTTAAAAAAACGGAATGAGGAGTTAATTAAGAATTGTCTGAATTTTACTTGCATTACTGAAGAGAAAGGTAAGTTTAGAAAAGAAACAAGAGAGTACAGAAAAATCTTTATACTACAGCTACATTGCTACCTGAAACAGCAAAAACACCTGCGGACAATCACATACATAATACAGACAAAATTGAAAGGATATAATAAAATAGCAAGTTCGCAATTTCTCAGTATAAGAAAAGAATCTATTTCTTCTATCAGTACCAGGAAAACAAAACAATAGACAAAAAAAAAAAGCATGAACAACAGTTTCTATGAATTCAAATTGAACGAAGTGCCCTGGGGAAGAAATAAGTAGAAAGGTTTCTCAGGTTTAGCTTTAGGAGATTTTTGCTTTAGGTTGTATTCATTACTTTATGATGTATATTAGATACTCTTAACTGTTGGCCTGGCTTTATAAAACAGTTGTAACATATTCATTTCAAAAGATCACTAAAAGTTGCAGTAACTTAATGGCAATTGACACATTATTTCTGGATCTTTACACTGGAAACAGATATGAAATGGTTTACCTGCCTGTAAAATAAAATTAAATCATAATATTACATCAGAAATTTTTATAGATAGATTTTATTAAATAGAACGTAAATCAGATGTTTCATTCTCTTCCATTCTGCCTGAAACCTGAAAATGAAGGGAAGAATATCCACAGACTCAAGGATGTAATTTTTAAATACTAATTTTGAACTGAAACAGTATTTTGGAGAATTCTCTAAGGCTACTATATTGTTTCTGAAATGGGTTGATGACTTTAATTTTGTATTTGTCTTCTCTAAATTTCATTTATCAAAAGATTAATTAAAGCACACTAAAGGTAATGAAGTGGTCTTCTGCTTTCTCCTGTACATTCATCTAGCATTCTGTCACCTAGTCAGTTACTACTAGGAAGTGCTTTTGCATTTTTCACAGCCACTGCTCATATATATTGTACCAAATAACTTATTAACTTTGACAGACTTTTCTACCTCAATGCTCAGCATCTTTTCAAGATCATTAAAGCCTAAATTAAGAATTATGGAGTCAAGTGCAAATCACTAAGGGATACTTCTGATAATCTTCCTCCCCTGTGAAATCTAACTATTTTTGCCACTTGTTTTTTATCTCTTAATAAGGAATTTATTTATTCATTTTAGTCCCTTCTCCACAGTCATCTTCATGTCCTTAAGAGTCTTTGTTAGAAGACCTTGTTCAACATCTTTTCAAGGTCAGGGTGCACTCTATCAGCCTGCTTGCTCCAGTCTGGAGGTGTGCTGCTTACTTCAGAGAACTGTATTTCTGTGAAAACCATTATTCATTTGCAAAAGCCATATTGCTCTCCCCTAATTGTTCATATTTATGAACCATAATGGTTTATATTTATTCAGATGCACATTAATTCCATTTTTCAGGTATTTTCAACTAATTAACTTGCTGGATGTGTTGAGCTACAGGTCAGTCCTTGGGTTCCCCTGCAGCTTTCTGAAATAATTGATGTCACATGTGTCAGTCCTCTGCCTCCACACTGTATCTGAGAGAGAGGTTTGAGATTTTCGTGTTTCGTCTTGAAGTCTCCCTAGAGCCTAAAGAGAAATATCAATCAGTCTTGCAGATATTTTATTCTTAATTCTATCTATTACTTCAATAACTTCTGCTGACAGTTGAGTGTATCCTTTAATGAGTCTATAGCTAAAAAACATAGTTCAGCTCAGAAATCTTCCTGAACTTATCCAAGTTAAGCAGGGATAGAGACAAGTGATTTTTTTCCTCTGTTGTGGCCTCCTTTCTCTGCATGCTCTTTTCATGCTTTGATTAATTTCTGTGTGCTACAGATTCCCTAGAAAGCTTCCCCTTCCTCTATCTTCCACATAAAATTACCCTTAAACCTGAGGTTTCCTTTTGTTGAGGCAAAATTTGTTTGGCTTTTTTTAGGGAGGGTAGGGGGGAGGCTATGGTTGTTGTTGGTTTGGGGTGTTTTTTGTTTATTTGGGTTTTTTTTGCAGTTATCCATGTTGATTCATCTCCTCTTTAATAACAAAAAGTCTACAAAAGTCTTGTAGAACAAAACAGAAACAAATAATCTTGGAATGAAGGGGGAGTTTTGTACCATTTTAAAGGAAATATTCCCAGTGGCTTAAACCTTAGGTTACCATTATATCAAAACTATTTGTGCTTACCAGTTTAGTCCCTGCAAAACTTTCAGCTGCTACACCTCCCTTACCTTTGCTATGCAGTGCACAAGTAGAAAAATATAATTGACAGCCTCTCTTATCTTTCGTTTGAAGAGTTAATAAATTAATTGCTGTTGCAGAGCAAACACTTCTCTTTTTTACCCTTCCAGCTGTGTTTTTCTTCATTCACTGCTTTCAGATGAATAATCTTTCAGCTGAAGTTTCTGTGAAATTTACAGGGAATTTACAATTCCCAAAGGATGGCTGTAAGAACAATATTAGCTATGTTATTACAATTCTTTTCTTGCTAAATTTAAAGGTATGGGTCTTTTCTGTTTGGTTTGGGT
This sequence comes from Eulacestoma nigropectus, assembly GCA_013397775.1. Classification (NCBI taxonomy): domain Eukaryota; kingdom Metazoa; phylum Chordata; class Aves; order Passeriformes; genus Eulacestoma; species Eulacestoma nigropectus. The sequence continues at coordinate 73,696 of VZTE01001408.1, read as the reverse complement.
TTTTTTGTTTGTTTGTTTGCTTGTTTGGGGGGTGTGGGTTTTTTTGCTTTGGATTTTTGGGTTTTTTTGGTGTGGGTGGGTTTACTACTTGCTTCTGATTGTTTCAGGGCCCAGAGGGAGTCAAGCTACTTTGTGCTAGATGAACCCCTTGGCAGTTTCTTTGACTTCGCTTTTAAAGTAAAGAAAATGATAACTGAGACAGGGCACTGCACTGACAGGCACGGCCTCTCTGGAGTTGCATGAAGCCACAATGAGCCAGCAGAGAGGTGCAAACTCTTTCAAATGGTTAAAAACACATATGTATACTCTGGGCTATAATTAGAAGAATGATCAATTCATGTTATCGCCATAGGTATTTCATGCAGGCAATGCTTATTATCATTTCTTGATATTTGTTCACAAGGCCAGCTACCTTTGTAGGGGAACAACACCAAAGATTTTGATGGGAGTGGCTACAAAAATAGAAAGTCACTGAAGAGGAAAGAAAGGTTTTTTTCCTTTGAATTATATTTTATTTTTCCTTACCTCTTCTTCTGAAACATTGATATTGGCCACCTGTGAATGCAGGAAACCCCAGAGAAGATGGCATCAGCGTTCAGATGGCATTCAGTAAAGTCAGTGACCAAAAATGTCAGCTGTGCTGTTCTTGTTATTATGCTGTCCTGGAGGGAATCTGAATCGGATGTGAGAACAGAACCACACCACTCAGTGACACACAGTTAAATTTATGTAATAAGGTAAAAAAGGTGAGTAATAAGTTCTATTCTAAGATTTCTGTTCCACAGGACTCAACTACTTCTCACATAATTGAAGCCCAGCAGTGCAGCTCTGACAAGCACCACAGATCTGGGGGAGCATGACACCAGTCTAATTTCTCAACATGTGGCAGGTGGCCTGGCCCCTAACACAGGGTTTTTTTGTTGGACTCAGTCTTCACAGTGTCTGTCTTAGAGTTCCCCTTGTCTCCCCAAAATTGTCTTCACTATTTAGTGCTTTCTAAAATAGATTTGATAAGCAGCTAATTGTGTAGCCCAAACCAATTTCCTTGAGTTTTCTTATATCAAAGGCCATTTAACATTTTCTGTCTTGATTTCTATCACACTCTGGTGGCTTGCCCCCCGAAATGTTAAAAGGGTGTGAATTTGGCAGCAGCAATTTAAAGTTTATCTGGCCTTTTTTTTTTTTTTCTGGTGTGTATAGTGAAGTGATACAGTCAGTCAGGGCTGTGAAGATATAAACAAGATCTCATTTACGTGAGCAGTTCTTTCAAGTAAGCTTTATCCCATGAGACAGACTCTGTGAAACCGTATTTGCTGGGTTTGAAGTGAGGAAGGACTTTTCTTCCCAGTCAGACTGATTGGGACTTTGGGCTTTTATTTATGTTCCTCTGTGGTATCGAGCAGTGGCTGTTGCCTAAGCCTGTCAGTGAAAGCCTGTGTTTCTCTAAATGATTTCTGCTGGAGCATAAGCTAAGAGTGTGCTCTTGCCTCCCCTCCTCCTAACAGGACCTCTGGAAACCTCTTTTGTTTGTGGCATGATAGTCTGCACTGCTGAGACTAGGGGAAGAAGTGGGATTCTTTCACATACATGAAAAATGTTAAGCTTAAAGGATCCCAAAGAGCCAGAGAAAATGGTGCAGAAAGTTGCTAGAATCCTGGGGCGGAAAAGTTTGGCTTATTATTCAGGAAAACATAATAATCCCTTGGTATTCTTATTTGCTTACCCAAGCTGAAATAATTAATTGGAAAATAAATGGCTTTTGCAGAGATGACAACTCCTCCTGATGGTAAAATATGGCAAATAACCCTGGTAAAAATCAATATGGGCAAGCTATTAAACCCCAAACTCTATTTCTTATTTTAATTATTTTATTATTATTATTGAAGCCTTCTCCTTTTACTATACTGTCACTTAAAATACCACTGAAATACAGGAAAAATATCATTTTTCTATACTACTGATTGTGCTCTGCATGAGTATAAATGGTGTCACCAGATGGAAGGCAGATCAATAGGTCAGAACTTACTGACGATATAAAAATTCTTTCAGGTTTCTAGATAAATACATCAATTCTTTCAAATATGGTTATAAAAACCCGCCCATTTTCTTTTTACAAGTTGTCTTTAAGAACTAGAAAACAGTTACTTACCTTGCAGTCTATTCTGCTATGGCAGTTTTATTGTCTTCTTTCTGGTATGTGATGGAAAGGGTATATATTTTCAGCACGGGATGGTTTGAGATATGAAAACACTAAGCTCTGAATAGCCCTTCATCAAAAAGAAAATCTCACATCCAAGATTTTTTAAGGGAAACAAAACACTGAGGTGCCATTGGAGCAAATGGATGCATACAAGCAAGAGATTAAATAGATAAATAGAAAAAGACACATAACCCTTCCACCCGGTCCAACAGTGAAAACTGTCTCTACCTCAAGTTGGCAGCTTGCCTCTTATTTGCACTTAGTAGCAAACTCACCCAAAAACTCTAGCTGAATGGCGTTAGATGCAGGAATACATGTCATAACTTTAATCAAGAAAGCCAATGCAGTGATGAATACTAAAGGCTGGCTTTAGACAAAAGGTCTATAGAGCCTTATTTTAGATTTTGCCCAGAAAGGATCATTATGGTACAATAAACCTTCTCCAGTGATGTAAAACCTTTGTTCAGTATTTCAACTTTCTGTTTGTTATGAGAGAGACTAGACTGGCACAAGTTGACAAGGGCAGCATGTTTGAATCCCACATTATTTTAGGGTACTGTTACCATGCCACTATACTGGACACTTCATCAGCAAATAAAAAATTCTTTTGAGCTAATGGACATGCACCATTGTGATATACTTCCCCACTTTCCTTACTAAATGTCTGTTCTCCCCATACTGTCCTACCTTCCCCACCCCTAGTCCTGGCCGCTCCCTCGGGTTTTTCCTATTGGTTCCGGTACCCCAACTCCGCCCATGTACTGCCCCCATGCCCGGAGACCATTCTCTCCGCNTTTCCTTACTAAATATCTGTTCTCCCCATACTGTCCTACCTTCCCCACCCCTAGTCCTGGCCGCTCCCTCGGGTTTTTCCTATTGGCTCTGGTACCCCATCTCCGCCCATTACTGCCCCCAGGCCCGGAGACCATTCTCTCCGCCCCCCCCTCGGCCCCATAGAAAAGTAAGCTGCGGCCACGTGACTCGCTCTCTGCATGGGGAACCGGTGTGGCACCATGTGAGATTATAGCTCTCATGTCCCCCATGTGGGAGCCTCTTCTCTGCCTCCTTTACCAGCGCTGCGTTGCAGAACTGACAGCTCGCCGAGCGAGGACGCGGGGCCGCCTAAAGGCTGCGGGAAGCGGCTGCCGCTCTCCCTGCCGTGGCTCCGCTGCGCTCTCTGGGAAGGTTGCAGTGCGCCATACCAACGCAATAACAACAAACTGCAACACACCAGTAATAAAGAGATGAAAAAAAGTTACAAAAAAGTAAGAATAATAAGTGATAATAAGTAAGAATGGCCACTGCTATTTCAACTAAATGGAGAGCTTGATTAACAATGATATTTTCTTTTTTTCACCACTACTGTCCTCTCAGCTCAGCTGTTCTGCGTTTGACAATTGCAAGAGAAGACAAAACAGGTCAAAAAACTCAAGCATGTATGACTTCTATTGATGAGAATGGAAGTCATAACATAAGAGTAAAGAAAAACAAGATTGGACCCCTTTATGGCTATGCTACTGAAAAATATGAGATACAGAACTCAAACATCATTACTCAGCATTTAATCAAAAACATTAATTTACTGTTAAACTGTGGTGATGTTGGCCCGAATTGTACCCAGATTGTAATTTCAATGGACTCTTCATCACCTCATCTTTGCTTCAAACTTCCAGTAGGGACTTCATCTCCCTGACAAAAAACAAACATAGGCAAATCCATATTTGAGTGATTTATCACAAGCCTTTCTTTTAACATAGCAAATAACCTAATCAGACCATGTATCTGGAAATTTCCAGAAAGGTAACTTGCTTTTGTTGAATGCTGCATACATTATAACCTTGATAAATTCATCAGAATGGGTTATTTTTGCAGGCAAATATTCTTCTGCCTCTAGATAAGTGCCTATCTGTTTACTGAAAATAACAACTGGAATGCAGCAAAGATGGATTTTAAAATTTTAAGTGGTTGAAGTAAACCACTTCATGATCTGAATAAATATTCATTTGAGGAGCAGAGTTTACATTTGTGGCTTTTTGTGTTCCATTAAATGACCAAAAGAACCTCAGCTTTTTCTGACGTACTTCAGAACAAGCATTCATTTGATTCTCAAAAAGCAGCATCATAAAATAATTGCAAGTGACTTGTAAATGAAGAGCAACAAGGCTGGTGAAGGGTCTAGAGAATAAGTCCTATGAGGAGTGGCAGAGGGAACTGGGATTGTTTAACCTGGAGAAAAGAAGGCTCAGAGGGAACCTTTCTGCTCTCTGCAGCTCCCTGAAAGGTGGGTGTCAGTCTCCCTTCCCAATTAACAAGTGACTGTACAAGAGGAAACAGCCTTAGGTTGTGTCAGAGGAGGTTTAAACTGGACATTAGAAAAAAAATTCTCCACCAAAAGAGTTGTCAAGCATTGGAACAGGCTGCCCAGGGAAGTGGTGGAGTCACCATCCCTGGAAGTATTTAAAATATGTGTAGATGTGGTTCTTGGAAACATGGTTTAATCGTGGCCTTGGCAGTGCTGGGTTCACAGTTGGACTCAATGACCTTAAAGATCTTTTATAACCTAAACAATTCTAAGGAGTTCAGTTCTCTTGGATTGAACTACCCAGCTTGTATATCACTCATCAGACTCCTAGCTGAATCAATAGGTGTTGTTTACAGACCTCAGTGGAGAAAACTTCAAATGAATATTGAGATTTTTGTTTGTCTTGATTTTTGTTTCTTCCGGCTACAGTCAGTTGGTAGCACATATTCAACAATAAAAATTGTTAACCAGCTGTTTGGAATGAGTGGCATGCAGCAATTTTACAGGTAGTCAGCCAAGAATAACAGTTATAACCATTATATATCTTCAAACAGCCTTAGAAGTATAGTACTATAATTATGGAAGCTTTCTTAGCAATTCCGGAAGTCTACTGAGTGTTACAATAAAGAGAGTTTATTTTTATCCTGGTTTCCTAAAAAGAAAAGTTTTATGCAATCATGTTGTCCATGCTCATTTATCTGTCTGTCAGTCTGTCAGTCTACCCAACAACTTTCAAACAAGGTATCTAATTTCAATCAAATTTGAAAGCACAGCTGAGGACTCAAAGCTATTAAGTTCCTACAAGCTTCATGAAAATAAACTATTGCATAGAACTTGAAGGTTCACATTAGTGGTCTCTTGAGTAAAAGATCACAGCCTCAGTATAAGAAGTCTGTCTGACAACTGGCCAGTCAGCAGCTTCATTCAAATCATCTGTAAAGCCTGTTACTGCACTTGCTGGCCACATCAAATTATTTCAGTGAGGTAAAGAGAATACAGAGCCATATCAAGCCACAAAAACTCACCCTTTTTAAAAAAAAAAAAAAAAAAGAAAGGAAATAATCTGCTTCCCTGCTTTTATCCTTCTTGATTCTAACAAAGAATTTCCGTTGGTCAATAGTTCTAGCATGTCATTTATATCAGCATCTTCCCTATTTTGAAATAAATTAGCTTTTTTTTTTTTCCCATGCTGAAACCTGATCAACAACTATAACTCATGGAATTCTCTTTTCATTTGCTGCAGATTAATTTCAATGTAATTATGGTACAATAGGGGCTGTTGTGTTCTGAGATCAGAAGAGTTAAGAAATCAGAGAAATGGTTGGGAGATCATTATTAATGAACTATAATGCTAACCATAGTCTGGTAATTCTGTGTTTGATATTTGACAGTGTGAAATAATCCAGAAGGAAGAATCTAGCAAAACTGGCATGATACAAGCACCTTTGACATTTTGTTCTGAACTGTCAGTTTACAAATTTTGCTGCTTTAAAATTCTGCCTAGAATTCAACTACAGGAGTACTCACCAAGAATGCTAGCATCAAATTCCCTTCCCCATTCAACTTAAAACATTCTCCTGGTGATATTTTGTGGCAATGAGGTCTTTCAGTGAATGATACACAGTAGTACCAGATTAGCTGCCCTTTTTTGTCTCCTAAAAGAAACAGCAAAGGGGTTTACTGTTTTCTGCCATTTCTTTCTCTCTCAAATTCATTGGGTTTTTTTATACTAGAAGGCATTTTTATTCTTTTCTAAGATAAACAGATACATTTCAGAAAAACTTCTGTTTTGCTTTTTCACTGCTTCTGCTGATTCACATTGACTCTTACTCAAGCCCTGCTCATTATGTGCTGTTTCCCTTTCAAATTAAGATGACCAAAACTGAACACTGTACTGCAGCTGAGCTGTGTAACTGGTACCCAGTTCCTTTCCCTAAACAGCTGTGCCTGAGCAATTGTAGGTACCTCACAGTACTCACAAGCAGTTCATCTTAAGCCTTGCATTGCTTTGTGCTTGCTAACTCTATTTTCCCATGGACAATACTGCGTAGTATCTTGTCTTTACATAGCTGCCCTAAAAACCTTTACAATGTATTCTGCTGCTGCAGACCCAAACCCTTTTTAGTCATGTGAGAATTTACTTTTTTTTTCTGATTATACTCTGTTCTAAATCATTAATTACTGCAGTGAGTTCTTCTAGTGCTGGCTTGAAAATCTGTGCCTTTCCACAGACAGAAGATACTACAAATGTTTAATGTTTCTTTTCTTTTTTATCCATACTGGAATTTGTGCACATAGTTATTTGATAATTAGTGCTAATTATATAAATTAGTTATCAGAGAATGACATTAAATCAACATTACATTTAAGGGCAAGGCTGATAGCTGTGAGGTGAAACAATGGATTACTGTGCAGCTGTATCTAAGCGTTCATAGAAACAGAGAATATTAATGGATTGGAATAGACCTTAAAGATCATCTAGTCCCAACCGCCCTGCCATGGGAAGGGAGGCTTCCCAGCAGATAGGGTTGTTTGAGGCCTTATCCAGCCCGGCTTTGAACACCACCGGGGTTGGGGCAACCACAGCCTTCCTGGGCAGCCTGTTCCAGTGTCTCACCATCATCACAGTATAGGATTTCTTCCTAATACCTAACCCAAATTTCCCCTTTCATTTTGTACCCATTGTCCCTTGTCCTATCACTACTGTTCCTGATGAAAAGTCCCTCTCCAGCTTTCCTGGAGGCTCCCTTCAGATACTGAAAGGTTGCTATGAGATGTCCACACAATCTCCTCCAGGCTGAACAGTCCCAACTTTTTCAACCTATTTTCCTCGGAAATTTTCCTCTAATCCACTTATCAATTTCATGGCCCTCCTCTGGACTTGGTCCAACACTTCCATGTCCTTGTGTTGGGGACACCAGAACTGGATGCAGTACTACAGGTGGGATCTCACAAGAGTGGAGTAGAGGGGCAGAATCACTTCCCTTGACCTGCTGGCCATGATACTTTTGATGCAGCCCAGGATTCCATTGGCTTTCTGGGCTATGAGCGCACACTGCCTGCTAAGGTTGAGTTTTTCATCAACTATCATCCCTAAGGCCTTTTCCACAGGGCTTCTCTCCATCATTTCTCCTTCCAACCCATAGGTGTGCCTGGGATTTCCATGACCCAGGTGTAGGACCTTGCACCTGGCTTTGTTTTTAGCTTTCACTGCCATTGCAAGGCTTCAGAAGTTTCGTTTCTATCCTGCAAGGAGGCATGGAAGGCAGAAGAAGTTATCGCAGTACTTTACTCACAGCACGTACCAGCTGAGAGTCATAGCTCTTGTCTCTGTAACCTTTACTCCTGTTAAGATGCATCTTGATGGGAGCAGTGGAATCACCCTGAAGATCCTGTTCCTGCATGCTTGGACTCATGACCTTGTAATTTGCTTTGAAGTACAAGGATGTGGTGTGAGCTCTTCTTTCTCCTACTGTGCTTAATCACAATTCAATTATTTGAGTTTATATTGATAAAACTTGAGCTAAGTTTCCATAGTAACCATAATGATCAGAACATTGTAATGCGGTATACAAACACTGTTCGTTTTGGAAACTTAAAATGAGACGAAGCCAAGTAAAGAGCATAGAATCAGTGCCTTACATTCACTAATTTAGAATTGGATACATCTTGCTGACCTTTACTTCAGCACCGAGTATTCATGGTGCTTTAGACTACCTTTACATCTCATGGGAAGAGACAGGACCTTTTGAAGAATGATTCATTTCTCTCTAAAATATCTTAGATCGGGTATGTGAAGTTAAACAACATGCAGCCGCAAAACCTCCTCATCTCGTTGATAAATATCCCCATTTTTTACACTGCTGCATTCTTTGGCTTCTAAATGATAACGCTACCTGACATCTACCTCCTTGAAACTGGACTTCTGTTCTACGATCCACAGCTAATAACATGCAAACAAATATTCAGTTTTCCCATCTGTTAAATTACTACAAAGGAAAAAAGAGGATAATTGCTATATTTGAAGGCAGAGGAACACAGGATCCCAGTAGGATCCTATATGAGAATAATCATCCCAAATGTTAAGTGATTATATTAACATAGCTTATATAAATATTAAAATTTACATTAGATCTTCATTAGCTCTTGACATCTCAGTTTTCCATGCTAGTGGCTTAGACTGGAGGAAGTTGTCAAAGCCACAGTGTCTTTATCTATTTATTAGGATGCAAGCCTTTTTCCTAGTTTCCCTTTTCAACTCAATTAAAACAGAAGTACATTTCAGTTTATTTTAGCATAAATACAGCCAAAGAAATTCCATTCATAGTTTTATGTACAATTCCTCATCTTTTTGTATCAAGTGAGATTCCTCATATGGTGTTCTTCTCTCTCCATGCACTCTTTATACATATTTCTGAATCTATGACCTTTTATCAACACCAAATCCTATGTTTACTCATAGACTTTCTACTACCAGTCTTGTACTGTACTCTTTAGAAGCTTTTATTTGCTTTAAACAAAAACATCTATAAAAAGCACCTGGCACTTTCTTCAAAATGCCTACGGATGTTCAAGTTGAAAAATTGTGAATAAAGATGCAACTAATGATAAACTCACACCTTCTCTGTATTTTCTACATTAGTTATATTTATAACTAGTAAAAAGTGTGAATTTTCTCAGCTTCAAAAAATTAGAAAGACTTTGTTAAAAGTGTTTAGCACTTAATTTCTGAATGAAACTATTGTTTCCTTGGCTGTCCTTTCCTTTCTCTGTTTTTTTTTCAAGATTGCTTCATGTAAATGTTACTTCTGATGTCAAAACCAAGGACATTTCAGGGTTCTTAGGACAGAACTTGGGAGTTCTGAGATGTTAGCTAGCGTCACCAGTTTGAATATTATGCTTCATACACATATATGCTCAGAACTAACGTGACTTATCAAAGAGAAGAAAGTAAAATTTAGAAACTAAAAGATTGACATAGTTCATCACAAAACTTGCTATCAATAAATGGAGAATTGAAAAGACATGACAAAATAATTAAAGGGATTAGAATAGATGAATGATGAAAATTTTGGAGAAATTGCTATTCTATTTGTCTAATACTTTTGAAAACTTAATGACAATAGGTTTGAAAAATCTATTGACAATAGTGGAAAAGAACAGGAAACCTAATTGGCAACAGCATGCTTTGTGACAAAGTTGAATCATCTAGATTTTTCTTTTTTTTTAAGTGACCTTTTTTTCTGACTCTTCCATGTGATATGGAAAAAATACTGTCTAGATCTTCTAATATTCCCTTGTTAGAGTTTTCCTAGAAAATCTGAAGGAAAGGTTCAGGTGGGATAATTTCTTGACTCCAACAAGGCACATAGTTGATTTAGACAATTCTAAAACATCCTGATTAGGAATTATTAACATCTGGGAACTATTTAATTGTAGGAGAGGAGAAAAAAAAAATCAGCAATAAAAGGATATATGTTGAAATTCTACATTGCTACTGCAAGCAATCCCCAGTGAAAATTATGCCAGTTGATCCTATGTTCTCTTTAGTGAGAAGCAAAGTAACACACTCTCTAAATTTATACCATGCCAGTTTACATTATACATTTCCATGCAGGAGAATGTTTTTATTATAGTCCTTGTTAATTCTGCTAATAGAACGTCTTTTCCTTGTAATTTTTTTTTAAAAGACTGGTAAAAGAGATGACATTTAGAAATGGATGCGGAGGAAGAAAACAAAACTGTATTTTACAGTTTGTTCATTGAGACAGCCAAAGAACACTTGAAAAAACAGATTTGCACACATACATGTTTAGTTTTCCAGCAGAAGAAGAAGAATTGGCACATCAGTCCTGGAAGAGTGTCTGACATAATTTTTCATTTGAAAAGATGACATAAATATGGTCCTTGAAAAAAAGCTGAGCAAAAAAATTAAAAAGGCAATCCATTCCTCTGCTAGAAGTCAAATGAAACCAACCAAAGCATGATAAGCACAGCTGAAGAATTTATCTAGCTCTAAGGACTGATATGTGGGTATTTTGCAACTTTATTTCAAGAAAAGAAAGTATTTACAAAGGAAAGATACAGAATTAGCATTTTACTTTCCTATTTGATTTACATTTTATTTCATTATAGAAAGACTTCTTATTCTAAGAGCCATAAGAGCCTAACATGAGGAAGTGTTGAAGCAGATTGATCACTGCTGTTAATGATTGCATTCTCATTCAGGCAACAGCACTGAAAATACATGCACGTCTCTTGGTCATGGAGTTAGAAAGCATTTGTAAATGTTTTAGCTTTTTCATATGGTGGGAGTAGCACAATTGGTTTTAGTAAGTTTGCTTTTTTATTTGATGCTCTTCCAAATAAACCCTGTTAAAATACACCAGATGCATAGGAAAGTCAACTATTTTCTAAGCTTCTAATGATAAATCTTAAGTAATGTGTAGGGGTGAAAAACTAAATGCAAAAGAAGAGGTGCAAATAAGTGTTTTCACGCATTAGCTGAATCTCTGTCATAGCCTTCTCCAACATATGCATCAAAGGCATCAATCAATATTTGACAGAATTGTCTGTATATTATGTGCATTGTTTATGTTGTCTATCCATGCACATTCTATTGGATGTGTTCTGTGATGATAAATCCAATTATATTTAAACTCTTAGTACATGGGAGATGGGAGAAGAAAAAAACATGCAGGTTATATTTAAATAGTCTTTCTTTGAAGCACAGCTAACCACAGAAAAACATGCACATTTTTAGCTAGAATCAGTTTGCTTGGACAGAAATTAAACAATTGCTCAGAGAATTAATTACACCTCATTTCTGAACTTAATTAATTGGTAGAGTGTTATGCAGATCATTGTGAGACTGAATGATGCTGTTGAAAATGGAATGTATTCATTTCCTATGCAGGCAATCATAAACGACTCTGTGAAAAAGGTACTTAGCGTCAGCACTGAAAGCCATGGTATTATTTTTAAGTAAAAATATTTGTCATTTCAGAAATTATGTCATGTCCCTGTCCCTGATGTTTCAATGCTGAGAACAGATTATTGCATTTTACCTTCACCTGTTCACAAAATGTTTTGTTGTTTTGACATCTGGCTCTGGAGAAGGACGGCCATGCTCCACTGACCTCAGGCTAGACATCGGCTACATTAGTCCTGCTTATGTCTAACTGTGCTATTTGCAGTGGTTTCAAAGTAGTCAGATTAAAAGAAGCCAAGCTGCATTTGGCCATTATGCTGGAAAAACACACACAAAAATCTAATTTACCTTGATGTTTTCTTTCATTAATGAGCAAGTGAGAAAAAAATTTTTTGTAAGTGTTTGCCTAGATTGTATTTTTGAGGACTGAAACTTTTATACATTTTAGAATTTGTAAGCTTTTATTTTCAACACACTTCCATAAGACTACTTCTTGTTTGTTTTAACTTTATCTTCAGATTTCTGGTTAATGCATTTTTCCTGTCTGAAATGTCTTTTTTGGTGATACCATACATCTTCTCTCGTTGCACAGACCAGCTTGACCTTTGGGAGAATATTTAGCAGACTATCAAGGGAGAAATGCTTCATAATGTTTCCTCTTAGTTCCTTCATTAGGCAGAGGAGGAGGAGACTGCATGGAATACGAAATATTAGAGTTCTTCTTCAAATCCATTGATATGTGTAGACAACTGTAAAATTGACCAGTGCTTCCAAGGAGCCTTCCTGAAAGTAAGGCATCAATGCAAATGTCCTGACAGAGCTTCTCTTGCATCTACTACTAGCTGTTCAGAACCAGACCAAAAGGCAGTCTGACTTATTGGCCTTTTTTTGGGCTGTAGAGGATTCCTGGCAAAGAATACTAAAGCAGAGCAATCTTAAAGTGATGCTGAACAAAAGGTCCAGCACACAGCTGGATAAACGCATCATGTGATGGGTGATCAAGTGGCTCACAAGTTGGCACAAAGGGTTATAGTGAATGGGGTGACATCAGACTGGTGACCTCTCACTAGTGGGGTTCCACAGGGATCCATCCTCAACCCTGTGCTCTTCAACATCTTCATAAACACCTTGGATGCAGGACTGCAAGGGATACTAAGCAAGTCAGCAGATGATGCAAATCTGGGAGGAGCTGTTGATTCCCTCCAAGGAAGGGAGGCCCTGCAGAGAGACCTCGGCAAATGAGAGGGCTGGGCAATCACCAACCATGTGAAGTTCTCCAAGGGGGAGTGCTGGATTCTGCACCTGGGATAGGCCAACACTGGATGTACAGACAAACTGATTGGGGGTCCTGTCCACGGCAAGATGAACATGAGTCAGCAGTGCCGTGGCAGCCAGGAGGGCCAAGCATGTCCTGGTGTACATCAGGCACAGACAGCATCGCTAGCAGGACAAGGGAGGGGATTGTCCCACTCTGCTCTGCACTGGGGCGGCCTCACCTCAAGTCCTGTGTGCAGTGTTGGGTGCCACGATATAAGAAAGACATTAAGTTGTTAGAGAGAAACCAGAGAAGGGCAGCAAGGATGGTGAAGGGCCTTGAGGGGAAGCCTTATGAGGAGCAGCTGAGGTCACCTGTTCTGTTCAGCCTGGAGAAGATGAGACTGAGGGGAGACCTCATTGCAGTCTACAACTTCCTCATGAGGGGGAGAGGAGGGGCAGGCACTGATCTCTTCCCTGTGGTGACCAGTGACAGGACCCAGGGAATGGCCTGAAGTTGTGTCAGGGGAAGTTTAGGTTGGATATAAGGAAAAGGTTCTTCAACCAGAGGGTGGCTGGGGACTGGAACAAGCTTCCCAGCACCAAGCCTGACAGAGTTCGACAAGGGTTTGGACAGTACAGTTGGGCACATGGTGTGATTCTCGGGGACAGTCCCTTGCAGGGCCGGGAGTTGGACTCTGATCCTGGTGGGTGCCTTCCAACTCAGTTTATTCTAAGACTCTGTGACTCTCCAGTGTATCACTGTAGACTAAACATTCTGAAACTCAGTGAAGTAGCTGAAGGTTTTCAAAGTTACTCTGTGAAGTCTGAAAAGTTTTCATTGTTCATTGTTCTTGGACTGCAAAGTACCAAAATAGAACTAGAAGACTGTTTTTTATGTATAATTTCATGTAATTTTCCTGTTCACCTGTTCTCAGCTTTCTAGGGGCTGATGCAGTGTTAATCCAATTTTACCTACAACAGTGCATCCATTTGAAACAGCCTCCGTTCTGGGCTTTTAATCACATGTTAGTCACCCAGACTAGAAGTGTGCTGGGTAGCTGTGTGGAAGGTGGTGGTGTCATGAGATCCAGAAGGGGTACTGAAAAGGTGACAGTAGGAGGACTCTCTGGACATTCTCCAATAAGCAAATGAAGGTGTTGGATGTCCTTAGTCCACCTAAGAGTAGAAGCAGATTTGCCACATTATTTATGGCCAGAATTACAGTTCTGTTTTGCTGTGCTGCCCAGGGGTGGTAATCAAGCACCAAGATCACTAACTGCTCCACCTAGATAGCCCCAACCCATCCTTGGCTGCTGCTTTCTTTTCTGTTTTTTCTCTCCTAGGTTTTTTCCTTTTTAATACTGTTCCCTACCAAGTAAACAATATGTTCCTAATTACTTTTCACACCGTGTTCTGGTACATCTGTACTCTAATCTGGTATTTCTGCTACTGTTATGCAGGTGTTCTCAGCCATGTGCTATTGCTGATATGATTTTCTCAGTATCTAGGGCCTTGCAAGATTCCCTTTCCCAAAGGTCCTTCTCACCTCCTGTAAAGTTTGTCTGTTTCCTGCATACCTACTCCTGAGCTGTTAATGAAATCCAGCCATATCCTCACAGCACTTCTGTTACTGTTGTCAGATTCCCCAGCTACACCCATCTCATCACATCCAGGAGTTTCTCTTGTCCGGTAGTTTACCATGCCCATTCAACTAGGTGAGTCAAGACCTAGGCAGCCATCATCTTGCAGTCCCAGGAACGTGGGGATAGCCTGAATGACAAAAATAATCAGCAGAAGAAGTTATCTCTTCAATAAATATACACAGAATATCAAAATGAGTTTCAGAAAAATTGCTTAAGAAGGGTGCTAACAGCTGCTTTAACAAGCATGGCAATGCGTTTTAGACCCCTGTCTTGTTTAGAAGGAAGAATCTAATTTGTACAATGCTCATGAGAACAATTCCCACTGACAGGATAAACAGCCAACAGAGGAATGATGCAGGTGTCCTTGCTTACTGAAAGGAGAGGATAAAAGCAATGTGCTCCATTTGCCTTATTCATGATGCATCACTGCCTTCACAAATAATAGCCTATGTGATTTAGTAATTAAACATCTTTACTACTTCCCACCTTATGTAATCACATTTAGTTTTAGGACTACAGCGCTCAAGAAGACCTCCTGACCCATCAAATATACCTAGCTGTGATTACAGCCATCCATTTAATAAATATCTAACCTAGAAGGGACCATACTGACATACCCTGAATCACAAAGCACTTCAGTACCTTAGAAATTAAGTTCTTTAGTGTAAAAGTTCACAAAAATAGAAGAAAGGCAGGAACAATAAAGCGTATCAGCAATCCTTATGTCGCTAGAATGGCAGATAACTTTTTTTTAGGTGAATATGCTCTGATGAGCCTGGGAAACAGATGACACATGACGATACAGAGGAAGTTAAAAATAACTTGGTCAACACAGCAGCAAAAAATACTACCTCATCAGAATGATGAGTTTTTCCATCAATTTTGTATCTATGTAGTTGACTACAGAGAGATGGTTCAATAACACCATGGAAAATTATAGTATGTACCTGAAAGAGCAGAAATAAAATGAGGTGAGGTTTTTTAACTTGCAAATTCTTTCCTTTTAAATTTACTGCATGATCATTTTACTGTTTCTTTTAGATTTTACTTTTTCTTAAAATTTATGAAATTTTACCTTTTGAAAGATAATAGACTGATAAGGCCTCTGTAATGATATATTTATAAAGGTAAACATTATTTTAGAAATGCTATTTTTTGTAGGGAAGTTTTAAATATTGCAAGCATTTTTTTAAAATACATTTGCATTTTCAAAAGAAATTCAACACTTAGTTATTTGCAGTGCTTTCAAAGCTGATATACAGTATAGACACTAGCAAAACTATAATGTATATTACTTTTTCCTAAATTTTTCCGACCTCTTCTTAAAGACAATTTTTACTGGAAGTAACAATAATGTTGTAATTTTGCTAACAGAACAGTTAGATTTGTTTCAGTATTTCAAGCATGTAGGGGAGAACAGTAAATGGTAACATCACATGAAGAACAAGAGGATATAACTTTCTAAGAAATATTTTCTCTTAGAATTTGATTTCAATGATGCTTTGTTTAACGCACATGTCAATTCAGGTTTATAAAGCAGTCACTTTGCTGTAGGTTTGTGAGGAGCCAATTCAGTTTGAATTCAGCCATTTTAGTTTGCCTCAGCCTCTGGCTGTCAGGGTTGCCAGAGGCATGTGGGGGGAGGGAGCGTACACCGGCCACTTGCAGGAGGCAGCCCGGAGTGGGGGAAGCCTCCTCTCTGGGGTGACTTCGCCTGGCAACACCCCACATGGGGCAGGCAGTAGGAGACATTGTGGAGGGGCTTCTCCAGTCAAGTGGCAAAGCGCTCTCCACCAATGGACGGCACAGGAAGGTTGGACTGGACCAAAGGATCCCTGTTAGCAGGCAGACTCTTGGAGAGGCCAGGGGGGTATAAAAACCAACTGCATCAGGGCTCACGGCGGCTTGCTGGGACTCGTTACTGTGTGTTTGCTGGCCCGCTTGCTCCCCTCCTTTGCCCTGGCCCCAGCCTGCCTCCCTTCTGGCACTCCTGCCCTCGCCGGTTCGCCCTCACACCCATCCTGCCTTCCTGTGCCCCTGACGGCCGCCTTGCTACTTCACCCCGCATCCTTGCCTGGGCTGCCTACATCCAACCCTGCCATGCTAATCCAGCCGTCACTGCCCACCCTTCACCCCAATCCAGCCGGTCGCCGCAACCGTGTCCAGGGTCCTGGTCCTCCCGTCCAAGCGCCCACTCACCGCGTGTCCGGTGCCGTCACTCCGAGAGCCACACCTGTGGAGCCGCACCCCTCCGGGAGCCGCGCAGGATCGCTAAGACCCAGCCCGTCCACAGGCAGGCAGCGTGCACACCCCCCCGCCGCCTGGACGCCAACAGCACTGCCCTGGCTCCCTGGTGGTAAGGCCCTCTTTTTCTCTCTTCTCTCTCCCTCTCCTCTCCCCCATTCCTTTTCCATTTTCCTTACTTCTTTTCCATCTCTTCTAGCTCTCTTTAGCTCAGGCAACTCCTTTTCCTTCTCCTTTTTGTTATCAATACACGATTCTCAGATATGAAGTTTGCCTCGTTTGGCTTCATTTTGTTCTTGACTATGCTTTTTTAAAAGAACTCCTTGCAGTTCCCAGAAGTGGAATGCCACAAGGTTGAATAATTTGCATGCAAAACTCGTCAATTAATTGTTAATAAATAAATTGCTGTAAGTGATTAAATATAACTTGTTGGTTTCCATAATGTTTTTTGAAATAATCAAAAACCTTTACAAATACTTATACATAGCAGATAATTTCTTTTATCAAGAGAACTATGATTCCTCTAAAGGGATTGTTAGGAACTTTTCAATACTTTAAAGCAACACAGTTTCTTAATCTTTTTGCAATACGTAGGTAATGAATCTTAACCATAAGGAATAGGATCATGATATGTTAATGTATTCTCTATTGTATGTTGTTTAAGGTTCATTCAAGTAGATCTTTGTCTGGGCATTTCAAATACTATCTTGCCATATCTCACTTTAATTATACATTTCAATTACTCTGAAGAGTCTTCTGTTAAATATATTTTGCATGGAAAATTATTCAGCTCCCAGTTTTGTCATATAAATAATCTGCAATTGCTTTCACCATTATTTATGTTTATTTCACAGCTATTTACATAAGCATCGGACCAGCTGCGGAGTATCTGTTACTTGAGTTTGTAGTGAGGTATTTTTCTGTTTCATAGTAAGCTTCCAATGCTTCATTTGCTATTGAAGTTTAAATGTTTTTAAAAAACTCATTTAAGAATGACAGAATTATGTTTTATTTATCTTTGAAATTCTGTAACAGAAAATATGAAGATATTTTACTGAATTACTTGCAGGGTTACTTAGTTGTCATCACTTTAACTTGTAGACCTATCAGCTGTCTTTAGGAAGAGAAGAATCAGATGCTTGGGTTCCGTGAGTTCCTAAGAAATATCCAGGTTTCCAATCACAAGGGTTTTTTTCAAAATATTGCCAGAAGCAAAATAAGAAGCGTTCCTTTGTGCAGGTTTCCTCTCTGCCCAGAAGGTGGGTTGAAATAACTGCTGAGGCAATGGTTAAATTTCCAAAGAAAAAACCTAAAGAATATGCAAAAGAAATGTTAATTATGAATCTGAAGGTCACGCTCAGATGCTTCTGATGTAGCTTTAGAAACATGACAAACCAACCCACCTTGTACAATCAGTTTCTTCCAAATATTTAATAATGAAAGAATGGAAAATCACCAAACCTTATATTCAGAAGTGTCTGTGCTCTCTATATCATAGTACTTATCTTGCAGCCATGACAAAGTTTCTTGTGGATAAAGAGTCATGCTTTTAAGCATGATGCTTGGAGAATAGTGACACCAGAATGCAGATAAGATGTGATTTATTCATAGTCATACTGGAAATTGGTAGTGCCAACTGGCAATTGTAGAAAGGAGTGAGGAATTTTCACAAGGGCCAGAAACTGGATAGAGAAGATTTCCTGCAAATTAGGACTGTATCAAAGGCTGGCTTTTGACTCTCAGCACACGCAGTACAAACATTTAGATTCCAGAGGACTACTTAGCTTTATCCATCTTTTGAAATATGCTTTTTAAGAACATTATGTCTTTTATGTTTTAGGAACATCTACAGCTATATGTAGGGAATGCTTATGTAAATATAGTTGATATAGATAAAGAGATAGTATTTATTTCTTTTGAGAAAAGAGATTTATGCAGAAAAAGAAAGAAAACAGTATTTGGTAACAGAAAAAAGTCTGCTAAAAAGTCCAAAACACTCAAAAGATTCAAGAAAAGATTCAGTCAGTATTTATATTTTTCTAAAAATGAGGCTGTCTTTGTGAATTATGAAGACTAAGCAGGGATGAATTTGAAATTTCACTTTCCTTTTTTTTCTACTACCAATATTTACTTGTAATTAATAGTTTGCAAACAAATTTTAAGAATAAAATATCACAGTAAAAAGAAAAACTGGGCAATTATACCTTGCTAAAGCATCTGTTCTCTCTGTTCAGATGAGATATTGATTTTTTTCCCATAATGACATGGGCCAATGCCTTTTTTCTCAAAAATGGTAGGTTATTATTATTACTGTAATGGTAATAATAATAATATATGTAATTGTAATAATAATAATAATGATGATGATGATGATAATAATGTAATAATAATAATATATGTAATAATTGTAGGACAATTATTATTACTGAAACAAAATTTCAGTAATAGAATTGTCCAGCTCTGAATGGTTATGTTTAGGATGTACACAACCCAGACATCTCCGTGACAAGATTAATTTTTTTGGCAGGTTTGATCAAACTTTCAACAAGAATAGAAAGAGTGTGAAAATGGTGCAACTTATTCTTTCTAAATCCTTTTCATTCAAATCACTGACATTTTGAAGAAGCAGGCCTGGAGAAGTAAGAGATCTCAGAACTGTCCTTCATCTAATATTAGAGAAACAAATAAGAAATTGTTACAGTAACTGTATGTAGTTCATATTACTGTATGCTCCCTGTTCTTGATGCTTTAAGGGTGACTCTACAGACCTCTGGAACTATGGAATCCCATTCATAACAGTCTACAGAGCATCTCTTAATTTTTAGGGTATTAATTGCAATTAAATTTAAGATATTATTTCATTTAACCCTGATAATTGCTTATGACATCATATTAGCAAGATCTGTCTTAGTGCAAAGAAAGAAACGTATTATTTTGCTCTCCCATCAAACCTATTTCTCCCACTGCCCAGACAGGAAATATGTCATATATCTATAGCTGTATCTATATATCTATATCTATATATCTATATCTGTATCTCCTC
>VZTE01001408.1:10385-54066 GCA_013397775.1 Eulacestoma nigropectus | reverse complement strand
CCACCCCCCCCAATTCTATTTCGGTCAAAAGAAGCTTTGGCAAAGTAAGAAGACATATTAAAAGATTATCTCTTTTTCTTGCTGATAGAGAAAGTTTTTTCTTAGCAGCAGTGAGTAAAAGGAAAGAATGAGAGGGTAGTAAAGTAAACATGGAATGAGAAAGGCCAAACAGAAAAGACCGTATTGACTTCCCTGTTTTTTTTAATAAAAGGTATTCTCTCTGTGGTGGACTGTAATGCAGCTGCACAATGCTTTGAGAGCTAGAAAGAAGCAGACCAACACATACAATTCAGGCATCAACAGGCACTAAATTGGACACAAAAAGATGCCATTTAGAGTACAAAGTGAGATGAGTGCTGTTTCACTTACTGAGTCTGGTTTAAGTCCAAAATAGTATGTGTGTGCTTAGAATTTCCCCCTCACAATCTGTAAAAAGTTGGAAACTTGAAGTTCACTACAAATGTAAGACTGTAATCCACACTTGTTTATTACAAGTGAAATACAGACCAGAGAGAGGCATGAGGAAGACCCTCTTAGCTAACAATATGAAAAGCTGCTGGTTTTATGTTTGTAGGATAACTCAGATTGGAAAGAATCTCAGAAAGTTTTTAGTCCAACTCCCTGCTAAAGCAGAGTTGGCTGTGATATGAGATCAGAATACTCACCATTTTCTAGATGCTTTTGAAGGTATTCAACAGTGGAGGCTGCATACAGTCTCTGGGCAACCTGTTCCAGTCCTCGAATTTTTTTTTTCTTATATCAGGCTGGACCCTCTCTAGTTTCTGGCTTTGTCTGTGGTCTTGTGTTCTCCTACCATACACCACTGTAAAGTGCCTGACTCTTAGAAGCAGAAAATGTTACATTGCCAAAAAAAGATCTGTGATGCTTTCATGTTATATCTTGGCTAAAAGAACAAAAGACATTTTCTGCTTCCTGGTAGTCTACACTCCCTTTGAAATTGCCTTCTCAGGCCTGAGAAGAGAAGCCATTATTCACACGTACAAATAAAACTTCTGCACAAAAGTGGTTCTTTTAAGAGGCCTTTATATATTATTTTTCCCATCTTGGAAGAGGAGTTGCAGTTTGCCCAGGGCTAGAAATATAAAAAACTAAGTTATTTTACTTCCTTCAATGCACTAACCTTAGTAAGCAGTATATTAAATCTGTATTAATTTCAGTTTTTTGTTGCGAAGGACTTGATTAAAAGGCAGAGATAATGTTCTAAAGCTATCAAGTTGTTGATCTGCAATGACTTCTACTTTTTCTTTTTTTCCTCTGAGGTTTATAAGTTTGCAAGAAATGTTGTGCCAAGCCAAACGTGATGGAGATGAAGCTAATTCTTTCATTTGGAAGGAGATGGACACCATTCCTTCAATCCAATGAAGAACTCACCTTTCTTGACCTTACCCAGTAGATCAGACCCTGACCTAATTTTTTTTTCTGGATTTCACTCTCGCGTCGAATTTGGATCTTCCAAGTTATCATAACTCCTACTACATTTAGCTTTGGTATGTTTTCAGTGCTGCGATGAATGTTTGATAATTTATTTGCAATTTCTGTAACTAATAGTTCATAAAGGTCTTCTAAAATGTGTTTTTCTAGTTGGTTGTAGGAATTTCAAACCATATGGTGGCATCAAAATATTACTGAAATGATTTTGTATCATATTTGCCTTTTCTCCCATTCAGTAAGCCTCTATTCTGGTGAGGAAAGACATGGAGTCTCAGCAAGTTTATGCCTGACATTTGTTACACTCTCATCTTTTACATATGTATGCTCCAATTACTTAATTAGTGCTAAAATCTTTCAAGGTTTAAACTAGGCTAAATAGTCTCATACTTTCATTTTTATTTCTCCTGTTTGAAATATAGGTGTTGTGCTACCACCCCCACACCTCCAAGATCAGGGTCATCATCCTGTAACTCCCAAAGTTAAACAGCGTAAACATTTCTTTAGTTGAGTCTTAAACATGTTATAGTAAACCCTGAAACGTGACTGGTTTATCTATCACCTTATCAATCTATTATTTCCCTATTCTGTCATTTTTTCATATCGTTGTCACTACTGAGTTTAAAAGATTGGGTTATGAATATCCTTCTTTAGCTGAATATTGAACCAAAAAAACTCCAAAACGCTACGATTTTTAAGGAAAAGGCATTGGCCCATGACACTATAGGAAAAAAATCAGTATCTCTGCTGTAATGATAAGTTATCTATAATTCTGATTGAGAGCTTCTGACAAAGGTTCTTAAATTAGAAACAATTCCCTCTTGATCCAAAGTAACACCACATGAAGCATTAAAGAATGAGCTTTTAGCTTACTACATTAACGAATTCAACAGGTCTATAAAATTTTTACTAAGCAACATATACTGGTATAAAGGTGCATGGTTATAATGCAGATGAATCAAAAATAGTACCTGGCATATTTAAAATACACTATTATTTTTCAGTGTTTCCAGGAAGACATAATTCCTCCTGCTCTTTTTGTTGTTGTTGTTGTTGTGTTGTTTTGTTTCATTTTGTTATTTGTTCAAAATATACAAATGGTATGCAGGGACCTGATCTTTTAAAGAACTTCAAAGTGATCAAAATAAAATGTCCTTGTAATGAGCTCTGAAATAAAACTAAAATTGGATCCTCATCCCTGGGAAGTGTGAAGGAAGAAAGTAGAAATTGAAATATTATTAACTAGGACTAAAGCATAGCATATGTACCATCTTCATGTGGGTTAATACTGAAAAAATGGGAAATGCAACATAGAATAAGATTTTTCTAAAACAACATAGAAGACTTTGCAAATGGCCTTACCTAGACATGACTAAACCCACATTGTCTCACTATAATATTAAGGGTTAATCAATGTAATTAACCATAATCCTCCTTCTACAGCTCGTATTAATAAAGAACAATGTTCGATGCAAAATTAACTATCAAAATTGTACATAAAGCTAATTTTATCACTTTCCACCTATTTCTATGCTTCAGCTATGTAAACATAAATGTGAAGGAAATGACATAGCTAATAAGACATCTACAGGAAACAAAGCAAATGGGTTCTTCTCTGTGAATAGTATTTAAAAAGATTATCTGCTTCGGAACATGATAATTAAAAGAATAAGGGTAAAAAAGCAATGTTTTGATGATACCAGAGCTTCCATGTCTTAGCCTTCCCAAGATATCTTTCAGTGGCTGTTTCAGTAGAAGAATACACTGTAAATTGATTTTCAACCTTTTGAAAAAGGGCAGTAGCGGAGAAAGAAGAGAAGAAAAACATTCTATTTTGAAACAGCTTCTGCAAATACTTCCCACTTTCAGACTGTAATGCTGTACAACAATAAGGGTGTGGCAAAATTTAGATGCTCTGGAGACATGCACCTCCACAGCTTTCCTAGCTAGTGTAAAAATGGATGTATATTCCATAGAGATTTCTCATCTGATTTCCTTCTTTCTTTTTCATAATAGACAACTTCGTCTGGGCCACAGAAAGAATATAAACCAGAGTGCTTTTTTATCTTAGAGTAGATCCTGTTTTCTAAGAATATGTGGCTTTTCGTAAAAGTTTGTAAAATAAACACACTTTCAATTTATAAGAGAATGCATTTTCCTTTTTCTTAGTGGAAGACAGCACATCCAATCCACCCTCTTATATATGGCAATTTTTATTCCTTTTATTTTTCTAGTCAAGACCTAATTTACTGGGCCCTGGAGCTATAGATGCCTCTGAAGGCCTCTCTATTTTGTTGGATAGGCTGTGAACAAAGAATTCTTTTGTATGTGATGCTCTAATATAATTTGGACTAAAATAGCTTCAAGACTCAGCAAGCAAGCAAACTAAATAACTGTCTGAATAGAAAACCAAGTCCATAATTCTAACATAAACAATTGCAGAGTTGAATAAATAGACATCTGAGCAGTTATCAGAGCAGTCCCAATAATGCATTTTTAATACTTTAAGAAATAAGTGCAGAAAGGAATCAACATAGTCCTTCAGGCTATAAAGAGCTTCAAGTGACTTCTATCTTACATCATGTTAGATTATTAAAAGTTTGTAATTATAACTGTATCAATATTTCAAGACTTCTCACCTTACAAAACCTTCAAACAAGTAGAAATATAAGGAAAACACATCGTAATCATAAAGAAGACTGAAAATGTTAAATTCCCTTTATGGCTTTCTGATCATAGCTTTTTGTATCCTATTTTTAAATGGAGGAATAGTTATGATTTTATGGTTCTATGTGTAGTGTTTAAGTATGGAAGACAAAATGTAAAATCTGTTGCTGCAGATTTAGTGCAAGCATTAGTAATATATAGGTGGCATTTAAAAATTATCAGCCTTGCTTTAATGGTTTTATGTTTGTGAAGTAATTTTGGAACTATCAATAGAAGTATGAGTTAATATGACAAATACATCGTTCTTAATTCTGTTCAATAACATGACAAACCTGGTAACAAGATGAAGGACATTTAAAACTTGATACAAAACCTGATATTCTTCATGTGACATCAATAATTTTGAAGTCTTGTGCACATCAAGCCATCATTGTCACTCCTCAAAGTTTCTTGCATGAAGTGAATGCTGCAATACACAGCATGCTATGCAGACAAGCAATTCTTCATTGTCACTAATGTCTTAACACTCTACTAGAATGAGAGAAATTAATAGGAATCCAATGTCAGCTAAAATTAGTGCCTTTTGATGGCTCAGAGGACAGGGAAACTGGAAAAGATTAGTCCTGTCTCTGTGAATAGAATGAAAATCTGATGTTAACTCTCAAGTGCTGGAACTGAATTGCCTTAATTCAGAACAAACTTAGATTCCATTTCACTATAGTAAAATTCAAAGTCTAGCCTAGTTTAGTTCTGAACTCCAAGAGAAAGAACTTGCATATGTGAACGGGCAGAGTTTTTCAACACTTGGGGTTTTATTTACATATCCAAACAAGTGGTCAGATTTCAGAATAGACTACTACCTCACGAGCTAAGTAATTTGGAAAAATCTGCTGTGATGGTCTTAGTGGGCACCAAGTATGAGAAAAAATGATGTTATTTAATTGTCTGAAAGCTTTGCTGTGCTTTTTGAAAATCTGCTTCAGCTGTGTCTTCAACACTACTCAACACTCAATAAAGCACTGCTTGATTCATATTGCACTTTGTCCCAGAATTAAAAATATAAAAAATGTGTGCTGTTCACACCTACTTCTTCCTATGAAAAAACACTTGCACATATAAAGAGTTAAGCACCGAAGATATGAGCTATTCTTTTTTTATGCCATGCCTCTTTTACTCCGAGAGTTAGCTGAGTGTGCTGTCTAGGAGCTGACATGCAGTGTGCTAGATGTAGTAATTAGATTCAATACTTTTGCTGCAGCTTCTGGAGATGGATTTCTCCCGCTGATTTCTGATGAACACCATGTTAATGGGAAACTTGATGAAGTATTGAATGGTACGTAGCTGGTAACTTTTTTCTGGCAAAAATTAAATTATTTATACCTCTTTTAAGAATGTTTTAAAATACAAATGAGGGTCTAAGTCTTGTTTAGTAACTTCCATAGAGGAAATAAAAATTTCTAAAGAAAACATCTTACTGTAAAATAAATGTGAAAATCAAACATTTTAAAAACGCACAAGAACTTACCATGTTTAATTCAGAGTCTACCTCATACCTTAATGTTGTGTACAGGAGTAAAAGAGAATACTATTCACTTTTAAATATGCAGAAGATGTGAGAAATACAGTGTAAACTATGGCTAGAGTGACTTGGCTTTTTTTTTGAATGAAGTGAAAATGTATGATATTGAAAGTAATGGTCATAATTCAAAGGAAATCAGTGGCACTCTTATTCATATCACTAAACACTAAGAGAACCTAGAATATACCTCTGGTAACACTGAATTCTGATCATTGCTGTAGTTCTTGGCTAGCCAAACCTCATACTGGTTCCACAGAGAATTTTAGGTTTGCAAAAAGAATCAGTCTTTATCCAAGTTTTAATCTTATTACATTTTTATTCTGCTGACATATCAAAGGAATATATGGTAAAATATTGATATTTACTGTTAAAATATATTAGAAAATAAGCCTTTAATTAAGGTGGATACAAAACGTGACTTCTTAAAATATTTATTAACTCATTATTCTTTTTTTTAAGAAAAACAGTGGCATAAGCCTAACTGCATGACTAAAAATCTGTCTAGAAATAAAGGAAATTAAAGACAAAACAGTGAATTTCTTCACAAAGTGTTATCCAGAATAGTTGAGGTTTAAAAAAAATTTGGTGTTGCATAATCCTTTGTGTAATCACTGAGTTAAAGAAGAATGTGGCCCTATTTTCTTCTGCCTGAGTGATTTTAAACCAATAACCTCTTTTTACTGGTGGTGTTGCTGCTGCAATGACAATGTAAGGATACAGGCAAGACAAAGTTTACAAGTGGCAGTAACGCTTCTTTTGTTACACCCACTGCCACGGCTAGGAAAAAACAGACAAGGTTTCAGGCGAGCAAATCCTTCTTCAGATCAATGAACAGAGGAATAAAATCTTAAAAACAAATTTGGAAGAACCAAGGGGAATTTAATTAGATATGTATCAGTGATAATGTTTCTGAAAGACAGTGCAGCTGGTACCTGAGAAATGGAAAAATATTTGAGGTGGGGGCAGTGACTTTGTATTCTCAAAAAGATCAATTTCTGAGAGCTGATATAGTACCAGTCTCCTAAGGGAAGGAGAGAGACAAGTAGTTTATGGTCTTTGTGGTCCCTAGGTTTAGACTGTGAATCTTAGTATTTAAGGACAACATTTGTACAGCAGGAGGCAGCCAACTATATGTTTCTAATTCCTGATATTTTTTAATTACTTGTTGCTGCTGCTCTTAAACCCTGGTCTACTTTCCCTTTCTGTAACGTTAAGTACTAACTGTAGGACATTCCATGTTAGGTGCTTATAATCCAGATACTTCTTGAGTCTTAATTCAAAGGACTTACAGCAAAAAGGCATTGACAACATTTTTCATAAACCTTTAAAACATAAACCTGTTTTTAAAAAAAAAAAAAAAAATGGGAGGAAGGACTAAAAGTACTAGCATGTCCAAAAATTCTTTGTGGGGTAAACCCCCAGGAAATTAGATGAAGTATTCAGCCCTCGGAATGGAGGCTGGTCAGCAGTGGGGTTCTGCAGGGAGCTGTGCTAGTTAGTTTAATCCCAGATACCCATGAAGAGATCAAGCAGCGAAATACAAAAATCTACTAATATACCAGGTTGTTCAGAACATGAAATGTAAGCGTTGCTTGTAAAATTGCAGGAGGGAAATTGAGAGGCAATAGAATGTCAGCTGAATCTCAGTGTGGATGAATATAAAGGAAAGCACCTGAGGAAGATGGTATGAAAGCGTAACTGGGAAATTGAAATGCTGGGGATATGCTAATAACTCACTGAATGGCCATATGCCTCCCGCCCAAGGCAGAGGCATATCCTCAGTGAAGTTTTAGCATTGAGAGCCCTGGTGAGTGACCTTGGAGAGTCTGCCTCCGAGGAGACGGACTCCTAGACTCTGCCAGAATGGCCATGCTGAGGAGTCAGTGGGGTGATTGCTCTGGGGGAAGTGTCTCCACAATGCATATCTTTATTAGTAATTGTATGGCTTCAGTCAGGTGCATATTATTTGCCCAGTTTCACGAGTTACTATGAAAGTACCCAACACACTAGATGAAGCAGATTAAGTGACTTATTTTGCTCCTGAAGTGCCAAGTAAGATCACTTGAAGTAGGAAGAAAAGAACAAAGAACAAAAACAAATAAGAGAATGCCATTAAAAGTTACTAGGATTCTAAAGTACCTATGGCATAAAACCACAGACAGAAATTCTTGAGATTGGCAGTATCTCTTCTCATATTTGCAGCCGGTGTGGTGGGTTGACCCTGGCTAGCATCTGAGCAAGTCAGTTGTTGGCTTACTTCCTGCTCGGTGGGATGGGGAAGAGAACTGGAAGAAGAAAAATTTGGGGATCAAGATAAAAAGACTTTAATAATAAAAACAAAGCTCACATTGAAGCAAAGAAAAATAAGGAACTTTTTCATTACTTCCCATTGCAAGTCCCTTGCTCCTCTTTTCTCCCAGCTGTTATGGTTAAGCATGATATCATGTGGTATGGAGTATCCATCTGGTAAGTTTGTGGCAGCTGTCCCAGCCATGTTCCCTCCCAGTTTTTTGCACAACCCCATCCCACTCATGAAGAGGACAGAATGGGAAAAAGATAAAGCCTTGCTGCTGTGTAAATATTGCTCAGCAACAGGCAAAACACTGTTGTGTTTTCAACACTGGTTTAGTTACAAATCCAAAACAGAGAATGATACAGGCTGTGAATGAATGAAATGAACTCTATCCCAACCAGACCCAGCAAAGTCAGTAAAACCAGGGAGTACAAAAGCATGAATAGTAACCAGCAGCCTATTCTTAAAAGATACTTTTACTAAAGATAATATAAAGCAAACAAAATTAACCAACCAGGTAAGGTTTCTCCCCTAAGAATTAAAAAAAATAATAAATTGAGTGAGAAAAGTTCCACTGAATAAACTGCTATTTGTGGCAGTTTGGAAGGCAACAACGTGACCTAAGAATGAAATTCTAGTGTATTACTTTTCTGCTTCTGAAAATTGTGATGGTTTTTGAATGTTTGTCACCACAGAGAAGAAGGAAATAAACTGTTCCCCAGTGTCACCATAAAGAAAATATTGAAAATAGTATGGACATTTAATTTCAGGATGAAATGAGATTTCTCTAGACATAAAGAATGGTGGAATGACTATCACTGGGAATTTTTGAGAAACTTCGATAAGCATGTGTTAAGAAGAGATGGGTGTGCTTGTGTTCGTCCTAGGTCATTTGCTCTTACCTCTACGCTCCTAGTTTCACTTCTTTTGTTATTGTTCATGATTTTACTACTGATGCTCCACAGGACTGTTTTTCCCTAAAATTCAGATAAAAGAACTGTCATTGTCAGGAGGTAAAAACCAAGACACACACACACACACAGCTTTCCACTGTCTTTGAAGTACCTACTTAAAAAGCAAAATAACTAATTCAAGCACAAAGCTGCATAAGTTTGACACATGTTCATACGCTGCATTTCATGCTGTTTGCTTTCAGGCTTTCATTCCTACATGTTCCATGTTACTTCAAATAACTGTCATTTCCCTTTCATGCTTTATTTCCAAGGTCTGTCTTTGGTTTAATTTATCCATTGAGAGGATAACAGGTGTGCTTTGTCAATTAAGGCAGTTATGTAAACATGATTTCTTGACTTTCAAATGCGTGTTTGATTTGCAAGTGGCAGGAAAAGGTAAAAAGATCACAAACAGTGGAATCCTTGCAATGAGAGCTCATGAACAAGGTGTTCAATAAATCAATACAAATACAATTGTGAGTAATTAAGGTCTGGAACCTTGTTTCCTTAGTCTGTTTTCTAGTGCTATGCTGACAGATGTGAAGTTGAGCATAGCAATGACATGGCTAGGTAAATTGATCAGTTCTACAAAACTTCATAAGGAATTTCACCTAAAAATAGGAACTGCTAAAATAGTGACATTATCTGTAACAGTTAATGCAGTATATATTGTATATTTTTTAGGTGCAAGGTTAAAAAACCTTCGCTGGAATTACTGGGAAGTGGTAATGGATTATTAATTATCACCTTTCTAATTTCTCTTCTGTGTTAAAATCCTCTTCTTCTAACACATTCTCTTGGCATATGTTTTCTTTTTGCTGCCAGGTTCAGCTATCTGAGAAGCAAAGACAAAACAGAATACAGAGATGAGGAAACAATTGCCATTCTTCCAGGTTTTTGAGCACACCAGAAGGATAGCAAATATCATGGAACAGCAGGGGCACAGAATGACACAGAAAAACCACTCAAGGCTCTGTAAGGCTGCTTGAAAACGGTCTGATAATGGTTTCAGCATGCTGAGGGTACATTCTTTGGTACCAACTGGTACAAGTGCCATTGATGGTTTGGAGACTTTTTTCCTGACAGAGCTCCATGGGAGTGGTATCCGTGTTCAAGTGCGGAGCTCTGGGGAACGCCTGGTCCTGGGGACCTCTCATGTGGGAGATGTGCTTTGCTTGAGGCACTGAGTCACGTGGTGAAGGAGCTGAAGGAAAAGGTGAACAGGTTGTGTGTCATCAGGGAAAATGAAAAGGAGGTTGAGAGAATCTTCACTGAAAATTGGCAGAGACAGCAGCATGAGCCATACAAAACAGCAAAGGAGAAACAGTCTGAGGCCATTGTCAAACAAGCAGTGGGGGTACACTCTCAAGATGGAGAAAGCGGGAAGTTTATGAGTTTTGCTTCCTGCTTCACTTGCAGATCTGCAACTCCAGAAGCCTTTTTAAAGTAGATGGAGAAAGCCCAAGAATCATGGGTCGCAATGCTCTTGTGTCAGTTTAACTGCCAATATATTTTCTGGAAGAGCAATAAAGTGGGGTACGAGAGATCTACAAGATTTCTAAATTGTACAGAAGATGGTTTTTGATGTAAGTGATAAGTGAACCAATTCAAATGCTTTTGCACTAGTTATTTATTCCCAAAGAAGTGAAAACTGGTTTAAGGTATTAAGGTTAAGGACAACCTTGGCTGCAGTGACTGTGAGACTATGAAGTTTAAGATCCTGAGAAATGTAAGCAACACATACAGCTGAATTCCAGCACTAGACTTGAAAGAGCAGATGTTCACCTCTTCATGGACCTGCTTGGCAAGATACCCCAGGAAGCTTGCTTGGAGTTCAAAGAGCCCAGGAAAGCTGCAACAGACATCTCTGGGGAGGCACCGGTGACAGCTTACTTAGAGGAAAAGAATGGTCCATTCCAACACACAGAAAGCTAAGCAATCACAGCAGAAGGCCAGTGTGGATGAACATGAAAATTCTGTCTGACTTCAGACACAAAAAAGAAATACACAGAAGGTGGAAGCAGTCTGCTTAAAGGAGTAAAAAGAAATTGCCTGTGTGTGAAGTAATTTAGCTAAGAAAGCCAAAGGCCAGCTGGGGTTGAATAGAGTGGTGGAAGTGAAAGAAAACAAGAAAGGATTTTGTAAATATATTGACAGTTTAAAGAAAGGCTAGGAAATGGGCCCACTCTTCAGTGGAGCGGGGGACTTAGTGACTAGGGATGTGGAATATTTTTTATTTGCCTCAGCTTTCACTGGTAATATTTACCAGTGAAATATTTATCATATTTACTCAGGCATCCTAGGCCCCTGAGCCCACTAGCGGAGTCTATAAAAGTGAAGCAGAACTCACAGTAGAGGGATAATCTGGAATCACTTAAGCCAGTTAGAAATTCAACAGCCCTTGGAACCAGATGGAATACTTCCTCCAGTGCTGATGGGGAAGGCTGATGGCACTGCAAGGGTGTTCTCTGTCATCTCCTAACGGTCATGACAGCTGGGAGAAGTCCTTAATGACTGGAAAAAGGCAAGTGTCATACTCATCTTAAGCATGAGCCAGAAGGGAGATTCAGTTAGCAAACTGATCAGCCTCACATCAGCCCCTGGGAAGATTTTGGAGCAAGTCCTCTTAAAAGCCACTCCCAAAATACGTGAAGGACAAGAGAGTGACTAGCAACAGCAAGCAGAGATTTAAAAAGTGCAAGTCATGCTTGAACAATCTCATGGTTTTTTTATGATAAGATGCCTAGTGCGACTCGCAAAAGGATGATAGTGAATGTTTTATACTTTGCCTTCATTTAACAAAGTTTCTGACACTGTCTCCCATAGTGTCCTTGTCACCACACCAGTAAGACATGGACTGGCTCTTAAGGTGGGTGGGAAATCAGCTAGGACTGCAAGACTCAAAGAGTTGTGGTCATTGCCTAGTACACCGGAAGGTCACAAACTGGTGGCCATCAGGGATCAGTACTGGAACCAGCATTGTTCAATGTTTCTGTTAAAGCCTGAAGGATGGGACAGAGTGCACTCTCAGTGAATTTGTGAATGTTGCCAAATGTGGGAAGTGATCGGTGTGTTAGAGGACATGGGCACCTGGCAGACTGGAGGAATGGCCTGATAGAAATGTCATGAAGTTCAGTGAAAGCAAATGCAGTCTTACATCTAGAGTGGGATTATCCCATGTACAAGGTGGGAACTGACTAGCGAGGGGCTCTTAAGAAAAGGACCCGTGTTGGACAACAAGCTGAGCATGAGTCAGCAGTGTACCCTTGCAGCTAGAAGACCAGCTGCATCCTGAACTGTATTAGTAAGAGTGTAGTCAGCAGTTTCAAGGAAGTGATCCTTCCAATGTATTCAGCACCGATCAAATAATATTTGGAGTTCCCTGTTCAGTTTTGGGCTCACCAGTACAAGGAAGATACTGACATCATAAAGCTAATCCAGTGGGGCCCACCAAGACTGTTAGGGCCTTGAGGCACATGACGCACAAGGACAGACTGAGACAATATTGTTTTTTCAGTCTGGAGAAGAGAAGGCTAAGGGGAGAGCTTGTTGCATTTCAAAGTTACTTGTGAGGATACAGAGAAAACTAAGCCAGACTCTCCTCAGAGACTGACAAGTCAGGATGAACGAGGAACAAGTTGGAACATGGAAAATTCTGATTAGATACAAGGATTATTTTTTGTTTTCCACAAAGTGGGGTAAAATGAAGGAACAGGTTGTCCAGAAACTGTCCTTGGATGTTCAAGACTTTACTAGACATAGCCCTGAGCAACATGATCTGATGAGACTTACTTTGAGCAGTGAGTTGAATGTGATGCTGATGCCCGGAGGTGGCTACCTGAAAACAGAGGCTAGACAAAAATAAGAGAATAAAAGTAGGTGTTTATTTGAAGGGCCTTCAAAGGTACACCTTGGGAGTGTAAAGCCTACGAGAGGCTCCACCCAAGGTGTACGCTGGGTCACGGGTTCTTCACACTTTTATAAGTTTGGCCCATTTGCATATCAGGGTTAATTCTCCAATTATAACTTCAGCTAATGAAGTAATTACCCCAAGTTACTGCTTTTATAGAGGATGAAGTAGCATGTAACAAATGCACAAAAAGATGAGAATGGGACAGCTTAAGAGACGGTACCAGTGGTGAGTTGGTAGCTGTAATTTGCAGTTCCAACATATGCATGTGATGGAAACAATTTAAGGCGCTTGGCGCTACTAGAAAATGTTTAAGCCACAGGCTGGTTTTTTTTTCAAAAGGCAGTATGAAGCAGGATTTAACATTGTACATGACTGGGAGATGATAACATGGTGTTTCTTAAATACAACTGCATTGCAGAAAGAGCTTTGAGGGAAAATGAGGGAAGGTAAATACCTGTCAGGTATCACAACTCTAACTTTTCATCTGTGTTTATGCTTAAATGCTATCCTGACTTGGCTTTCAGCTTCAAGCAATTTTTGCTGCTTCATTCTTTTTGCTTCACTTACATTTTTTTCTCATGCATTTGTGTTTTAAAGAAGGAATAAAATGGCATTCTTAGTCTTCTGTTTCAATTATCTGAAGTCAGAACTTTTTTCCTTAGTAAGGAATAACATTTTTTGCTTAACTTCCACTCTGCAAGTTCATTTTGGAACCTTAAAACCAAGTCCTAACTTTCCTTGAATATTAAAGTTTGATTTAAAGGAGAAGCTCTTCCTCTGTTTACTCTGTGACCATTGAATGCATTTGCAGAAGAAGTGATTAGGTAATTAAGAAAAATTAGAACTGGTGTAAAAGTCATCATTAATAAAAAGGAAACATTCCTTATTCCTGAGATGTTTTTATTGAATTATTAATGGGATATGGATGAAGCTGAACACTTGACTAGAATTTTTAGTGCAAAAAATTTGATGAAACTTATTTGTGTGTAGGAACCTAAGTAGACAACCTGTCTTTCTTTTACAGAGAATTATGACTTTTCTACCAATAAGCTTTCTACATAATGAAGGTCCCTTTCTCATTTGCCTTCTTCCTTTCAGTATCTTTGAGTTTTTCTTTGACTTTTCTTCCCTACTCATATACTGTGGTTATCTAGAAACAGAATAAAAATAGATTTTTTTATGGAATAAAAATGAATTCTGCAGGGTGTTTACAAACACAGATTGCATTTGCCAACTTGTAGCAAGTTGCTCAGATTCCCTCTGAGTGCCAGCCAAGTAAAATTTCAAACATGTTCACAGTGTGAGTCAAATTTCTCAGATTGTTCTGATAACACTGCCAGTTGTTTTTCTCTTGCATTTTAAGTCTGCTACTTTGTGGTGCCTTCTACTGAATGATTGCAGGTTACCAGAAGGCTT
The DNA here is from genome assembly GCA_013397775.1 of Eulacestoma nigropectus. Lineage (NCBI taxonomy): Eukaryota > Metazoa > Chordata > Aves > Passeriformes > Eulacestoma > Eulacestoma nigropectus. The sequence goes on along the minus strand of VZTE01001408.1, from coordinate 39,796 downwards.
TGATTTTTTTTCCTTATATAAGGTTTTTTATAAGGTTCTGGAAAGCTGTACTACTTAAAATGTAAAATTACTTGTGCTATCATTACAGGTTATTTTGCCCATCTGAAACATGGAATCAGTCTGTTAAATGGCCCTCCGCCAGTGGCTCACCAAGCCAGGCTTCCCTTGACCTAGAATTTAAGGAGAAGGAAAAAAAGGGAAGAGATCCCAGAGTTATTGTGGATGGCAAGTTTTTTTCAGACTTGTAGTGTAACTTCCCTGTTGTTTCTAATCACTGCCCTGTCACTGGATTTGTCTGTTCTAATCGACTTAATCAACATGATGCAAGCACTCTTCCCTGGTTCTATTCAGTTACACTCTCTTGACTTCCCCTCACCATCATGTATATGATCATTGAGAGGATTGTTTTAGACTTCTGCTTTGTTCAGCCAGGCAGGTTTCTAAAAATTAAATCTAGTTAGGGAAAGTCACTATTTCAGTATATCCCCTTCTTCTTCTTAACATACATTTAAATTGGTAAAATGTGCACAAATTATAAATGTGTTTATATGCCTTTTTTAGATTTTGTACCAACTTGTCTTATGTTGCCATTAGGTTTAAAAAAAAGTATTCTAGTCAGTTTTGATTTAGACATCATTAATTTAAAAATTTGATTTAACTATTGTATGTAACAGCTTTAGACATCTGCAAATATATTTATATACATACAATAGATTTACTAATCCTACATCACACTTTATGATCCTCCTCTAGGCTTATAAATCCTACTTGCTATATGTAATTCCTATGATTAATTTACAAATCATCCCAATAAATCCTAAATTAAAATGAGTAGATTTGTAAATCCTTTCTTTGCATTTGAAGTACGGAACCAGCAGATGACTTGCAAATGAGGTCTTCAAAACTTGACAGTTACAACTAAATCTATTCTTATTCGTCTTCCTTCTCTACCTTCCCAAATTTCCCTGTAAATCCTGGTCATCTGCTTCTTTCACAAAATTAAGTTTTATTTAAACAAGACAAATTGTCTAAATCTTCATGTCCTTCAACTGGCTTAACCATGTCACTGTAATCACACCAGCTTCAAGCCCTCCCAACCTGAACTGTACTGGAGAATGTGGATCGAACCAGAGACCCAAGAGAGCATGCAGGATGTGTAAGGAAGGGGCATTAGAAATTCAGTTGAAAGCATTTTCTTCTGAAAAAGAGCAACTGCATCATGCTTCATCATGATGTTTGATTATTCTATGGCATTCCAGATTTCTTTTTAATGGTGCCCAAAGGTGTTATTCCTCCAAAACTTAACAGCTTCTGTACCAGCAATTCTGGCTTTACAGACAGTTAAAACTCACATCATGTATAATCTCAAAAGGAAGAGTGTCCTACTTCTGCTGTACATTACAGAGTAGCTGAGAAACAGGGAAGATGTTAATGTCTCTTAAAGCCTCAAATGTATTATCCAAATTACTTTCCTGCGTCCTTTAGGCCCACATAATATTGCCCACACACTTATACATACTCCAGTATCCAACTTAAGACCTGCACAGCTCCAAACTGAATGAAAAAAACAATTTTATGTGAAAATCCTGTTTGTTTATCTTTATATGTATTAAGTGGCAAAGACTCCTTTGTTATTTTGTCAGCATTTTTGCAGTCAAGGTTGTGTTTGAGTCTTTCAGCCTGTCATGTGGGGAGTGGGGAACATTGAGTAATTCATTGGTTCTGTCATGTCCTCCCTCCAGCCAGCACAATCACCATAGTTTGCTAAAAAATTTCTCCCCATAAGAAGGGTTGTCCACTACCTTTTTCTCTACAAGTGCATAGTTATTAAGCACTTTAAGTTTCACTCAGCCTTATTCCCCTCAAAATTCAACTGACACCCTGCCCATTCCACGTCCAAGTCTCACATTCATTTTTTGTGACTAGCTCCGCGTGGTACCACTGCCTGACTGCAGGGAGCAGTGTGAAATTCCACTTTTTCTTTTTTCTATAGCCTGTCCTGCACAGATTCCTATGTATTCCTCTGCAGGGTTTTCTTGCCTTTATCCCTGATTTCTGAGAAGCAATTCAAGGAGCTCAAGGAGGCAGGGCAGTGGCTAGCAACCTGGAGAAAAAGTGCTTAGTAGGTTAAGGACTTTCCTAGCAGAAATGAGAGACCTTCAGAAAGGTGAAAGTTCTACTTTTCAAAATTTTTTGAGGGAGGGGTAATTTTCAATTCAGAAACTCCTGTATTTACACTTCTGCGTGAATTCATATGTAGGAGGTGTGACAGGGAAGCTTGTAGAATACTTTCCCTTGAAAAGTCTTCTCAATCTGAAGTCCATTGCTTATTCAAGACAAATTAATTTTTAAATGTTTGTCAGAAATCATTTGACTAAAAACTGTTCTAGAAATTCAGCTGTCTACAGAAGGATGAGTAAGTCTAAATACCAATCTTGAACATTAAATATACAAAAGAATTATTTCACTTCTACTTTAAATAGCAGGTAACTTGTTAAACAGTCTCCTAGATATCTCTATAATTCCTAAATTCCAAATAATGAACAGTAGAAATTTTAATCTTCAGACTGAGAAATCAGTTAAAGCAAATGGAGATCTCTAAATTGGTACTGCAAGGACTGTCTAGCACTTGGAGAAAAGGAACTGTTGAAGGCTGTTCCTTTCTCTCTTCCCCTTCTACATTAAGATTTAGTCACTTCTGTTTCAGCAACAAGCTGCTGGTGCACCAGAGGCAGATCATGCACAAAATTTTAATTAGATTAGATTTTTGGACAGGTGATATCCTCACCATTCTGATACCTGACTATTCAAACTAACTCTGTTGCTATCTATATTTTCAAAGGCAAAAATGTGCCTATTTCTTTACATAGATGTAAAGACATGTTACATGTAATATTATATATTTATGTTAGTATATGTATTTTGCATGCATATACACAACAATACAGAAATACACTAGTAGTATAGCTAATGTTATGCTTTACTAACTAATACACTAATATATGAATCTATATGAATATGTATATATAGTCATGCATGCATATACATGCTGTCACACACTGAAACTTAATTCTCCCCAAGTGTTAGAGGAAAGTTGTTACCTATTCATAGGTAACACAGGTTAATGTTAACAGCTCATCGGGGACATAATATTTTCTCTGGGTCCTTGTTTCTTGAATACGAATAAGGAGAGGAATACCTAGGCAATGTTTTACCCAAACTGTACTTCTCTGTAGTCTCCTTTGCCTTTTCCAATCAGTTTCTAATCTCCTATATGACTTCTTAATTATACAGCTACACATTTGTATCCTCTTTTACACCTTCTCTTCCTCTTCTTGCTAAGCCATCTTCAAGGACACTTGTGACAGGGGCTTTCTTTGTAAGTATGTCTGTCTCTTTGCAACCTATACATAGGGATGGAGACAAGCTTTAGCAAGTATCCAGTCTCTCTGCAGAGGGAGTGGCAAAACCATGTCTAAAAAAGTGAATAAGAAATTGAATCAATGCTACAAACCTAAGATGAAATCCATTCAAATGTTTTTGAACAATGGAAGAAGCAGCTAAAAGAGAAGCCAGGAACTAAGTTTAAATTCTTGCCTGGATTTTCAGGAAAGAAGCCTGTATTTGCCATAAAGAAAGATTATCAGGCCAAAAGGAGGGTAATAGCTTCAAAGAAAAGAACAGTCTTTGTCTTTTTACATAAAACAGAGAGGAAATAATATTATAGTTCAATTTTCCTGACAAAGCCAAAGAGCAATTTAAGAGGATATTTAGATAGAAGTATAATGTACAAATACTTATTAAGTATTCAATAGTTAATTACTTATATGAAACAGATTATTTTCCACTGATGGCTGCCTCAACATCTTGGTCATAGATAAGGAAGAATATTAGTATTACAGTATAATTGTAGTTCCAGACTAATTGCAAGAATTCTCCCATCCTTCTTTCTTTTTTTCTATTGTTTTCTATAGTTTTGGTTAACACATTTCCAAGTAGAAAATCCTAAAAACCCAATTCTGACCTGAGGAAAGATGACATCATCATTGTGTCTGAAATTTTGTGCCTGTTGTTTACCAGATCTTTTGAGTGCCATTACATTTAGAAGTGAAAACCTAATTGAATGATGAAAAGCTAAATTTATTTGAATCCAGTGAATGATCCTATTTATAATACTGCATTGGCCTATGCCAAAAGCATCCCAACCTAAAGAAGAAACAACCTCTGTCCACTAGAACCACCAAAGTCACAGTCATTAGTCCAGATCAATTTTATAATGAAATTGCTGTTATTACAACCACAATTTATAGTTTATTACGTCTCTGTCCTTGTTACTGACCTTCAGAATTGTTAAAATTCTGTCAACTCAGTCTGTAATACTAATGGTGAAGCAGGGGAGCCTAATTCCTCATATTCTAATGATTTTGTATCTGCTTTGACAGAGGACAGAAATACACCTTGCTAAGAGAAAAGATATTATGTAAAAAACCCAATCTGTTACAGGAAAAAATACTTCTGAAAGATAAAAGAGGATTTTTACGATACAATTGGAATTCTAGCCATTTTTCTCCATGTTCTGCCTGTCAATATCATTTGTTTATACAAATCATGATTTAAATACTCTGGAGACTGTAAAAATATATCAACTATCCCAGACTTTCTTTCATTTTTGATTTACTAGTGTAGCAGAAGTAAGCTCAACATTAAGGTGTGGATACCGAAATGCTGCTAGCAGATGAATTTACAGCTTCCTGCATTAATTCGTTGAGAACCTTTCCTTTCTCACGCAGGATATGAAAGCAGTAAGATAGTTTATGTAAACAATATTCACATCTGGTGTTTTGCTAAGTTCTGTTTGTGGTACACTGAGAAATGTTTTACTGTGGATGTGATAGAACCTGAACCAATCACCCTAGGAGGTGTGTGAACATTGTCCAATTGCTTTATGGAACTAGACTATATAAAAATGATTGTAAAATTAATAAATAATTCATTCTTTCATTGGATTTGATGTTGCTGCATATCTCAGTTCCTGGCTCTACAGCGACATTAAGGATTATAAAAATAATATTTGAAAACATTCCAAGGAAATAAAAGACATTATTTAGCATATACAATCTACAGACAGAAGGTCAAAAATTCATTGTAAAGACTAGCAAACAAAGAGAAGCTATTAAATAAGCATGCACAAAAAAAGATTTTGAAATTATAATTGGTGAAAAATAAGTAGAATATAATTTGTTAGAAACAGAAAGTAGATTACAATTCTTCATTTTTTTTCTTAGGGAGAGTTGGTAGCACCATCAGCAGCAGTAGGACTTTCTTGATATTTGTTTGATACATTGAGGAACTGGATCCAGGTCCCTTTGTTTTCCACAGCACTGGTAGCACTGGGGTAAATGTAAGAGCCCTGGATTCATCTTCCCTCCTGCGGGTTTGGCTGCTGGAGCTCAGGACCAGCTCAGAGGTAATACAGCTGAGGCCTGCCTCCTTCCTGATCAGCTCACTGGGGAGAGCATTTCCAGCCCCATTTAACTTCCCACATGCTCCTGACTTGTCCCCAGGGAGGGACCTGGTCTGTGGGGCTAGAGCTGCCTGTGGTGCCCTCGACTCTTTCCTCGCCGTGCCCATGCAACACTCCTGACACGCTCCTGTTTTGGTGTGGCATCATTTCATGACCTGTGCTTGGAGAAAATACTGCACAGTTTAAAGGGGAGAGAGGTTAAAGCTAAAAGTAAACAAAGGTTATGTCTTAATACCAATGACTGTTGTGTGAAGGAATTTCCCTCTTTTGTACCCATCACATGAAACGTGCTTCCCTCAATTAAACGTATATCCTCATAAGAGTGTCAGATGTTAGCTTCCTCATAATTAATAAACTGCTTAATATCTATATACAGGCAAAATTCAGATCTTCGTATAACAAATTCTCTTGCAGATGCTATTCTACTTTCCTGAGATGATTGATCAGAAATGTGGAGAAATCTAGCTTGAGATCCTTGCACCTGGAGAGAGGCTTAACACAACCAGAGACAAAGCACTGAAGTCTTCCCTGAAACTTGGAATGAGGCCATGGTGTTCCTGAGACATTTGGTTTCTCCCACACTTTTTTAACAGTCTCTTTCTGAATACTTGTATAAAGAAAGGGAAAGTGCACTGTGAACCATATGGACTCTACATTTCCCCAGCCATTTTCAGCTCAGTTAGTCCCTTTATCTGCTTAGTCACTTTGTATCTAATTAATCTCAATCCATTCCTAAATTAGGTTCCAACCCGCTCACTTACAGGGCAGTCTAACCACTATTATGTTGCCTACTGTGGATACCCTCTGCAAACCCTTTGGCATTTTGTATTCTCCACCTTGACTGCTGGCTTGTTTTCCGTATGTACAGGTTTCAGTGGAGCAAAATAAAGGTGTTTAAAGTGGCAAACTGAGATGGTAGTTCCTTATTGCTTTCCTCAGAAACCAAAATATTCTGCTTCTCTTATCAAGCAGCAGGGAGGACTAGGCATATATTCAGATAGAAAACCTTTGACAGCAAAGCAAAGGTGTCACACCACATTTTTAGCAATTTACATACACTGAAGTGAAAGCTGTCATTTCATCATGTCATGAAACACTAACTGTCTTTATGAATCCTTTTGTCACAGCCAAGAGTTTGCATTACTTCAGAATATTATGAATGCATTTGAATATAAACTGCTTGTTAATAAATCACAATTGTTAAAAGTCTCATAAGTATATGCAATTATCTTTCAAATCAAGCGGATCTTCAGACTACTTTACACTGCTTCTTAGCTTACAAAATTGAGTGTCACATAAAAAAGATAGCACTTTAGTGTTTCATTCAACTGTGAATCCATGGGACACAATTGTAGTGTGTATTTATGTTCTCATATAAAAATAAAATGAAGAATCCATTCAGTGCTTTCATGCCCCAGTCACAAATGAATAAAAGAGAAGTAACTAGAGAATAGAACACTAAATTCACCTCTTTTTCTGAGGAAGGCAAAGAGTTTCCTAAACAATTGAAATGTATAGATAAATAAGAATTATCACTGTCACACCCACCGTTATGCTGGACATCATCTACCAGTCTCTTCCTATCTAGACAGTTAAAATATCCTAGCTGTAGCCAGGAAATTGGGGTTGGAAGTACTTGAGAAGTATAAAACAAAAAAAAATTAGGGAAAGGCTAAATCTGCTTCCATTCTTCCTGCTGAGCTGGCAGCAAGACATGAAGCAACCTGAGTCCCTAAGCAAAAGGTTTTTTTAATTGTAAATAGAAATATTCTTGGGTCATGTCCTGATTGTCTTCATTTAACATACCCAGAGATGGCCTTTTCCTTTCCTATGCCAGTCATAGAAAGTATTTCAAACCTGAAACCTCAGCTTTTACTTTTCCTGCCTGCAGCATTTTAGTGTTCAGATTTACTGAGAGAGAGGTTTAGTTTGAATCACGGCTAAAACTGCAGTAGTGGGTGTCAAAACTGTGGAAACCACGCTTCTACTCAGGCTGCTGCTTACTCTAAAATAGGAGGCATATTCTGATGGGCTGATATTATGCCTTGTACCACATGGGAATAACACAGCTGGAACATTTCCTCTTACTTCTGTCAGTAGATGGTAACTCCAGGTATATCAAGCACCAAGAATTCAGGTACGGAATTCATAAGTGGAAGAAACACAGTCTTTAAGGTCTGGAACCAAAACTAAGGGTTTAAAATAGGCTAGGGACAGTTCCTGGGCACTGGAGTCAAGAGGGAGGTCCACAGTGGTGCATTTCCTGGGAAATAGTACACAAAATGTGAACTGGAAAGAGTTCTTGGTTCATACCATACCTTGAACTGTGCATTGACATAGGCAGTGCTAGCTGGCACAGGCCAAAACTGTGTCAAGGAATGTGCTAGAAATTACATAGTGAAGGTTATTTCATGCCATTCTTTCACTTTTTCCCTGGCAATTTCTGGTATAAATATAGATGGAGGAGTAGGAGTGGGATTTTGAAAGATCTAGAGTTGTCCCAGCTTAGAAGAACAGAGACAAGGACTTCTTATCAGAGTGGACTCACAACATGTCCATTCTTTCAAAGAGCAAAGCAGGTCTGTGTTACACTACTGGCTATTAGTGCTATCCAGTGCTCTTGATGCCACTCACGTACCTGTAGATCAATCAGTTGGCTCTTTTCCTTAAGTAAAAGAATATAAGTCTACACATCATGTTTTCTACAAGAATGCTGTAAGTAAATCACGTTCTGATTGTCAGGTTCTGGAGACATTTTCCAGCAATCTTATGAGTGATTTGCCATTTGTGTAGATAATCCAAAGTCTATTTGGCCAGAGACCAATCACAAAAAAATTTTGTGAAAAAATTAATCAGTTAATTAAAAAAAAGTTAATCCAAATACTTTAGAAAAGGGAGCTATTGATACTGTTTTCTGATTCAAGAAGTACATCTTTCACATTTTTACCCTTTTGCAGCTTATTATTCATTCATAATTAAATGGATGAATGCTGAGTTTTCCAGCCATGTCCTGCTGAGGTATTTCACTACAGTTGAAGTAAAGTTCATAAAATATGAAGCCTGACTGTAGAAAAGATTTCAGAACTTTCAAACAAACCTGGTAATTATGAATTCAGGTAGACATCCATGAAGGAATCCCTTGTTCCTGTGTTTGCAACAATTCAAGAGGGGCTTGAAAAACTCCAGATTTTAGACTTGCATTTTAACAACTTTGGATATCTAAATTATTTTTTGATCCCAATAACCATAGAGAGTTTTACTCTGTCCTAATGTTCTCAGCTGGTGATGCTCCTTGTCTACTTACCCAAGTCCTGTTGAACTGCCATTGTCTATTTCATAAATAAAACAGAGAATTGGTTGATTTGTCACAAAAAAACCTCAACAAAAACAATCCAAACACGGGTTCATTCCTGTTCCTCATTTTTCTGGCAAGGATGTGGACAAAACAGAAATCTGTACATTGAACTGGGCTGTGGCATGCCACTATAGTAACAAACATGATGTATGGAAAAGTACTTTATCCTTCAATTCCATTTGTAGCAAAACACTTCTAAGAAATAATTTAGACATAAATTAACATTATTCTAAAATTCTAAAGTAAGCCTACTGAAAAATTTCTAATGAACTTAAAAAAAATCCTTATCAGCCAACCGGTTTAATTAATTTCTTAGATTGTGTACCTTGGTGAATTACCTATGGATTCCTCAGAAAAGCTTTGTTTATTCTTCTGGCTTACCTCATTAGAACTCTTAAAAAAAGGAAAACAAACACCCAGCAAACAATGAGAGAACTTACGAAAAGTTTGGGGTTCTTCAGACAGCAAATATGCCAGAAAGCTCACCGCAGTTTAGAGTCTTGTTAGCTAAGAGACCTAGATCTTTACCTGAGCTTTTGCTGTATACAGCCAACACTGTTAGAGAGATAAACCTAAGACTGTCTTAATCATGTCACATACAATTGCTTGGTTTGCATTTAGTTTTGCTTCCATTTGAACATTAATTACTCCGGGGAAAACATTGCATCCAGAATAAGGTAGAACGGTCCAATTATTTAATTGAATTGCTGATACAGGTGCAGGCACCAGCAGATATCATAATTTTTTCTTTTATAAAATTATTGCCTAACCTTGAACGGACTCTGTGTATTAGAGTTCAAACAGAGAATAAATTTTGATTGCTAAGTGCATTCAACTTGAATCTTAGTTTGAAGCTCAGATTTTTTTTTTTTCTCCTTGGACTTCCTGTGAGTACAGAAGACAATGTAGCTGTGATGGAGAGAGGGAAGGAGGGGCTTTTCAATTTACTTTGGGAGTTTGGCTATACAGTATTTTCAGGGACCTAGCAAGACATTTCAACCATTATCTTGGATAATGCCTTATTATGACTAAAACAAATGTCATTTAAAAAATTAATCCTATTAAAACCTATGAAGGTTATGAATACTTGGAACCCCCATTTGCATTGGAACTTAGACAATTAGTTTCCAATAATTAGCAATATGTATATAATAAAACTTCCATGTTTTATTAGTTGGACCAAAACCATCACTGAATATTGGATACCACTGACATTTAGGTCATATAGAGCTGTACCCATGGGAAAAAGAAGAGAAACTCACAGGATTGATCTGAAGTGTCAATATAGTCTCAAAATTATTTTTTAACATTACATGTATTGCAGAATCATGGAAAGACTGAGGTTGGAAGGGACCTTTGGAGATCACATGGTCCAATTCCCTTGTTGAAGGAGGGCCACCTAGAGGTCATTGCCCAGCACCATGACATCTTTTTATTGTCTCCAAGGATGGTGATGTCACATTTCTCTGGTCAACCTGAACCAGTGCTTGTTCACCCTCACAGTGAAAAAGTGTTTCCTGAAGTTTTGAGGGAATGTCTCATGTTCCAATTTGTGTCCATTGCCTCTGGTCCTCTCACTGGATACCACTAAAAAGAACTTGGTTCTATCTTCTTTGTATCTTCCTTCAGATACTTATATACAATGATGAGATCCCTTGAAGCCTTCCCTTCTCCAATCTGAACAGTTCCAGTTCTCTCAGCCTTTCCTTGCAGGAGAGATGTTGCAGTCTCTTCACCATCTTTGTGGCCATTCACCGATCTCTCCCCAGCGACTCCTTATCTCTCTTGTACTGGGGAACCCCGAGCTGGCAATATTGTTGTTCAGGTGTACTTCATAGAAGTCATAGGAAAAAATAATTTGGAAAGGATTATTCAGGTTTTTAATGCAGGACTAGCTTCAAAGATAATTAATTTGCTCAGGACAATCTCATTTCAAAAATCTCTAGGGATGAAGATTTCACAATTTCTGCGGTCCACTGCATTTGTTTCTTAAGACATTTTCCTTATAGCTATCTGGAATTTCTTTGCTGCAGCCTATGAATATGGTCTCTTATCTTTTTCATTGTGCAGCTCTGCTATTATTTTTTGTCCCTCTTTCGCATAATCCAACCTTAATGCAATGGATGGTTGCAATTACATCCCCCCGTCTTTTCTCATCCCTATTAAAAAAAATTCCCTCAATTTCTTTATGTCTATATGATGTAATCATTTCAGTAATACTTCACTGGACTTTCTAGTCTGTTATTAAATACTTCATTTAGTTCAGTCTGTCAACTATGTTGGCTTAGGTCTATTGAATTTAGTTTGGATAAATTATATCACTGGGGTTTTTCTGGAATATTTCAACAGCTTGAGAAATACCAGTTTCCAAGCAAGGAAAAATTTGGCAGGCTGCCAGCTGCTCTGAACTCAAAACTTGAACCTTACTAGTAGCATGAGGGTTCAGCTTACACTATCTGACCTACAACCCATATCTGTGCAGAGCTAGCAAACCACGGCAGGCTTGGTAAGACCAGCTATGAGGACAGTCCATTGACATTCCACGTGTGAAGGAAAAAACAAAATATAGCACATAAGATCACTCCCATCACATTATTAAAAAAAAAAAAAACCCCAAAAAAAAACCAACAGGTTCAAACTGTCCAGCTAAGAAATATACAGTAACGAGAGTTATCTGCTAGACTTTTTTTTAGCTAGAGTTCAATAAATGTCTGATACCAGAGGATACTATTGTAAGTGGAGGTGATAACATCATCTACAAAAAACCAGCGTAAGTCTTTTCCTGGTAAGAAACCATTTGCAGTGGACTACAACTTGACTGAATTCAAGGTTTTGGAGTTAATTTTTTATTTCCTATGCTTCTTTTCTGCCTTTCATTTCTATGTATTCGCTTTAATTTAATTGGTGAAATTTCTGCAGCTAAGGAAAGAAAGCGTATGTCGTTCTACAGAAGTCATTTCTGAGAAGAAAAGTATCGTATCATCAGCTGTTCTGCTAACACACTGAATGTTGGTCTTAGGTCTTATGGTCCTCCCTGTAATGTTATCAAGTTGTAGGGCTCTTGCAAGACTAAGTTTCCTCATGCTTAAAAGAGCTTTAGTGTTTAGCAGTTAACTTTTTCTGCAAGCCATCTGCAATGGGAAGGTGGTCTATGCCTTTCTAACTAATATTGATGACAAGTGTTATTTAAACTTCCTGGCCTTCATTGACAAAAGTTAATATTTATTAAAAAAGACTCACTTCTTAGGGAAAAAGGCCTGAAGAAGTGATTCAGTCTTTTGATCTGTTTTGAGTTCAGTAAATACAGAACAAACTTTTCCTTTTGATATAAAAGATTTGGTATTTCCTGCAAGGTCTACCGAGACTTAAGTCTTTCCATGCGTATTTGCTTAGCAGTTGTAGCTATCCCTTCTGAATGAAATGATTCACTGTGTTTACCACATTTTGCAGAGTTACAGTACAGTCAGAAACTTCTATCAGCTGATTATTTTCCTCGGATAAAGTAAATATTCTTTATGTTCATTTATGTTCTTTTCTCAATGGAGAAAAAAGGAAATCCTCAATAAAGAACATCGGTACTTCTACTTCATTTGTAAATAAAATATGACATATTCACCTCAGGTTTAGGAGTAATGAGTGGACAGAAACAGTCTGCTAAAAGGTAGTCGTGAAGTAATATTTCAGATGCTCTAAGATGATAATAAAATGCTGCTTAAAGATAAGAGGTAGGTATGTTTTTGTCATAAAATCAAAAGGAAAATTCTTTACCATGCCAACTACTACTGCTGGTTTTCCTGTCTCACATGGTCTAGTCAAAACTTCATTACACTGTGGTATTTTCCTCCTTAATGTAGATAAAACCCACAAAAATAAAACAAATTTAATCATAATTTTAAAATGTAAATTTGGGACTATTTCCTGTTAAGAACAATGCCCAAAATTAAATTGTATCTAGTATATCCTAGATAGAAACAAACGGACAGTTTGAGAAACACACCTTTCTAGTATACCTCCTTCAGCTTCCACAACACGTAATGTTTCTGTAAACTGAACCAATAAAATCTGGGGGTTTGACAAGGTTTTGCTACCTCACTATCTGAAAAACCTTTCCATTACTCCTTTAAAGGTAATGGCCTGAAAAAAAGGGATATTATCTAGTTAAATGGAGGTGAAATTATACAGTTGTATGGTTTGATAGAAGAAATTAATAGTCTGATCATCTATTAAGGTCCAAATAAGTATGTGATCCTGTTTGTCTTAACATTATTCACAACAGTAGTACGAGAAAAAAAATAATTTAATCTTATCTTAAATTATGAAAGTACAATTGGGTGAAAATTAAGTGAAAATCTACTTTATACAGTGAAAGAAAATTTATTCCTTAGCCACAAAACAATTATTCCATTTGGATCTGATTCCAGTTTGCCATATGGCACTGTGGATTTCTGTCCCGCTAAAGCGTGCAATACCTATGGGATTCTTGTGGCTGAATCCATAGTATTTTTTAGATCTCTTAGGCATCCTCAGTAAGATGCAATATGTGATATTATAATTTTTAATTTGTTATCCCAGTACTGAAATAGCATTGAATAAGCATTTGACAGCAACATTTTCTAGTTTTAGCTGAGATATACACTCATTGCCTAAATAAAACTCCAATCCCCATACACAGAACAGAAAGCAAATGCTTGTTCAGAACTTACTGTTACAAGAAGTGCTGTTTTTTCTGTTGAATTGCAAGGGATGATGCCAGTTATAAATAGAGGAATTTAGAAAGCTGAATTAGGAAAAAGCTATCAAAATGAAATTTGTAAGATGGAGTGGATGGCAGTCTCTAATACAGAAGCCCTATTTACTCGTGAATTATTTAAATGCAGCATAATTTAACTATTACAGCTTACAGAAAAAAAAAATATCTTGTTTTTCAATATTCCTAGTTCTGAGTGATCTATACCCCATGTGAAAAATCCTGTAACACCATAGAATAGCAAAAGGCTACCATGTTAGGGCTATAAATTATATACAGGAAGCCAGGAATTCAGTCAGCAGTAAACTGAAAAAGAAGACAGTGAACTAAAGATGGTCCTAAGAATTTAGAAAATGTTAGAAGCCTGTATGACCAAATTCCTATGGTGAAACCATGCAAGTGAAAAGCCTTTTAAGATGTCACTGTCCAAATCTTCTTCCTCCCACCAAGGAATATTTGAAATAATTGGCCTAGTCAGAGAGGCAGAAAAGGAAATTAGACTTTACACTTAGAAAATTGTCAGTCCTGGGCTGAAAAAATAGATACTATTTGCAAATTAATGACTTGGGACTGTAGCAGGTATAACAAGCACTAGGGGTGGCGTCATGGTCCATTTGAAACTCTTAAATTTACAGGACAATATACTCTGTAAATTGAACTCTACTTTTTGAGGAAAGGAAAACAAACACTCAATCTTATTTGTACAAGCTAGTCTAACATGAATTCACTCATTCATAACTTCAGTAATTCATGACTCACAAGTTCTCTAACTTTTAATTCACATGCCAATTACCAAACCCCTTACCTAGCAAAGGGTGGGAGAACTCATTCTTCCTTCTCCCTCACAGCACAGGTGTCCCCTGTGTCACACAGAAAGAATGAAAGCCTCAGCAGTCTGGCTGCTACTGGATCTGCTTCAAAATATTCTTAGGTAAGATGATGCATTTATAACCTCTGGTTTGGAAGTTGGTCTATGTAATTTCCATGAATTAATGGATACAGAGAAACTTCGGGCAATTAATATGCAAGGATGGAAGAGACAATGGCTGGAGGAGACAGCAAGCAGCAGGTGATAGCAGCTGCATGATGGCCTTTGTTCTGCCCTGTCTGTCCTGTTCTGCCTACATGTGGCTCTCTTGCTGACCTAACGGTGCTGCTCCCAGCACACATCAGCTCTTAGTGTGAGCATGTACTAGGCCAAAACCTGGGCAGGAGCTGAGTGAACAGTCAGACGGGAGAGATTTAGATTTATATTTCTTCAGGGGTATTAACAGACCACTGCTAAGCAAGACAGGCACTAACATCTCATTTTCATTTTGATTGTAATGCTGCTGTCCTGAGTAAACAGTGCTTTTCTTGGGGAGAGCTCGCTGATCATTAATTGAACTTACCAGTCTTCTCACAAAAGAAAAGTGCAAATACCAATCTGAATTTACATTTGTTGAGATGATTACAGCATATTGCAAGAGAAAATTAAATCATGCATTTCCCCTTTTTTCTCTGCCTAAAGCTGACCCCAGCTATACAGCATAATACAACTCTAGCTCAGAATAAGGAAGCTCATTACAAACTTATTTTTTCATATGTCTATGATATTGCATTGTGATGCTCTGGGCCTTTCTGCACTTTAATGAGGGTAGCACATGCAATCCTCAGCTCTTCTGTCTGTCAGACTCCATAGAGCTATACAGGGCATCCCTGCTCTGCACTTGCACCCCAAAGCCTGTTTTAATGTGTGGAGCTTGGTTTGAAGAAATGAAACAAGGGCGGGTTTTTTGTTTGTTTGTTTGTTTCATCTCTTTTTCTCAGGGAAGGTTTTGGATTTATGCACTTTGACCACAGCTTAAAACTTAGAAAGCATTTGTCTAATTACAAAAGCAATCAGATATTCCTATCACGACAAAGATCCTGCAGCCAGGTAAGGTATCTTACCAGACTAGAGAGTCTAAGCTTAAAACAGACCTTATCCAAGAAACGTTAATCACTCTGTTATCCTGTATGTTTTGGTATTGTTGTTGTTTTTGCTGTACTATAGACTATGTTATAGTAACAATGATGCCTGTCCTTGATCCTGAGGCTTGCTGGAATGCAAGTCGGATCTCAGCACTACCTATCTGCTGGTTGAATAATGCAACATTAACTTCTAGAATGCCCTAAACCCACATTCTAGTTTTTCATCCAAACATCAATGAATTGCTTTCTCTGAACAATTTTTTTTTTTTCTCCAACCAATTGTCCAGAACATGGAAAATTTTCCTTGCATTACTCGCTGTTTAGTCAAAGCAATGGTAACACTTTGCAGTACTGCAGTAACCATGCTTGTTACTTTTTGAATTTTCAGATTTTTTTCAATGTGCTTGTATTTCAAGTGTGCAGACCCTGTGGACACTAGGAACTTGTAGTATATAAATTTCAAAACAATTTTCTCTCCTGCTATAATAAATCTCTAAATATACACATAGTTCTGTATTAATTTTTGTCATACTAACTGGTCCTACAAGTAAGTTTGGACCTAGGTTACGTCCAAATGAAATACAACACTATCAAATAAAGCTGTTCTTACAAAATACCAGACATAAATAATTTATGACTATTTTCCTCATTCTAACCAAATGGCTCTGCTGGTGACATTTTGCCTCCTAAATGGCCTTCTAAAATGCCATATACACACATTTAGAAGGGATTCCTACATGCTGTTTAGCAACTGATTTTAACATTTAGAGGAAATTAGAAATTTGACGGTGGTAGGGGATTGAGGAAAAAAATACAGATAGTGTGAAAAGAAGAGTGCTGTATGCCAGGCCATGAAGAGAAAGCACCAGACAGGAAAAGGTCACTGATGCAGGAAAGCAAAAAGAGGATCAAAGAAGAGAGTGCTAAGAAGAAAAAGAAGATTGGCAAGTAAATATATTAAGGAAAAGATACAAAATACTATAAATATACTTCTCTAACTAGCTTCCAGGAAGTCAGCAAGAGATGCTGATTGCTGGGAACTGTTAAACCTCTTGTAAAACATTTGAGTTTGTGAGGTGCAAGAGGTGTCATTTCCAAAGGAATGCTTTTGCTGACTCCTAGTATACAGAGAACTCATCTAGGTAGAAAGTGAAGACCAAGAAAAAGTTTGAATTTCATCTGCAAGATGCAGAAGAGGATTTGCACATAACCCAAGTCCCCTTCTCTTTGGCATAAGCACAGAATTTGTGTCAGTTTACTCTAAGCTCTTTTTGTCTCAATTAAATGCACCTCTTACTTCATTGTTAAGTTTAGTTTTTAGAGAATGTAAACATGACAGCTGAAAGAAAGATAAGTTATCTGCATCTAACTTGTCTCAAAGAGATAGCAGATCCTTAATTCAGAAGCTGGTGTGTATAGTGGGTATACAAATGTATTTTTTTAAGTATTTCCCTAAGATAACCTTCTGAAACAAGCATTTTGAGCAGATCCTGTGTTGGTAGGAAATGTATGTGTTTCATAAATATGCCTGGATTTTTATGAACCAAACACAGAGGTGGTTCTTTGCCTTTAGGTGTTGAGAAATGTCAGTCTCCAAGCAAGGAAAAATTTGGCAGGCTGCCAGCTGCTCTGAACTCAAAACTTGAACCTTACAAGTAGTATGAATGTTCAGCTCACACCGTCTGGCCTATAACCCATATCTGTGCAGACCTAACACACCACTGCAGGCTTGGTAAGACCAGCTATGAGGACTGACCATTGAGATTCTGGGTGTGAAGAAGAATTCAGCTTCTGGAAGATAAGATAAGTAGTTGTCGTTTAATAATTTTAGATTATCAATCTTTCAAACATATGTAAGAGCATATATACATATATATGAACAGACAGATCTCACACAGATTTCATTTACAAAAACCATTGCATAAAGACTCAGAAACTGTCACAGCTGGGCAGTTTTAGGAGAAAAATCACCATGTGCCTCACCTCACTTTTACTCTGCCCATATCCTTGCCAAAGGGGATGAAGGTGTGGCACTAACAAGGGTAGAAGTAGAGGAATCAAGAATGAAGGAGTGAAGTTGAGGCTTGGAAATGGGGCAGGAAAGGTGTTGTTTGTTTGTCCTTTTGTTTCTCACTGTCAGGTTAATAACTAAATATTTCGTTTAGTTAGCAACAAGTTGCGTTAATTTTCCCTGAGTTGAGTGTGTTTTGCCCACATTGGCATTTTACAGTCTTAAGCTTGACCTATGAACTTTCTCATGCCTATTCTTCCTGTTTTCTTTCCTTGTCCCATTGCAGGTGAACAAGCAGCTGGGTCGGTGTTTGACCATCAGCTGGGTTAAATCCACAACACTTGTTAATCTCAGAAAGGATAGCTTTCATACTTGTAGAATAAATACTGAAACTCCCAGCAGCTTTCATGGCACCCAGCTTCCACACAAATCATCTATCAAAATGTAACATTCTCTCAGTCTCAGATGGTTTAAGGAGAAATATTGATACGTGCATTTGACAAAAAGAGTGAGAGTTTTAGGTAGACTGAGACAGGAATGAGTAAGTTAAACTTCCCATCTGGTATTTTTAAATGTTTAACAATATGCTCTTTCTCATCCCGGTCACTGAATTATGGGGCACTTATTATGATGAAGTGTTTTATTTCTTGCATCTAGGGTAATCTATCTTCTTTTAAGGGACACCATGAAGGACAATGCTTTGACAAGTACACCTGTGCCAGTGATTTTTCTGCATTAACACTGAAGGCACAGCAGAACTCTCTGTGGAACCTTATCCTGGTCTCTGCCTATATAACAGAGTACCATCCCTTTGGATGGTTGCTGGCCCTATTTCCCAACAGACTCATTTCCCTGAGTCCCCATAACTTGTTGGTGCTGCTGGGCTATGGGGGATGTTGGGAGCCAAAGGACAGGCAGAGCATGCAGGCTGTTGCTGTGATGTGCTGAACGACTGGCTCCAAAGCCTGTCTGACAACAACACAAAAGACCTGACAGGTCCACACGTGTAGGAACTGACCCTGCTTCCCCTGGTGGTGAGCACAACCGAGACCTTGCAGGGCAGGAGGTCAAAAGCACTCACTACTATTTCAGCTAATTACATCTCCACTCCTATAGTAACAAAAAGCTTCTGTCTGCAATGATCTTAACAGGCTCCTTGCTTTATTACTGGAAGGGTTAATTCTCATGTTTTACTGCATGGTATAAAAAGTTTGGATTGCACAGTTGAAAAATATTTTTTGTTTCAATATTTTTACAGGTCTGCTTTAGTAAGCAGTGGCACTCAGCTATTAAGAGCCCTTGGTAGCTCTCAGTTAGAAAGAATTCACAGTTTTTCAAGCAGGAAAAGAAGAAAAGATATAGTCCACACGTGATTTTCTTTCCACTTTTCTTTGCAAAACACTTAAGGGATGTAGGAAATATCAGTCATTGCAATAACAGGGAGATACAGCTTTTACACTGGTCATTATTCTGCACCGTGTTATATCTTTTCTGCCTCTATAAAATAGATTTCAAATGTAAAAAAAAAAAAAAAAAAAGATTTTCCGATATACATATTTTATCTTTTCTGGGACAAACATTTGCTTCAACACTGCACAACAAACTGAGTCATGCAAATCCAGGTGCAAAGCTTGCCTTGCTAGTTTCTCAGTGCTTTTTGTATTCAAAGGCTCGTGCAGAATTACAGACCAGTGTTAATGTCATTCAGAATGGTTCTTCTCTCCAAATGTGCCACATCCTCATTTTAAACAGCAGAACACTGCTCTGTGGCAACTTTCCCATGGCTGATGCTTTACGAAATGAATGTGCTGAAAGTGCAAGGGAGACAGTTCGCCTTTCAGGACCTGGACTGGTTCTTGCAGTTTTAACGGCGTAAGTTTTGAGCTAGTGGCTGCACAGGCTAACCAGCCAGGGAAGCTCTGTCATCTGGGGAGTTTTAACTGTTGGCAGACCAAACAGGTCTTTTTGAATTTAACTTCTGGGTTTAGAGTGCATTTTTATGTATTAAATGCATGCATTTTAAAGGTCTGTCACATCTGAGAGGAGGTGTATTTTTGTTCCTTTTTTTCCTCAGGTGTGGGTCTGATGCCCATTTTCCTCATAAGATATAATTAAAGGCTGACTTGAAGCATCCAAATATCTAAAAAACATTCGTTCTTCAAAATTTTATGCCAAAGAATAATAAAGTTGTCAAATGGCTTTATGCTAGGAAAAAATGTATGTAAAATAAGGAAGCACAGGGGATTCTGGAACCCATGAATCCTATTGAAATTTATGAATATGGCATAAGCAAATATAAATTTCGATCCTTAAAAACTCATCATATACACTGACATAACAAATGCACAATTTTTGTTTTTTTGACCACAGACAGCTAAAGAAATCAAGGTAATAATCTATTAATTCGAAGAGGATAATGCAGAGATGAATACCAAATTTATGAGGAGTAAATTTTAGTATGGGGCAATAAAAATCTAATGTATAGATACAGGCAAAATGTAAATGTGCACTCTTGTAAAAATAAAATTTGATGGAAAGCAATAATGCATTTACAGCAGCTAGGAAAACTGAAGAATGTCCTCTCCACTTAAAGAAAGAAAAAAAGTGAGACACTGAGGATTTTCAAGGTATCAGAATGATTGATTTCACTCCAAATGAAATCAGTTGAAGTTGCTCTATTTAATTACAACATTAGCTTGCCTGCTTGTACAAGTGTTTTTATCTGCAGCCTCATATTTTAAAATTTTCTGGCAAATAAAAAATAATAAGGGAATATGAAATGTATTCTTTAGAGAGATGGATAACAAAGCAAGGAAGAAAAAAAAAGAAAATTTTACAAGTAACGGAGAAGCAATCAACTCACTGAGTAAACAAAAGCAGACAGAAAATCAGCAAAAACTAATTAAATGTCCCTACAGTTAAGCTGTAGCCAATTTGAAAAAAAAACCTCCGAGGATGGAATCAGATTTAATTATTTAAATGCAGAAAGAAAACAGCAAGACTATTTAGTGCCAAAACTTGCTTCTCCCACACCTTGACTTCTTCATTAGTGCCTGCTGAAAGTAGTTTATGTCTTGTACCTTTTAGAGAAGAAACGAAGAACTGTAAAATCATGTGATAAATATCCCATTCTGATGGATGTATTGTGTGCTGAGAGAATGAGATGACTTATGCTTGTACCTGTCATTATCTTGATGTATTGCATCTTCAGTAGAGAGAAAACTGTTCTTTACTACGAAATCAGATAGATTTCCAGAAAAATAATGAATTCGGAGAGGCATAAATTGTAAATAGAGTCAAACTTGCACATAGTATGTAAACCATGTAGTAGCTAAGCTATACTGAAATAAATATGTTTTCAGCAGCTGTGATTTTCAGATCTTTAAGGTGCATGCTCAGAAGGGAGTTTAGAGTTCAGCTTTTGTCTTAGGCCAACAGAACAAATTTCCAATTACAATCTCATCTTAACTCTACTCAAAAAAATCTAATATTGCCTTCACATGCATCTATATAAAATATTAAGGTTTTAAAAAATACAATTATATTTAAAAGACCAAAGAACACTTCATGCTGTCAAGCACCATCTCTCATTTTCGTCAAGTTCATTTTGGTAGAATTCATTACCAAATTAAACTGTACCTGTCACAGTAAATCTTGAGGAGTTCAAAGCTATGCCGCTCCATAATTATTATGATTAGACCTCTACCTGCAGCCTGACTTCAACATGTAGGAATTGATAGCTAAAAGTTAAGTCTTCTTCTTGTCTTTCATTTAACATATAGTGAACTCCAACAATTAATGAACTCATGAGTTCACTGAATGGAACAAAAGAACCTCAAACCTCTCTCTGTATTATTAAAAAAAGTCCCACTTAAGTATCTGGAAGTGGCTATAAGCACACTGAAGATAAGACACCTCATTGCACCTCAGAAGACATATCTGGACACTACATGCTTTATACAACTCTGCACAAAGTCCTTCTCTTGCCACTGAAATGAAAATTTATTTCCAGGTTAGGTCTGTTCTTCAAAGTTATTATTGTATATATTCATTTAGACATTCTTAATTTTCTACTTAGTTTTCTACTGAGTGGAATAAATACTGGCATACTCCATGGTGGAGTAAATATGGGTTTTGCAGGGCATTGAGTGTAGCGTGCCATATCCCAAATCACAGCTGACGGTGAGCAGAGAGAGTAGTTGATCTTGTAAGGGTGGACCGAGATGTTTTCATGATGTTTTAGAGGTAATGGTTACAGCAAGCTTATCATTTAGACAGAGGAGATTTCTCCATTGCTCATGGTTAATTGTCAAAATGCCAGCAAAATATATCACGAAGCCAACTACAGAACAGCTTCTAACAACTCTGGGGCTTTTATTTTCCCCACTTATCGTACTCCGCACTTATTTCCCCACTTGTACAAGTTAGAACTGAGTGAGAGAAGCAATAAATGGTGATCAAGACAATCAAAGTATGACAATAAATTAATATGATAATAAATTAAATTATAATTGAAGATTTACCTAAAGCTAAACTACCACATCTTGGTAGTACAATATATTAACTTCTCTTTCATTTGAGAAGAACAAAGGTTTAAATGAAAATGGCATGTTTTTCTCCATGGCAACTGTTGCCACAATCCATGGAAATATTGTTGCATTTCTGATGTTTGCTTATTTTTATACTGCTGGAAAAAGAAATTAATTATTTCCTAGTAGATTGTTTTATGGACGAAATTTAAACTCCATTAAGAATATTTAATGACAACAACAACAGCAACAAAAAGATATGCCAGATTAAAGTTATTTGAAGCTTGACACTGTCTTTATCTCCTAATAATTCAAAGTTAAATTTCAGAGCTGTCTGTAATGAATGACTGAAAAGCGAAATTAAACATTTGTTTCCAGCTATCTTTTTTTTGTGAAAAATAGGTAAATAAACTCCAGACAAGTCAACATTCAGAGATTCATGCAACAATCAGTAGAAAGAATTGGAGGGTGAGGGTTTTTCTGTTATTTCTTTTCTTCAACCAAACTCTAAATATATTTTCAAAAATCTGTAGATTCTGCCTTCATCTGCCTGATCACAATGGCATCTTGAAGCACATCCTCTACCAGAGTGTTATCTCAATACACTGAGATCAAAAGGTCTTTGAAATAGTTTCCAACTTCCTGAAGCTAGTTTTATATAATAACCAAAACACAACAAACCCAACGACAAGTTCTACATGTTAAATATCGTACAGGTAATGAGAAAAAGATATTTGCCACTGAAAACATGGCAATATTTTTAAATTTCTAGTGGTTTTTCACATTCTAGTTTTAAAATCCTGTTCAACACATTTTCATATTGAAGTTTGTGACGCAGTACATTAAATAGTGCAAACTTTGTAACTAATTTTTTCAAAGCAGTTTGAAACAGTATGTTGGTGGAAAAGTCATCAACAGCAAAGTTTTTCATTACTGGAAGCAATATTAAGACTGAAATACCCACATCTTTATCCCAGTTCAGTTACTTTCTCTGGGTGAAGGTGCTGATCTTTCAGGAAAACACAAATCTAGTTTAAAGTTTTCATTTTATTCACAGCAACTAAAGTGTACAAAAATTGTCTGTGTGCAGAACAATGTCTACTTAATGGTTACAATCACTAGAGAATGACAAGGAATGGCCTATGTATTAGTTGCTCAAATTATTTACTATTTTTGAGGTTTAAACATAGCTTGTGGCTGCTAGAAATTATCATCTGTTCTGATCCTGTGTACAGAAATATTTTAATCTCAGCAATAGAATTGTTTAGATAGATATGATGTTTTAGGAGACTCCTAGAATAATAAAAAGGAAAGAAATTACTGTCTTTGCTATTGACGCTCCATTTAAATAGAAAGATTGGAAAGATATAGCAGTAACAAAAATTGACCTCAATGGTTACTTGTTTGAAATTGATGCCTGATACAGTGTGATCTATTCACAGGAAATAACATGCTGAGTATCTTTGAAATGAACAAAACCATTCTTAAATAAAGGGGAAATGAAAAGAATCTAGTTTCCTCTTATTATAAGGAAGACAGAATCTATATTACTGTTGATTTGGGGGTAGCAAAATCAGGGAACAATTTCAAGAAACTATTAAGAACTGTTTTGTTTGACGATTTTTTTTGGCCTTGGAAAAAACTTAAAATATCTCTGAATCTGGATTATAAATATTGCAATCTGAATGCTCTTGCAGCACAAGAGAGTCCTAAGAATTAACTTTAAAACACATTATTTAATGATGATCAGAGTGTAGCACAACATGGAATTTTCCCAGAGGCTGAGAAAAAAAAGAAAAATCTTAAAGAATTTCAAACACACTTGCCTCAGAGGAACCTCAGAAGGTCTACTCAGTCTGTCCTATATGAAGGAAAATAATACTTGAAACCCTATCCTGAAAGGTGTTTGGCTACCTCCCTTTCAGAAAAATCTGCAGTGAAAAAGATTTTATGAACTCGCCAAGAAAACCCTTTTTTCTGTTTATAATTAGCCTTGCAAGTTATATGCAGGTTGCGCAGGGAGGCTGTGGGCTCCCCGTCCCTGGAAGTGTTCAAGAACCCATTGGACAAGGCCTTGAGCAACTTGGTCTAGCGGGAGATGTCCCTGCCCATGGCAGGGGGGTGGAACTAGATAGTCCTTAAGGTCTCTTCCAGCCCTTAACATTCTATGATTCTATGAAAACTTCTCTTAATAATCGATCATCTATAATAAATATCTATTACCAGTCCTCTCTTTAAACAAACCAATCAACCAACAACAGAGAAAAGCTGGCTGATCATTTACAGTAATATTTTCTTCTAGGGAAACCTGTCTTTTTTTAATGTCTTTTTTTAATGTAGTAAAACTTGATCTTTTGACTAAGTCTTTACAAGACAGTGTACCAAATATTTTATATTGTTTGTTATGCTCTTTTTTTATTCCCTTTTCTGTCAGTCTCTATATTCTTACCCACCTAGACATGGTATTTTGGCAAGGTTTCAGCATTGGCAAGTAGAGGAAACAAATTATTCCTTGCTGTAACAATGATTCTGTTAATACCTACTACAAGTCCATGTGTATTTTTTTCCCCATCTTGTCATTAATCTATATGAATAATCTTGAGTATATGGGGCAGTGCAGTATGCACAGTCCCCAATTTCAACTCTGCAGAGTCCCAAGTGTCTAAGAAGATCTTGAAGAAGACGTGGACAAAAATAAATAAATAAATAAATAAATAAATAAATAATGTGTGCGTGGATAAAATATCTTTAAAATTCCCAGTTACTTTTCTGCTTTGAATGCTTGTCCATGTACAGATTCACACTGTAGGGTTTTTTCTCCTCTATTTTTCTTTTTTTCTTTTTTTTTTTTCTTTTGAAAAGGATTTTATGGAAAATATGCTAATAGAGATATCACTTAGCAAGGCACCTGCAATAATATTGACTCTGACAGAATACACTTTGATCAGTGAAGGCAGATCCACTTGGGTCTAAGATATTTTAACAAAGCCCCTGATCCAGATTCTCTTTGTGCAGAGATCTCTAACTATTGATCCAAACAGCCACTGAGGTTTTTCAGAACAGTCAGCTCCTTTGCAATAGGAGATTATTCCTATTTTTAATACCTGTAATCAGGCATAAACCCTTTGTTGACAAAGGAAGAGAATACTACAGACTTGCAAAGGTTTTATTTAAAAAATAATCCAGGAACTCTGTTCAGTCAATGGGCTGTAGCTTATCGATCAGTTGATGCCTACACCAGATAGCTAACCCATCTTTGGATGGTTGGACTTCATGGGATCTTTTTGTCATGCTTCTTAATTAGAAAACTTTTTACCTGGCAGGTAAATGCATTGATCCTCTTTAGCAAGATATGTTCTGCCCTATTGACCTTTACTGCTAAATTATTGAATTATACTATTGGACATTAGTTGTACTGTATTCACTCTGTCCAAACAGCATGAGAAAAATCTCAGTGTCTTATTTCTGTTTTGAAAAAAACCCAATGCCTCTCGTTGATTTCTCACCTCTCACAAGTACAATTTTGGTATAACCCTTTTCACTATCACCCTCTCAAGAAAAAGGGTGGCAATTTGTTGCAACGAGACAGAAGACAGTCTGTGCAGGAAAAAATACGACTTGAGCTCATAAATGTGAAACTAGGAAAAAAATAATATTCAGATTCAATCCAATCAGGTTAGTATCAAGTAACTTTTTCACCTTGGGTAGAACCTGAGATAAGCTGAGACAGAGGTGTCATTCATAAAGAAAATAATGTGAGAGGGATTGATTGCCACCACACAGATCTCCTACTTCCTAGCAGAAGAAATAGCCTCAAAAAAACCTGTCCTCAGAGAGAGAAAGAGTAAAAAGCAATTTGCAACTGTATAAAGTATCAAGTTTAATTCTGTGCAGAAATAAGGTTTCTGGTTAGCAGAACTAGATTCACAAATCTATGAGAATCCAGTAAGAATAATATTGGAATTAAATGAGGAAAGAAAGGAAAAGGAAATGGCTGACACAAAATTTAAAACTTCTACCCTGAACTCAATTTTAGCACTTGAAGGCAGAGGTGGCAATTAGTAGGCTATACCAGCTACCAGGTATTAATAAAACCAGTGGTGATGATCTTCCCCCTAGCTGGTCCAGGGGATAGCTATCGTGCCTGGTATTTAGAAGATCTAAATTGATATTGTGGCCCCTTTTATGGTACCATGGGCAGAACCTCTGGAAATGGTCCTGGTGTGTTATCATTAACTAAGTGAGGAACTGAATCAAATCTGCAATTACACAGTTCTACTCCTGAGCCAAACTGACCCTTTTTTCTAGCAACCAAGATCCTCACAACAAAAAAATCCCTGGCATCTTTTCAGAGAGACACATACAACTAATGGTTACTTTACGGTGTTCTTTCTTCAGTGAGAGCAGATATTAAAATCAAATAGGAACATGCGTGTAATTATCTCACTACAATATTTAAAACCACTAATTTGGATCTTACTTTGCAGTGGTTAAGAAGAGGTTGGGCACATACCCAGGAAACTGCCTTCTGGGGCCTTTTGCAACCTCTTACTGCCCTGTGAATATTGCATTCACCCATGCCATTAAGAAAGTGGTAAAGGTCAGGCATAAAAAGAAACATAGATTGTGCCTGCAAAAGGAGTAATACTTTCTTCTCGTTCTTCCTGCTGTTCCAGGAGTCTGGATATGCTAGATTCTTAATCTCTTTGTTAAATAAGAAAGAGGATTATTTTATCTCCAGTAGAAAAGTGAAGGATAGCCATGGGAGTGGGTTGGCTTTGTAACTTACTCTCTATTCTAAGGTTGGAGCTGCCTTCAAGTAATTTTGCAAAACTTGGAAGTGTTTTTTCCAGACAAAAAGACACTGAATTTGCAACCCTGAGCAACCTGTGTGGTATAAAGAAAACAAGCAGTCCCTTTCTAGGGAAAATATATAAAAGCTGGAAACTTAACAAATTGTGTCCATGTGTTTCTAGTTTCCATTCAACAGTTGGAGTCAGAGGCCAGAGCCCAAACATGCATCTGTTGTGACCGTGTAAGATTATTTTCTGACATCTCAGCCAAACAGTGTTTTGCCTCAAAATCTGCCTTCTTCAAAGTTTCAATCAATAAGAACAAATAAACCTTGCCTTTTCAGAGAAGGAGCAACTCTTATACGATCTAAAGACAGATGTCTTGCTAGATCTAGCCCTGGAAAAGGAGAATGAGCTTTTGCAACTCAGAAAGACAGTAGGAACCAATGAACTTAGGGTCTTGTAGTGGAGGGGTGAGCTTCTGATACTTTATTAACAAGAATCAGAGAAGATTTTCCTTTAGACTTCCTCCCTATGACTTTTCTAAGCAAGTCACCCTCTCTGCAGTTGGGGTTGGCACTGGGGTCATTGAAGGGTCATTCCCCTCATTGACAGGAAAGTGCTCCTGCTGTTTGCGTTCACAGGGGTCTCCAAGAGCAGAAATTCGCATAGCTCAGTGCCTGCTAGAGATCAGACTCTTGTCTCAGATAAATTGTCTGATGTCTACTTTTTAGCAAAGTACTGGTTGCTTTTATTTTGATCTTGTGGATATCAGATGCATTTTGAATACTTTTTTTGTTCTTCGAACTAGAAATTCCTCTTAGACTGGCACTTTGTGCAAGTCTTACAAACATAATCTTGATCATTTCCTTCTTTAAAACCATTAATGAAAATATTGTTTCGAACTTGACCCAAGCCAGATCCCTACAGGTATCCATCTGAAACCTCTCCTCAGCTCATCAGCAAGCCATCAGTATCCACTCTAAGACTACACACTGACTTGGGAATTCGGCTTATGCCCATAGTATATAACCTGACCTTCACCATTTTCCAAATGTCACGTGACTAGTGCCAGAAAGATTACTGAGGTAAAAATGTATCATGAGTATTACGTCATCCTTATATTCTAGGCCACTTACATTGCCAAAAAGTAATAGCAGTGATGAAACAATGCATGTTTTATACTATTGTCATTCAGTGCTCAAGGAATTGAGACGGCAAGTTGAAGCACTAAATCACTAAATCTATAATTTATCAATTACACCTATGGAAACATTGATAGAGTTTCATTTGAAGGATAAACTTCTGGAATTAGCAACTGTAACTATTCAAGAAAAACTGTGGTATTGTCTCTATTACTTATGAGGTACTCCAGAAAGAATTTTATCATTCTCTGAACATTTGAACCTCTCTATCTTACCCTATGCAAAGTTCCCCGCCACACATTTTGTAGGACTGTGCCCCACATACTCTTTTCCAATAAATAATTAAGTACTTAGTCCCACATTGCTTTCTTCCTTTGGTTGCTGTTGTTGCCTGAACAAAAATTTCATCTGCAGCTTCTTTTTGATAAGGGCTTTTGTTTTGTTCTTTCTCCTTTTATCTTCACCTAGAGAAATGCAACAAATTTGCCTCTCACCTTATTCTCAGCTTCAGAGAGTGACATCAAAGCATTCTTGATCTACAGTATAATGTTGGTCTCCTTTTCTCCTGTTCATGTTTCCTGAATAAACTATTTATGTTTTACTAACTTCCAATTCTATTAATTTGTTTTACCAGCTTTCTGTGGTGTTGATTAACCAAGTTTTTTGGATATAAAGCAATATTTCAGATCTTTTCTCTACAGTTCCTCTGCTGTTTTGAGTTTCTGCTGATAGTTATACAGACGATTCCTAGTTCAGCACATCAGGGAGGAGTGTGATTCAACATAAAACACTACATGCGAATGTTCTGTAGTGAAAGTAGTTTTGATGCTTTCATTGACTATAGCTGTTTGTATGGATCCCAGTCTGCTGTCCTTACCTGTATGCCAAAGCCATACAAAGATACAAATGAAATCCACTCCTATGGCAAGTCTACGGAAATATCATGAAGTAGTGACTGCCTTTAAAACTCTGACTAAAATGATCAGCACTAAGGATTCTAAACATTTTACTATATCAGCTCTTTAATCCTTTGTTTTGGTGATTTCACAGGCAGTGGTTTCTGCGACAGGTTTTACCACATCTTCTAACTTTTCTAAAATGTGAGTTGGAAAGTTTTATTTAGTAGGATAGTGGTCAATGGCTAAGAGTCCTGATAGATACCAGAGTGTCATGGGTTGAAACTGAGTTGATTGACAAGCTTTTAAGCCAATCCGCTTTTGCGAATTTTGCGTATTTAAACCCCATGCAAGGGCGGGAAGTTCCTCTCTTGTTCTCAGTCTCCTGAGGGAGAAGGGGGTGCCTCTGAGCCATGGGCGGCCTCCAGACCCGGCCCGGGCTCCTGCCTGCCCCCCCA